>CM056197.1:6593164-7028164 GCA_029692085.1 Gymnothorax javanicus
ATAACCTAGCTTATTTTAATATATACCCTCACTATTGTGTGTTTGTTTCTTACAACATAGAAACAACATAGGAAGTATTTACAGTAGGAATTTGCAAGACAAGTTTATATATTAGCATCTTAAGAGACACTTGCCATCAATAACATGGATCCCAAACAAAAAAGTGGTGCTTGAAAAAAGCCAAAAAGATTAAGGAGGCAAAGCAGGCCATTTTCCTAAAACACATTCCTTTGATCTCAAACTTTTTTGATAAGCCGCTGGATATCAGTGAGACAAGTATGGCTAACGTTAGCAGTGACCAGAGTTCTAGCGATGAAGATGTGATCACCACGGGCTTAGTGTCACCTGACAATGACTATGAACCCTTGCAGACCCAGTCAGGTGCAGAACAGGGATGCCAGCCCTGCCAGGCTCCCACAGACCACCAGCAGCAGAAGGATTATGAAATGAAAGTTGCAGGCGCGTCAGACCCACAATCAGACCAGTTAGCTGAATCGCCTGAGAAACTTCTTTCAAATGAGGAGGGCAAGGACCCTAACTCCTGGTGTGAAACTGTCAACGACCCTGCTTTATGGCCCAGTACCATTACCGACCAAGCCAAGTCCATTCTTGTTCGTAGAGGAGTAGCTGCATTTCAAAACAGAAGTGCTAAGTACCCAGCCTCAGTCAGGGATAGAAGCATTGGGGGTACCAGTAGGAGCTTGACAAATGCTTTACTCAGTTGGTCTCTACCAAATGGGCAAACTGTGACTAGGCAGGGGGGGGGGGGCCCTCCGCGAACTCTTTGCCCAGGGGCAGAGACGACCCATAATCCGTCCCTGAAACTGCGTAAGGTTTAAGTCATTAAGCTTTGAAGGGCGAGGTTTTGGCTTCCCTTTGTTTTGGCCGACGAACCACCACTGAAAATGACAGTAAAATTGTGTTGGTACACACTGATAAAAAAATACACACTGATAAAAAAAATCCTGCTTGATCTACTTTGAAAAATTAAGGCAACTTTTTGCATCAGATTATTATGTAGACCAAGCCAGACTGAGCTTTGTACAAAGAAGCTGCTTCAGCAAGACAATGCCAAGCCACTTTCTGCACGTGTTACAACAGCATGGCTCCGTAGTAAAAGAGTGCGGGTACTAGACTGGCCTGCCTGCAGTCCAGACCTGTCTCCCATTGAAAATGTGTGGTGCATTATGAAGCGCAAAATACGACAACGAAGACCCCGGACTGTTGAGCAACTGAAGTAAAAAAAAAATTAGCAAAAACAGCAAGAATTTTTTAAACTATCGTTATATCCTCAACACAGATAGACGGAAATAAGGTTAAAAATTGGCACTTAGAAAGAATTGAAAAAATTTTCCCTTTTAACTTTATTTACTTTACCGGGAAAAGAAAATGTTATCTGACTTAAACTTGGTTTTCAAATTTGGCGGAAACGCTAATCTGCAAATGAGAAAGTCAGTTTCTGTAATTAGTGGTTTGCGGATTAGTGGAACTGTATCCACCAGTGCTCAAATAGGGCCTAACCTCGCTACTAAAGGAAGAAACTTGTTCTCACCACCCAATAAGGGGCAGCAGCCACACAATACCTTCCCCTGAAAAAGCCACAGTCCTTTCACTGCTCATCTTCCTTTGAAAGTCAGGAAAGAACACTGGGTTTGTTGATAAAGGGATACCTGCATACTGCTTGGCGCATTCCACCAGGTCAATCATAGTTTGAATGTTCTGGCAGAATAGCAACTCTGTGGAGACCGGAGCATTAATCAGCAGGCCCCGCTTATGGTCTATGAGGGAAGACATGCCCAGCCGGAGGAGCCTGCGTCCTACCTGAGCGTCACACATGGCCCGACCGCCGTCTATGACGAATACCTGTGACATGTGCAGGATGTTGAGTATCGCACTGCGTGATAAAGTCACTGTTCTGTGGTGGGAAGTACAAACCCCAATTTCAATGAAGTTGGGACGTTGGGTAAAACTTCAATAAAAACAGAATACAATGATTTGCAAATCCTTTTTAACTTATATTCCATTGTATACACCACAAAGACAAAGATATTTAATGTTCAAACTAATAAACTTTATTGTTTTTTTTTTTTAATATATATTCACTCAGAATCCCATTTCCAGGGAATAAACCTTAAAGCCAAAATAGCCATAGGACCTTTATTCAAAGGTTTTTGAACTTTGTTGTTTCACTGGGTGAGCCCCGCCTCCATCCCTTCCCTAACCACCCCCCATCACAGACTCCACCTTTGGAGAGAGAGATATAGGTCAAAAGGAGTTCTTGGGGCTACCGGGTAGCTCACTTGGTAAAGGTGCCACCTTGCAGAGCAGCACCGAGCACCACGACCCCGGTTCGCGCGCTAGAGCCAGCAGTGACCGGCAGCCTTCTCAGAGCAGCGCACAATGCTGGTTAATAGCATCATAGCATTTGTTCGTTCACGTGTCTCCTGTAGCTGATTGTCAGCAAAATTTTAAGTTTGCACATACAGTGGGGTGTAAAATTTGGGCACCCCTGGTGTAAATGTCTGTTACAATTAATCTCCAAGTGATTGAAAGCAAACCTTAACACTAAATGCTACGAAGTTAAGCATGACACCTTTTTGCAAATTTAAAAGCAATGTTTCTTTTTATTTTAATTTTTCTATGTTTTTAAATGATGAGAAAGGAAAAAGGGCCCTGTGCAAAAGTTTGGGAACCCTTTTGGATTATTCTTTGTTACCTTTTAAGAAGATGATCACTAAGGCCAGACCCAGGTGATTTACCCGTTAGGGCTTCAGTGAGTCAGGTGAATATAATTCCAGGGTTGAACTATATATTCTGAAGTAACTCCATGCCTTCTAAAGTATCCAACTATGGTGGCTGTTGTGTCTGGTGTTAAAAACCATGTGTTCATCTTAAAGTGCCCATTCCATGAGAAAATGGACTTATCTGTTAGTATTTGAATATGGTAGGTCCATAATCAGTTTGCGACATGTCGTGGTTCTTGAACTCCAACACCACTTGAAGTATTGGTTTTTGCGAATAAAAGGAAATAGGCTGAGAATTTACGCCAATAAGAAACGTGTTGCAGTGTTTCGTAACACTGCAAATTGAATATTCATGTTCTCGCCGGTTGTCGCCCACTCTGGAGTGTAACCGCCCACACAAAGATTCGAGCAACGTGCATTGGGGCTCGATGCATAGGCTACTAACACGAAAGCCCATCCGGGTAGGCTATTCCGTGAGTTAGGCCACTTTTAGAATGGTTTAAAAAATCAACAGCCAACGTAATAGCAGGGCTGCCAACTTTCTACACATTCTCATGCATACGGCGTAGGTCTCATGCATTTCGAGGCATATTCACCGAAGTCAGCAATTGTTCAATCAGCGCGTATATTAATGAGATTCTTACGCGTAATTGAAGTCCTTATGCATGGCAGTTTCAGTTTCACTGGCGTAATGGTGGATTTCACCACTAGTAACACGGAAAGCGATTATGACTCTGGACCTCTTGCGCTTTTTTTTACTTGGGGATTGAAAGCAATGCATGTGTTTCATCATCGTTTCGATTGTTTAAATGGAATAAGACAATTTGAAATGTCTGTATGCAATTCCATTGCTTCCAATTCCTGAGTAAAGACAAGTGAGAGAATTCCAGAGTCATGTCACTAGTGGGGAAATGAATCGTAATGCAAGTGAAACTGATAAACTTTCATGCACAACGACTTAAATTCTGCAACAGAATCTCTTAAATGCGCATTAATTGAATAATTGCTGACTATAGCACAGGGACATGAATGCCACTAAGAGGCTTGAGACTCGCACCGAATGCGGGAGAGTTGGCAGTTCTGTAATCGAGAGAGCTGCGAGACATTTCATCTAATTTGTTAGACTAGTTAAATTACCACTCTGAAATGTCCATTGTTAGACGTGTTGGTGGCATTTCCTGCATTGCATCAGCGTCCTCTTCAGATTCAGGGTCATATATATATATAAGGCAATATTTGTGAACTTTGTGTTGCAATTGCTTCGCTGAAGTCTTATATGCTACCTGTAAAATCTGTTGTCCTTCACCATCTATGGTTGTAGCTAGCTAGGCTCTGGGCCAGTTGGGCGTTGGGGCTGTTTACATATTGAATATTCACGAATGTAGCTGAACTATCCAATCAGCGCGAAGCTCAATTAAATGCTGGATATTCATGAGGTAACTCACCCATCTTCTCAGACTGCATTTCAGTAATGTTAAAAAGGTCATCAAATAAGCGATCCAAGGCACTTTTCCCACAAATAATTGCATGAATACGATGGCAGGACATTGGGGATTAACATAAAATGTCGGGATACGTGTGCAATGGGCACTTTAATAGTTGTCCAAGGATGTCAAAATCAAGATTATTCACTTCCACCAATAGAACTCTTGCAACGTTTCGAGCTACCCATTTCTACTGTCAGAAACATTGTAAGAAAATGGAAAATAAATGGAACAATTGAAGTCAAGGCAAGATCTGGAAGACCAAGAAACATTTCTGATAGAATGGCCCGAGATCTGGTGAGAAATGCTCAGAAGAACCCACACATCACTGCAAAAGAGCTGCAAAAAAGAGTTACAGACACAGGTCTAGTTGTTCACAGGACAACAATACAGCGTACCTTAAACAACAAAGACCTATTTGCAGAGTTGCACTTTCCTACGACCTCAATACAAAATTAAGCGTCTGAAGTATGCAAAAGAAAACCTTGAGAAACCTCAAGCCTATTAGAACAATGTGCTTTGGACTGATGAAACCAAAATTGAACTTTTTGGCCACAACCAAAGAAGGTATGTTTGGGAAAAAAAAGGGTGAAGCATTTGCAGAGAAGAACACGTTGCCAACTGTTAAACATGGAGGTGGATCCATTATACGTTGGGGTTGTGTAGCAGCTGGGGGCACAGGCAATATTGTGCGGATGGAAGGAAGAATGAATTCCACCAAATATCAAGACATTCTAGAGGCTAATGTTCAAAGCTCAGTCCAGAAATTGAAGTTGAAGTATTCCAGCAAGACAATGACCCAAAGCATGCCTCAAAATCCACCATGAAGTACCTCCAGGAAAGAGGGATGAAGGTTTTGGAATGGCCATCACAGTCCCCAGGCTTGAATATTATTGAAAATCTGTGGAGAGACCTCAAACATGCTGTGCATGCAAGAAGGCTGAATAATATTTCTGAGCTAGAAGTGTTCAGTCAGGCAGAATGGGGAAAAATTCCAAAGACAAGAATTGAAAGACTCTTAACTGGCTACAGGAAGCGTTTGCAGGCTGTTATAGCTGCCTGAGGAGGAGTTACAAAGTACTAGCTGACAGGGTTCCCAAACTTTTGCATGAGGCCTTTTTCCTTGTTTTATTATTTTGAAACTGTAAGAAGTTAAAAATAAAAAAAATCTTGCTTTAAAATGTGATGAAATGTGTCATGTTTAACTTTGAAAGCAAACCTGAACACTAAATGCTGCAATCACTTTAAGATTAATTGAAACAGACATTTAAACCAGGGGTGCCCAAATTTTTGCACCCCACTGCATTTGGGTATCCTCCGCCTTCTTTCTGAGCTTGCGAAGGTTAGAGCTATGAGAGCAATGCTGCGTTTCCACCGAACGCGAAACAAATTTTTCGTGTAACCAAATTACATTCAAAGTCAATGCAAAGCCGCGAATACATGCGAAAAGACGCTAGTTCAGGCCGGGCAATGCAAATCGCGCGGGAGACGCGACGCAAACGACTCGCGCAAATGCACGAAATTCGCATTTCAGTATATGTTAAAAAAAAAAATGTTGGTGAAAAATGTGTGCGAGTAGAGCTGTGCTCTGAATAGCATCATTGCGACTAGCAGCAACTTTGCTAGGCTACCTAGCTTCATATTAAAGCCGTAGTTAGCTGCATTGCATGAGATAATGGGAACAAGCTGTGTCAAATAACCTATGGATCACAGTTTCGCAACAAAATAGTGGTCTAGCTCAACATTGTATACATACAGTGGGCTGCAAAATTACTAGCACCCCTGAATGGCAATGCATAAACAATACTTCTAAAAATTCTAAAAAATATATTTATAGAAAAACTCTAAGTAACAACATGTGAGAATTGCTGTACGATATTAATGTTCCAATGGAACCAAAATTATGTACTGACTTAATTCAAAATCGATTTCCTCCTAATCAAGGTTTCACAGTCAATGGCACCCTTAAAGATTATTGTAAATGACATCTGCCAAGATCAAACCAGGGATTAAATTTCACTTATTTAAGTTTTATCAAAGTGTTAAGGAACTATATTGAGCCATTACATCACTTACTGTTTCACAAGAGTGAGGTAACACACATGCAATATTCCTTTGTCATCCAACACCATGAAAAAAAAAAAAAAAAAATCAACTGTCAATTCAAAAGAAGCAGATGGTCATCAACCTTCATAAATCTGGTAATAGCTATAAGAAGATTCACAAAGGATCAAATATGCCACTGAGCACACCCTGCTGGAATAACCAGCATCGACCAGCACCTAAAACACAACATATGCTGGTATGCTGGTCATAGGCGTGTATGGCGTCATACCAGCATATGTTGTGTTTTGGTGCTGGTCCAAGCTGGTTTTTTCAGCAGGGCAGTCAGGGAAATTATTGAAAAATTCCAAAGTTATGGAATTATAAAAAACCTCAAGGGTAGAGGATGCAACTGCATTTTGCCTGCCAGGATACTGAGGAGGATATTGAGAGAAGCAACAAAATCCCCAAGAATTACTGTGAAGGAATATGAAGGAAGGCATCTTGGGGTCACCAGGTTTCAAAAAGCACCATCAGGTGCCACCTCCACAACCTCAGGTTCTTTGGAAGGTTTGCCAGAAGACAGCCTATTCTGAAGCAAGCACTTGCCATTTTTCTATAATTATGTTATTATTATTATTGCTATTTTTTTTTTTTTTTTTTAGTTTGTGCATTGCTAGTTAGGGGTGCCAGTAATTTTGGAGGCCACTGTAGGTTTATGCGACATCAGCCACATTAACAGCCGGCCAATAATGGGTCAATTCACATCCAATGAGACCGCTTCGAATTCGTATCCAATCCACACCTTATTGTGGGTGAAAGTCCCACCTTCTCCCCAGAATGCATTTTCGTTTTAATTTTGTTAGTAAAAGCGCATAGCAGCATGTAATCAAAATTGCAATGGGAGACTGCATAATCATTTTCATTATGAGACCAATAATGCATTTATTTATTGAAAAAGAGGAAGTATTTCTGAGAATGCATTATAATTTCAGATCACTTTCAGATCACGAGCCAATATATTATTTACAATAGAACATAGATAACATTTCAAATGTTGAAACTGAGACATTTTACATTTTTATCCACAAAATGAGCTCATTTCAAATTTTCTGGCTGCAACAGGTCTCAAAACAGTTGGGACACAGGCAAAAAAGGGCTGAAAAAGCAATTAATATATAAGAGAATCAGCTGAAAGAACATTTAGCAAGTAATTACATTAACTGGCATCAGGTGTGTAAGATGATTGGCTATAAAAGGGATGTCTTAGAGAGGCTGAGTCTCTCAGAAGTAAAGATGGCCAGAGGCTCTCCAACCTGTGAAAGCTTGTGTAAAAAAAGTGTTGAATATTTCAAAAATAATATAAATGTGAAACAAAAGGACTACGGCATTCAATATATGTAAAATATCAATAATTAATAGAAGGTGCTCTTTGGACAGAGTCGGGAAAAATATTTCAAAGCATAAAAAGACAAAATGTCCAAGGCAACTCTTCTTAAGTTAAAAAGCTTTTATTAAACAGCTAGTTCATATTCGAACTCACAGAAGCAACATGTTTCTGCCACAAAAGGCCTTCATCAGGGTATAGAGGTCACACGCGCATTGTCTAGATAAAAGAGACAATTCCGATTTATGTCAGCTGAGTAATTAGATCGAAAATCACAGCCCAACAGCTCGTCAGCTGAAACATTCCATCAATGAAATCAACTCGCGTCATCACCTGTATTCTACAGCAATCAGTGTCCCAAAATATCCACATCTTAGAATAAATGCATCACATAATTATAGTTATTTATAATTATAGTTCAGTTTCAAAGCCAGCATCTCTGATGGTATGGGGATGCATTACTGCATATTATTGTGGGACACTTGCATGTTTTAAAAAGCACCATGAATGCTGAGAGGTATATAAAGGTTTTAGAGCAACATATCGAGGGCTGACTGCAATAAACAGTTATGTCCAGATGTTATATATTGGGCATAACTGTTTATTGCAGTCAGCCCTCGATATGCTCCCCTCCGGACGATATCTATTCCAAGGAACGCCTTGTATATTTCAGCAGGACAATGCAAAACCGCATACTGCAGCTATTACAACAGCATGGCTTCGTAGTAGAAGAGTCCGTGTGCTGGACTGGTCTGCCTGCAGTCCTGATCTTTCACCGATTGAGAACATTTGGCGCATAATTAAACGAAAAGTCCGTCAAAGGAGACCCAAAACTCTCCAGCAGCTGGAAGCCTGTATTAAACAAGAGTGGGATCAAATTCCAATGGCTAAATTCAAGAAACTTGTCTCCTCAATGCCCAGACGCCTCCACTCTGTGTTAAAAAGAAGAGGGGATGCTACACCACGGTAAACAGGCCCCTGTCCCAACTTTTTTGAGACCTGTAGCAGCCATCAAATTTGAAATGAGCTCATTTGTGGACAAAATTGTAAAATTTCTCAGTTTCAACATTTGCCATGTTATCTCTGTTTTATTGTGAATAAAATACTGGCTGGTGTGATTTGAAAGTCATTGCGTTTTGATTTTATTCACAATTTACACTTTGTCCCAACTATTTTGGAATTGGGGTTATACAATTGCCATTTGCACAGTGTCACTTGTAATATGTGTACGTTTTCCATCAGTGTTCTCTTGGTCATTTCTCAATTAATCATTTACTAATCATTATAGGCGTATGTACTGGTCTTGTTTATTTGGTGAATAAATCGCTTGATTGTTAATCAGACCATCTACAATGAGAAGATGTTGAAAGCAATCATGTGTAAAAGGCTTACTGCACTCAACTAAAAATCTTGTCATGCCTGTTTTAAGTAACCAATGGCGTAACACAGTGAACTTAGCAGGACTACATGTAGAATAAATATAGGACTAAAAAAACGATGATCTATTCTCATGTGTTTTTTCACCAGCTGTGATCTATTTGGCTGGTTGGCTTACTCATTTACACCGCTAATTGATGTCTGCTTCAATTATTGCTTGGCATGTTTGGAATGTCAGGTCTTGATCAATGCTGCAGCTTGTGAGATGCAGCTTTTTAGTAATATCTTGAAGTCGGTAATCATATCACTACTTGATCTGCCCCACCTGTGTGGCTGAAGCTGACCAGGTCTGAGTTTGGCCATTGCTTGAATGGGAGACCATCGGGGAAAACTAATTTGCTGCAGGAAGAGGTTTTGGTGGGCCAGTGGGAGGTGACCTTCCCTCTGATGGGATAATCCCCAGTGCTCCAGAGCAGTGGTGGGGATACTGTACTGAAGCAAGCGCTATCTTTTGGACGAGATGTTAAACCGAGGTCCTCGCTCCCTGTGGTCATTAAAGAACCTACAACATGCATCGATGAGACTTGAGTGTTATGGAAAAACCTAGTGAATCAAATTTTGATCGAAACTGAGTTTGGACCATTTTTGTTCTTTCTAGGCTTTGCCTCATCACATACAGTAAGATACATAAAAATTAATCCCTGCTTTCCCATGTTTTGCTATAGCTAACCCTAGCTAGTCATTGGTACTTAATCATTTATGAAGCAAAAATAAACTAGCAAGTTGATCTTATTGAGTTTTCCACATTCAATTTTTCTTTCATTTTTTGTCATGGCAAAACCTACCAAATTGAATCCGCCAAATATGAAGCAGCATACATATCACATAATCTGTCAGGCCGGTTCCCATCCAGAGCACTGGCTGTGCAGGACATTCGACGTCTGAATTCATAATTCACATAATTCTTGGCAAATAATAACTGAAAAATGGCATCAAGAGGGAAGCAGATGGCGGAGTCAGCACTGGCATCACTGTAACTACATAAGTACTAGGTGTTAGTCCATCATTTTGATAATTGCCATTTCTGGATGGAAAAACTTAGTTAAGTTATACTGCCATGGATACTGACAAAAAATTCTCCCTGAGTATTGTTTATTATGCAATGAGTAAATAACTGCCAAGTGAGTATCATTGTCTGACAAGAGCTTAACCCCAGAGGTATAGAGTTTTCTGTGTTTTTCTCGAAATCTGCTTTTTGTTGCTTACTAGGTTATTCCAAAACACTCAAGAAGAGTAGGGGGTCCCCCTTGTCATGGCTAAGTTCCCAACCTGCAATTTGTCTACATTCTCTCCACCTCAAACCCCAGGGTTCCCTAAGGAAAACAAGATTTTTATCTCAACGAGACTTCCCTAGTTAAATAAAGCATAAATAAATAATGTGTTTTTGGAGCATGCCCAAGGATTTTCCCAGGATGCTTGATGATGCTCTAGGACTTATTTTGGCAAAATTAATGCATCATATAGGCTGCTAGTTTTAGGTTTAATGCCACCAAAAGTCTCTCGTCATGGGTTTGGCACCTCATGAGTGACATCAGGCACCAGAGCTTGCAGGGGTAGAGTGAGGCATATTCACCATATGTTTTCAAGAGTAGGCTAAAAACTTACCTTTTTAGTCAAGCCTATGATTAGTTCATGATTAGTTATGTATAAACATTTATTTGGCTCTGGTGGGACTGACTACAACCTAGTTTCATGATGGGTTCACAAGATATTGGAAGCCAGAGTTAAGTAAATCCATGTGGAACCGGTGGCACTGAGCATGCATTAACGGTGCCAGTGGGGCTTGCTACAGCCTTAGTCACCGGGGAGGTCCATATGGTACTGGTAGTAGTGTTTAGCAAATCCATGTGGAACCGGTGGCACTGAGCACGCATTAACGGTGCCAGTGGGGCTTGCTACAGTCTTAGTCACCGGGGAGGTCCATATGGTATTAGTGTTTAGAAAATCGAAAGTGATCTTACAGTCTGGTGTAAGTGTAGGGCCTCTGTGCTGCAGGAAGTGGATGGAGGGGTGTTGACTGTTTCCTGACCAGTGTGCTAATAATTTCTCACTTGGCACATGACACAGGACGGTTTTTTTATTAACATGCAGTTGTTTCATCCAGTGCCTCACACCCCTTTTTTCTGTGTCTCTTTCCGAGGATCTTTCCATCCACTACCCTGACCTGGACCGTCCGAGCCCTGTCCCTCACCATGAGCGCTGGCTGCTGCTGTCCTGCTGTCCTGATCCGGTCCTGATCCAGTTCTGCACCATCCTCTACATGCCACTTCCTGGAGCTACAGACGCCACTGTTCAGATGGACTTAAATGGAACTCTTTTGCAGTTTTATTCTATTTTACTCTATTTTGTTATTAATTAGCTAGCCCGCAGAGGATGGGCTTCCCCACTATAGCCGGGTTTCTCCTGAGATTTCTTCCCACTGGGGAGTTTTTTCTCACCACTGTTTGAGGAATTTTCTCCCTGCTGGGATTTTTTTGCCTCATTTGCTGTAGTGGGGATTAGGCTGGGCTCTGTCCTTTCATTTATTTAATCTCTCACTGTAAAGCGTCTTTGTGACAGTCTCTGTGAAAAGTGCTATACAAATAAATTGAATTGAATTGAATTGAATATCAGCAAGAAGGGTTGATTCCACCACAGAATTTGATGGGACCAACTCTAAGCCCGTTTCCATGTCCAAAATGTTTGGGACTTGAGCTTCAGTTCCAACTTTATCATTTTCATTGACCACAAGCATAGTCATCAGCCTATGTCTGAAAGTGTGATCTAAGCCTAGGCCATCCTGTCTGTTTGAGCCAAGTACCGGTATGTTCTTTCCTCTGTCAAAAGCCACTGTTGTTGCTTGAAGCAAACAAAGAATTCAATGGTTTGCAGGAATGAAGGAATCTGCTTCGTGGAAGACCTGATGCATGAAGACTGGTGATCTAGACAGGCACTGGGGCCAAACATTGAGCAGGCGAGGAAAGAAGGCAGGGCTGTGGGCTTTAGAGGTCCATTCCACTTCATCACTGGTAAACGTACTGCAGAGGAGAACACAGGGAAAGGCTGAATAAAAACCAATCTGAATATAAATACAATGGAAAAGTTTTGATTATGGTACTTACATCCCATGGTTTTTCTACTGCACCTCCTTAAAGCTTTTCTTGGGGAAAAAAAATTACTTTGTTCTTTATGTGTTCAGTTTTTTGGTTAAAAACTGATATTTCCTTTGCTTCTTTTCATTCCAGGGGACTGAAAGACTCTGTTAAATGCACAGCCGTCTGCCTGTTTTGTAAAGGGCAGACAGCCAGCTGCATATTTCTTCAAGAAAAACACTCTGATTTATCAGATGTTTCGTTTTGGACTCCTCAGTGGGGAGACAGGATGCTCCTCAGTCATGGCGCAAATCGCTCTGCAGGTGTCGCCATTTGTTTCAACATGTGTGCTGGTACGATCACAAATGACAAAGCAGTGTTGGACTTTGGGTAGCATGTGTTCTGGAAATTGACCGTGTTGCTATTATCTTGGTTAATGTTTATGGATAAAACAATGAGCATAAGAACAAACAACTGTTACGCCAAGTGACAACAGTTATTAAGGAACTAAACACTACATTTTCTACTGATACTGGCTGGAGGAGATTTTAATTTAACCCCTGATGACTGGATGGCCAGATGGCTATCTAGATTTTCACAGGAACACAGGAATCCAATTCTCAGAGACTTCATTATTAATAATAACTCTGCATATATCTGCTAGTTTGTTAACAGTGATGTAAGACAGTTTTCTTGGTTTAAACCTAATGGAAAATTCAAATCAAGAATTGATTACTGGTTAATCACAGTCTCTATCTCTAAATATGTTACAGAGACTAATACATATAATGCCCCCTTGAGTGATCATTGTATTATAAATTTTACATTATCTGAGAGAAACCACATTAACAAGCCTAAAGGTTATTGGAAATTTGATGGAACCCTTCTTAAAATTGAAGAATATTGTCACAAAATCAAAAAAATGATTGAGGATACTAAAAATTATTTTAAAAATAGTCACATCAATAAGGAAAAGGGGATGCTTAAAATTTTAAATCTGGAAATATTCTCTAACCTTTAGCAAAGAACGAAATGACAAAAGAACTGTGAATCAAACAAACCTAAAGAATTGTTATTATACTATAATATGTTGAACTGGAGTGCGGAAGACAAAGAAAAGATTAATACCATACAAACTACTTTAGATAAACTTCACCTCAAAAAAGCATGCGGAGCATATATAAGTTCCCAAGCCAAATGGGTATAAGACGGTGAAAAAATAAATTGTATTTCTCTAATTTCAAAAGACAGACAGGAACGTAGCGCAATTACTTGTCTCATAATCAATGGAGAAGAATGAACTGACCCAAAACTGACCCAATATTTTTGACGAACGTAGGAAAACAATTGTTTACAGAGAGAAATGACATTGTTTGGGAGAACGCTTTTGACAAAAATAGAAACAATATCAAGACTAATCTACCCTGCATACTCCCTAGCCATATCTCCTAAGATCAAAGAAATTAATCAATTTAATTTTGACTTCATTTGTAAGAATAAACACTACTATATTAGAAAAGAGGACCTAATGACATTTTACAAAGAGGTTGGCCTGAAAGAAATTGACTTTGAGATCATGAATGGGGTATTAAAAATTAAGTGGATTTCAATCCTTCCTAAAAAACAAAATTAAATATGGTTTGCATTGCCCTCACGTGTTTCAGAAATTAGAAGGTATTGAGTTAGTATTAAAATGCGATTTTGAAATATCCAAACTGCCTATAAAACTTTTTTGCCTCCCATCCCATGTTTATGGAAAACTGTATAGAAAAACAAATTAGGTCAATTATTGATGTAATGGACGAAAATGGTAATGTACTCAAACTGGAGGAATTTAACAATAAGCACAACTTGAATTGCTCTCTCAAAAAATATATGTTAAGGTGAAGCAAAACATACCAACACCACTTATTCAATTAATTAAAAACAACTTTGATAATACTCTGACACCAACATTACAAAAAAAAAAAAAGTAAATATGTAAATGACTTATTTGACATAAAATGTAATGATACATTCTTGAGACAACATCTGGTAAATAATATTTACCCTGGACAAACACTATTTACATTGAAACTAAAAGATTATGGAAAAAAGTAAATACCTGCTGTCAGATGGGATATTTAAAATGACCACTTCCTCCTAAAATCAAAGAAGTTCATTTCAAAAATTCAAATAACATTTACCCATATAATTAATTAGTTAAGAAAAGATTTAAATTTGAAATAAATAATTGCTACTTACATAATGTCAATTTGGAAACTACAGAACATTTATTTTCTCTTGTGAATCAGTACAAATTATATGGAAATCCTTACATAATAAGTTTGCGCAATTTAGATGCCCGCTGACATGGAGCTGCTCTATTTATGCTTGCAGTTACACTATTTTATCAATGGGTGGCACACCTGAAATGGTTATTAAATATTCAAGAGGAAGCAGTGCCTGCTACTGATTTAGAATATGGACAAGTTAAGTCCCATTCCTGTTTTCAATTAATTGTATGAATTAATTAAGCCCTGAACCTCTAGTTCAAAAATGACATGCCCAAAATGAAATGTTATATCTCTGTGACTACTTGCTCCATTTGAATAATCTTGGTAGCATAATAAAGGTAACACTTTGGGGATTTTTGTCATAGTGTAAGAATCAGTGTATATGTCACTGAGTCAGAATAAATGAAGATGGAACACCGCATAAATGAAACATCTCAAGTGCTCCTAACAAACTTTTTCTTTTATCCTTTTTGAAATTATTCAGTTGCAGTCTGAAACCTCTAAAAAATTACAGCACAGAATCTTACCTTTATATATGCCCAAGTTTATTCTAACCAAGTAAATCAGAGCAAAATTAGAGAGGTTTTAGTTTGGGAATGTCTAGGTGGCCTCACCAAACTGGCACTGTGTGCCATTTCAAATTTCCCAGGTACCAAACTGTTAAACTCATTTAATTTCACTTCTTTGTCACTATAGGCATACATTCCATCCAAATACAACTACATTTTTCATTTTTAGATTTTAAATTTTTTAAAATTTTTATTTCTGCCAGTCCTGTATACATTTTCCCATTCAAAGATAATACATGCAAAGAAAATGAAGTTTGACTTCACTGGAGCAGGTTTATTTTTTTAAAAAAAGCAAATAAACTAAATTATAAATATAAACATAAGGTAAAGTGGTAAAAAATAAAAAGAACAAAACCCCAGCAGTTATTTATACAAGAAAAATGCTATTAATGCCTAATGTAGTGCATGCCATCCCGGATAAAGAGTTAGTCAAGAAAACACGTCATGCACCCCGCTTGTATTGTTGCGATCTCAGTATTCACGCGGAATGGCACAAGTATTCCCAGTCAGAAAATCACTTTGAAAACACCAAAACACCTGTTGAATATTTAGCAGATAATTATACTGAAAATGCTACAAACAAACCATTGAAGTGTACTGTTGCACTTTTTAAGCACATGTAAATGGCCTATAAACACTGGTTGGCACACCGGGAATGCAAGGCTCTATCTCAGGCTAGGATTGTGCGATTAAGGTGGTTTAGGGCTCGTTGGAAACGTCAGAGCCCATAGAATCAAATGGACACTGGCAAAGTCTTACTGACAACATCACAAGCCGATCACTGAGAGGAAAATACATTGCGTGCAAATGGAATGCTCAGGATCTGACATCCTTTGAAGCAGTGCCCCAGAAAACAAGATGCATGGAGACTAGAAGATCTAGTTTCGATACAACACAGACACATTGGGCTAACAATAGCCAGCACAGATTTACTTCGAACACAGTTTTTTATTACAAAATATCAAAGGTAAGAAAATTTTTTGCTCAGCACTGTAGAATGTAAAGTGTATGCCTGCTGTTCCTTGAGTGCGCTATCGGTGTAAAATGTCATGGCTTATATCACTGGATTCTGTGGACTTTCCTCTTTCATTTGATGTATGGTTTGTATGCATAGCACAAATTCAGCGATTGAGCATTGATATTATTTTATCCTATGTTATGCTAGATGCTTATTTACTTGCTTGTTGCATGAATTGTGTTCGGTTAAGGTAAAAATGGTTAACATGAGCTTTTTGCCGAGTTTCTTCCTGTAAAGTGGATATGCTGTATGACATTGTTGCTATTAGGAAACATGCTGTATTTATTATGCGTAATGATCGGGGGCGTTCAGGTTTAAGGGGTTAAAGACTAGACAGTCTGGTGACCCGCAACCACATGGGTGTAGCCCCCGAAAGCCTGCTTCTCCACTTTTTTGCGCATAATTCAGCCAATACCATCCCCATGGCAACCAAAATAGATAGGTGTCGTAACTGAAGTATAACACGTCCATAACAAATATGAAAGTAATCCGTCAAAAATTACAGATTGTTCAGTGTCCACAAGGAAGTGTCTACGGACGTGGTGGCAGCGGCGGAGACAACAAGCATGAATCCATAGTAGCCACCCGACTTCGTCCGGGGTCTAAAATTATCCCTGTAGACACCAATATAAACCATTTTTTAAAAAAGATGCTAATAAGCAACATTGGAGAAGAAACACTGTAATTAGTTTAAAAATTATCCCCGTAGAACCCATTAAGAGCCATTGTCTGTAATGTTCGGGCAGGTGGTGATAGTCACCTTCTTCAATTTTGCTGAAACTTTGGTGGTTTTATGTCCCTACCCTAACTGAAAAATCCCCAAATTTTTTGCCCTACCTGTACCAGTTTGGGTTTTTAGGGGTCAATCAAGTGCAAGCTGAAATAGGGCTAAAATGCCAAATTACCAAAATTAGATTTTTGGGTTGCTCTTATTCACTACGAGAACTTTTTCCCAAAGTAAAAGTTGGAAAATTGAATTATAGGGGGGATGGTCAGTGGAAAGAGCGATTTTCAGCCTGGGATCTTCTTCGCGCAACATATAGGGGGCGCTCCAATATGGCCGCCATCCATTTTCGTCACTTGTTTGCACCCCTTATACTCTGTGCACCCATCAGTGCCCTGAACTTTTACAGCTGCACCACACTGGTATGTAGTTAGACTATCTATTAGAGGCGAGAAAAAGTTGGGATAGTGTATGCGCACACCAACAGGCGGTGGCAAACATGGCAAAATTTGGCGCATTTCAGCGCCACCTGGTGGCGTGCACGGTTGATTGAAAGGGCATAGGTTTGTTGCATAATGAAGTATAGAGGTCACCCTTTTAGTTTATGAAAGCCATTTCTTGGGATAAGGACTACTGTCCATAATAGGTGGTGCTTTCCAAACAGATGTACTGGTACACATGTAAAGCAATATCCACTCAAAATTGCTCATGATTGGTCGAGCTGAAATGTGCGGTGAAAATCCCAAGGAAATACTTTTGTATGAGATGTCCTTCACCCTTAAACTTGCAGTTATTGCAAATATCAAGATATTTCATTTTGGATATCGCCTAAGCCTAGTCTGCATGCAAGTCTATCCACCTGTATAAAATGGTCCTGTAACTATACAAGAAGTTGTTTTGTGAAAAAAATGCCAGTTTCTGTTCATTGGGAATGTTTGTATATTCATCCAAGCCAGTTCTGGCACTGTAAGGGTGTTCACATACGTGGATGATTCTGGATAAAACCTCAGATTGAAAAAGTGGCTTTTCAATAGTCTGAAACAATGGAGTACACAGGAAGTACTAGTGGTGCCCTCAATCAATAATTGATGTATCTAATGAAACCACACATATGCCAGAGATGATTGAAAAATCAATAATCATTACCTGAAATAAAGTCAAGTCCATCACAGGGCCTCTTCTACTGGGACATAACATCGAAATGCACCTATAGCAGCTCATATTGACATGCGCAAAGACTATCCCATGTTTTTTGTCATTGGAATTTCATTGATGAAGGCTAAAGACATAATTCATGAAAACATATCCTTGGATGAGAAATCATGAGAAAATCATGAGAAATTTTGAGCGGATATTGCTTTACACGTGTACCAGTACATCTGTTAGTAAAGCACCGCCTATTATCGACAGTAGTCCTTATCCCAAGAAATGGCTTTCATTAACTTAAAGGGTGATCTCCATACTTCATTATGCAAAAAACCTTTGCCCTGTCGGTCGACCACGCACACCTCCAGGTGCCGCTGAAATACGTCAAATTTTACCATTTTGCCATGTTCGGCGCCACCTATTGGTATATCTGATACACTATCCCAACTTTTTCTCACCTGTAATGGATAGTCTAACCACATACCAGTGTGGTGCAGCTGTAAAGTTCTGGGGCACTGATCGTGCACAGAGTATAAGGTGCAAACTAGTGACGAAAAATGGACTGCGGCCATATTGGAGCGCCCAAATGTTGCATGAAGAAGATCTCAGGCCGAAAATCGCTCTTTCCACTGACCATCCCCCTATAATTCAATTTTCCAACTTTTTTTACTTTGGGATGAAGTCACAGAGTGAATAATAGCAACCAAAAAATCTAATTTTGGTAATTTGCCAGTTAAGGCCCTATTTTTAAACACTTGATTGACCCCTAAAACCCAAACCGGTGCAGGTAGGGCCAAAAATTTGGGGAATTTTCTAGTTAGGGTAGGGACATAAAACCACCAAAGTTTCAGCAAAACTGAAGAAGGTGACTATCACCACCTGCCTGAACCTGCCTGAACTTTACGGACAATGGCTCTTAATAAAGAGGGTGGTGCAATAATACTGCATACCATGCTATTAAGCCACTCTGAATCACCGCAAGGGGAATCCCCTCACCGTGACAGACCTATTGGACACCCCGTCTTTAGCAGTTCTCCAGGCAGGAGAGACAATATCTCCCGGCTGGCCTGGGAACGGAGACCCCCTAGGAAGATTTGAGAATTGGAGGAAGTGGCTGGGGAGGGGGACATCTGGGCGTCTCTGTGTAGTCTGCTACCCCTGTGACCTAGCCTGGGATAAGCAGCTGAAAATGGATGGATGCATAATGCCAGTTTCAGTGTTGTCTTTCATGTACTTGGCCAGAAATCAAATATTATCGCTTTAGAACATAACAGAAATAGAAAGCTTTAGCGTATTTTCCGTTGCAAGACAAAAATTTGCAAGGTGTGAACAGCTGAAATTACCTCTAACCCCCACCACCCTGTGCTTCATGATTAAGCAGTTCACAATTGTCACTCAGGTATTACTCTGATCTAGAGTGCAGATAATTTACTCACATCTTCCAGAACCAAAGGAAAAGGACTGAAAATTACTTGCATACACAATTTTAAATATTGGGTATGAGGGACCACGGAAGACTCACATCATAGGAGGAGATTATTTTGCCAAGCACAGCGTTATGCTGCAATGCTATTTGTTTTTCTTATGAGAGAGAAAGGACAGAGAGTTAACTGGGGGTGTTCCAGAAAGTTAAATCAGTTCTAATCTAAGAAAATGTTAGAAATACAGAAATCCAAAGTTTCATCCTCACCGAAACTGTTTGACAGGTACACCAAAGGCCGATGCAGTTGGCTGATCGGAAAACCAGTTTCAGTGGTTTAACGTGAGCTGTGTTATTCACACTGAGATGTTTTCACCCTCTGATGAATAAAATTGTTTTGTGTGAACAGTTTTGAAACAGGAAATGTCAAAATGTAATCACAGATCCCTCAGCTAATTATTCAAGAGAAATTGCGATTTATTTCATGCCTCAGAAAATTTTTATGACATTCATGGTGAAGTTAGGTCCTGACAAAGTTGACCCTACCCCTTGTAACCCCACTTTATAAATGTTCAATGACCACGTCATACTAACATGAAAGAATTGACAACACCTCAACTCCTCAGTCATTCAAATGAAAGAAGCCTGTTTACTGATGTGTGACTTGCATTGATTCTGCATTGTGGAGTTCAGCCTTTAGTGTTCCATAAATAGTGACAATTTAAACCTTCCTTCATTTATAGGTGAATAATTGTTGTTCAGAGTGGAAATGATAAACAAAATTTCAGATTAAAAATGTTCTTTGGAAGTCTTTACAGCATGTACATATTATCTCGATTTCCAGAGGTATGGTTGCATGTTTGTACAGTTTGAACACAAATCAGACTATGATTAACATTGTCCTGCTGTTTTTTATAATAAGAACATATAGGGCCTAGTAGAAAAACCGTCACAATCTACTTGCAATTAATGAAGACCAATATGGTGAATTGCACAGATTATACTGTTCGTATATGTACACTGAGCACGTCCCCAGCAATTCATGGCACTTGCACCTTCATCCTTACACCCATAAAAAATAAATGCAGAGGGAAAAAAGCAACAAAAAAACTGAAAAAGAGGTACACAGTATCAGCAGGTTATACATTGCACAAGAATAAATTATTGGGTGGAAATATGGCTAAATACTGGACAAAATGAATAGTGGAGATAATAAAAAAATGAATGAATGGGTTGATACACAAATTAATAACAGTGGTATTAGTATACTAGTACTACATGTAGTCAGCCAGTTCAGTGGAGGTGATTATCATGGTTTGCCTCCAACATAATTTTGTTGCTCATACATTTGTATTTCAAATGGATACTCTGCAAGTTCTAATATTTGTATTTTTATAATGGTGTAATTAATGGAAATATGTAAATGTCAATGTGTATAACAGAATATATATAGTGCTTCGCAATTGCATCACCAAATCTGTGCCTTTTGTCACAACAACGCTACACTTGCCTGTACATGTGACTAAAAATGTTTTAAGAGTTAGGCAGAGTGCCTGACATTGCTCAATAGTGCCGCGCACCTGGCCATAGTAGCTTCACTCAACACCACAGCTATGCGTGACAAAGTTAATTGTAGGGGTTGTGCTTCACACACTGGTGATGAGCACGGAGGGCAGGAAGTTGAGGACTGGACTCAGGTGCAAGGATGGACTTGGCTGCATTTATTATGCCTTCTACGCAGCAGGGAGGCACACGAAGCAATACAAAACAAATAGGAAACGAGGTTCCTGAATAATGCTATTAGTCATACAAACATGGGGCTTTAGCAGCAGTAACAATGTATTACTAAAATAGAAATAGGAAATTGGAAACAAGGTTCCTTAATTATAAAATTAAAGTGCTGATATCAACAATAAACAGCACTAAGTTCAAGAGTTAGAATATATACACACGCATGATACGCAGAGAATAAGTCCATACAAGACTAGGAATACAACACAGGCATGTGGATTTACGAGACTTCGCAAAGACTAAGTGCGAGGCTCGGTAAATGGCACAACACTACCACACAGTGGAAATGAACAACAGGTGCATGCGATGATTGTGGAGCTGAAGAATGCAGTCCGGGTCTTAATAGACCGGTGAGTCTACAGGCTGGAGGTGTGGCCTTAGATTAACGTAGATGTAGTGTAGGCGTGTCATGTGTGTGCAAATGCCATAAAATGTGTTGTGAGGCGAGCATGTTAACATGTTCAAGTGACACCTAAATGAAAGAAAATCACCTTTGCCACAAGTGCATTATTGCAATTCTTCATTAGGAATAGCCCATTAAGATGTACCATCTCATTTTCGAGGGGATCCTCAAACCATTGTAAGTCTATGGAAATGTTAGGTGTCATGACGGAGGTTGCTCAGATTGCAGACCTGTATCATATGAGGTGCAAATCATGCGTTTGAGGCAGTGGTGTGCATGATTTTTGAAATGTATCACCTCCCGTAGATGCGTGTCATTAGATGCAGCAGTGCCACACCTGCCTGAACATGCAACTAAAAATTTAGGCAGAGGCAGATGTTTAGATAGTGAATCAAGCGTGATCATGGTAGCTTCATTTTCACTTCATCTACTCCAACAGGTGACAAAGATAGATTTTTTATTTCAAGTGAAGCATTTGTGTGCAGTATATATGTGTGCATACTCCATAAAGTGTAGTCTAAGGCCCGCACCTTAAAACGTTTGTTACACCTAAATATAAAACATTGCCTGCACCACATGTCCATGATGCCTGTGTACCCACTGCAAGTCCAAGGAAATTTTATGTGTCATATTGGAGGATGGTCGGATTGCAGAGGTCTTATAGGCACAAGTGAGGCATTTGAGGCACTGATGCAGGTGATTATTTGACAAGGATTATATCCCAATTCTCAGGTCTTTTCTTGAAAAATCTTTAGGTGTGCAAAGATTTGCGCCTATAAACTTTATTTTTCAACCTTAGCTGCGCATTTTTTACGCAGCTCAAATGCAATTTTAGGCACGAAGACTTCATTAAAAGTGAAGGTGCTATTAATGTTGTGCAAAATTCATCTGTATATTAATTCTCAGAGTGCCTGGCCTTTGCAACGTATCTCCTCCCAACCGCCCAACGGATCCCCACGCCCTCTGACATATGCGTTCCAAACGCGCCTGCCTCTGTCATGTGCCATGTGGGATCGAACCAACTTTCCCCGTTCCTGAAATTTGGGCTATTTTTTTAAATTTTTTTTTGGCATCTCCAATCCCACCCGAATCTGGAATGCCCAATTGGTGAACTATGTACAAGGCTTGCTCGTATGTGACCCCTTGTTGCCAATTCAGGAAAGTGTAGACAGTTTCCGGATCACCTCCGAAGCACGCGCCTGTCAGCCACTGCTTCTTATACACTCATTGGTTGAATCTTTGCAAGTACAAAACGAGGGCGGAGGATACTCGGACATGAACAGGCTTAGAATCTTCCTGACAAGCACCCAACTGGCCAACAGGAGGCGCTTGAGCAACGAATAAGGCAACTATTATTTTCCCTTCCCAGCAGTCCCTTCCCAATTTGCAACCCTGTAGCGCAATAGCCAATTGTGCGCTACTCTGAAAAAGCTGCCGACCACTGCTGGCTGGTACGAGGCGGGGATCGAACCCGGGACGTGATAGTCACTTCTGCTTCGCAAATTTGGGCTATTTTATCAGTTTTTCCCTTTTGTTACCATGACGATGGGTGAGGTCACTATTCGTCAGGACTATTGGTCACAATCAACCCCCTGCGAAGTAGGCTGGGTATATCGCACAGCTTTCCACCGTTGAAACATTGATGTGAAAACTAAGGGCATACAGATTCTAATGTTTGAAATGAACAGACCACCAGTTCAATGTCCCACTCAGAACAAGAAAATTCACCTAATAAATTCTCTAACACTTTTCGGGTAAAATCCACCTATGGATGGAATTAAAGGAGTGTCCGTTACAACAGGGTAGGGCACAATCTTACCCCCAGCAAGATCATTAGCAAGAAGCAAATGAACACCTTTGAAAGGAAGGAAAGACCCAACGCCAACAGTAACAGGCCCAGAGACCAAGTCTTGTTCGAGATGAACATTACGGAGAGGTACATTTGTAAAACCACATTCTCCTCCTTGAATAAGGACATTAGCCTGAGTAGACGTTTTGTCCGAAAAGGCAGAATATCTGCAAGAATAAGAGATTGGGAAGACCCATTATCCCGTAGAATTCGAACAGGAGCAGATGAGGAAAAATCATGCAAAGGTGAGACAAAACCATCGGTGATATATGTCTCAAAACCCTCCATAACAGAATCAGACACAGAAGGTAGAAGATCAGGCGAACTGACCTTTGATACAAGAGATTCTCTCCTAGCGAAAGCAGTTAGCTTGGTTTCTTCTCGTTGTTGTTTTTTCTTGAGAGCAGAATACACAGAAATAAGGTGACCTTGCTTTTTGCAGCATTTGCAAGACACAGAAGGTAAAGAATCAGAGGATTGCTTCTCACTGGAAGGTTTCTTCTCAGAAGTGGCCTTGGAATCATCAGAAGTGTTATTAGAAGTCGTCTTGGACTGAGACTTGCCTTGAAATTTAGAAAAAGTGGATTTTTGGACAAAAGAAGACTTATGAGTCAATGCATAACTATCAGCCAGGGAGGAAACATCTTGCAAAGTATTGGCTTGTTTCTCCTCAAGGAAAGTCTTGATATCAGGCTGGATACACCTTTTGAATTCCTCAACCAAAATAAGTTGCCTCATTCTGTCAGAATCTTTCTCAACTTTCATGGAATTACACCACTGATCAAACACCTGTTCCTTCAACCTGCCAAATTCAACATGAGTTTGACTGACTTCCTTGCGAGAATTCCTAAATTTTTGCCTGTAAGCCTCAGGGACCAATTCATAACCCTTAAGAATGGCAGATTTGACAAAATCATGATTAGAACACTGTTGGACAGATAACTGGTTATAGATTTTACTAGCTTTACCAGTAAGAACACTTTGTAACATCATTGTCCAATGCTCTTTTGGCCATTTCAAATTTTCAGCAAATTTCTCAAAATCGGTGAAGTATTGGTCAACATCATTTTCTAGGAAGGGGGGAACAAGTCTGTGTTTAACCACATCAAAATGATCCGAAAGTCCAAAGATTTTGTTACAGTACCTGCTTCTATTTTCTTCATTTCCAGTTCATGCTGCATCCTTTTTTCTTCTAGTTCTTTCTCTTTCTCCAACCATCTCTCTTCCTTCTCCAACCTTCTTTCTTCCAGTTCTTTCAGGCGTAGCCGAAATTCAAGTCTTTGCAGCTCTGTTGCAGGCACTTCCACATCTTTAATCAATTCTGCTCCTTCTTCCCCAAAGATATCTTCATCGATGAAATGTTGCACCAAAATGTTCAATATTTCTTGTTTCTTCATTGATGATTTCACATCAGATAATCCAAGGGTTGAGGCTATTTGCAGCAAGTCCTTCTTCTTTGCCAGCACAATTGATTCCTGGGTTGGAGTTTTCAGAAAAGTTTCAACATCAAAAGTCATGATTGCTGGTTTTTCAAATAGTCACAAGATTTAAAACAATAGTTCAGCTTTAATCTTTGGTGAATCCAATGGTTGATCCAATGAATGTTTTTTGCGGGACGAGCCCCCAATTTGTTATGACTTGAAAATCACAAAGAGAACCAGCGATGACAACTTAAATTTACTCTTCACTGATAAGGTCCAAAAATTTCTATAAATAATCCACTGTGTAATCTTATAATAACACTCTAATGCCACCATGTAACTCTGATGCAAAAACAAAAACCTCTCAACTGACCAAAATCACAGTTTTTATAAAGACTAGGAACAATCTGGAAAGATCTACAGGATTCCTGGGTGATCTGGCCTTCTCCACGTAAGAAGATGCCAGAAACTTTTAGAAAGCACTAGTCTATTTCATCACAAACAAGTGGTATTGCATCAGATCATGTGTTGCAAAAAAAAAAATAGACTGTTACCAGTCATAATGGGCATCTAAATAGTATCTAACAAATCTCCATTTATAAATGATATACAGTGCTGTACATGAAACACTCATACATAACACTAGAATGGCAGATATATGCCCAACCAAGCAGGATTGATTGAAAGGATAATAATTGGAGTTGGAGGCAGTGTCCCTGCATAGAGAGAGTAGCAACAACCGAAGAAGACTCGGGACGCCCCTAAGTACCAGCCGAGGGATCGAGTCTGGCTCTCCACAAGGGACCCGAGCCTCCACCTGCCCAGCAGGAAACTCACCCCACAGTTCATTGGACCATTCCTTGTCCTCCGGAAGGTCAATGAAACAGCCTACTCACTGCAATTGCCGTCTAACCACCACATTAACAATACATGTCGTGACCGAGGGGCTAACCTCCCAAGGCACTGTCCCCAATAACCTGATCCATCCACGACTCAGGCAACACGCAAGAAATGAATTCCTCACAGCAAGTTTATTTTTGAAAATACACTTAAAAATGCAGGTCAGCAAGTAGGCAGGCAGTAGCCTCACCACCAACACAACACAACGCCCTCCCCCCTCAAACACATCAAAACCCACAGCAATATATAAGTGAGAAGGCATCAAATCACAGATCACAATCTACCATTAAACACACTCCCAAGAAATAGCAATAAATGAATCACTCATCAATTTATTACAGCAAAATCCCAATAAATAACAATAAATCAATTCATCAATGTATCAATTATAAAAGAGCACCAACTCCACAGCAAAAAGGAAGGGGATGAGGTAAGCATTCAGCCTAAGGCCAGCAGGTGGCAGCAAACACACCCCCACAGTCAGCCCCACTCTCCCCACTTAAGTCCTGCTCAATTAAAATAGTCCGTACTGGTCTGCCACTGCTGCCGACCAGTACAAATAAAATCCAATATCTCCGCACTAATTTAACACAGCACCAACCCGCTCTCCAACAGACTGGTGGCAGTAGCAGATCACAGGATCCGGGCCGATGACGTCGCGCCTCAGAGCGAGAAGAGATGACGCAGTCCTGATCAGCTGGAACTTCTCCTTCAGCTGGCTGCAGAGAATGCAGCAGTCCGTCCACAACTTAATTGGAGGATTTGAGAGCGTTGAACGCAGCCTGAAACACCCAACGTTCGCCTCCTCCTACCACCTCCTGATTGCGATGATTGCCCCGGTCTCCTTGGCTAAACTGCAAATGCACAGGTGATCAGGGCCAGCCTTTGCCGCGATCGCGGCAAATAACACAACAACCAAATGACCGAGAAGGCAACTTCAACGTCCCTTAAGTGAATACTTAGCTTGTGTTGTATCACCCACACACTGGCACCAATCGCTCCACTGCAGCTGCCCTGTGTCCTCGTCGCCGCGTCTCCCCGGTCTGCCTTTTTTTTTCCTCCTCTCCATCCATCAGACGGCCCTTTTTATAAAAAGAAGCGCTCCATGCATCCAATCCCCACTCCGTTTCAATCAATCAATCAATCAATCAAGCTATCATTGTCATTCGCGCAAGTTGGATCAGCCACTACACCTTCCCAGTCTTTTTCCCTAGTCAGTAAAGGAGTTTCATAGTCCAAAAGCACAAGTCCATAAAACCTACACATAATAAATCACACTTTACAACAGTCGTCACACATACAACTGTTGAAAAACAAGGGCACATGACATACATTCCATGTTTCTTTGCTTAGGCTGGTGATAGCTGGTCCCCTGGTGGAGGCTACCTCCCCGCCAAAGACCCACCCCCTGCCCTGGAAGTTAACGGAGATCCAGCTTACCAGGTACGCAGCCTGCTAATTTCCAGATGCAGGTTGCAGTACCTGGTGGACTGGGAGGGCTACGGTCCGGAGGAGAGGAGCTGGGTGGACAGTGATGACATCTTGGATCCACAGCTCCTGGCTGAGTTCCACCAGGCCCATCCTGCTCCGCGCCCCAGGGAGGCCCTCCCGCCCAAAGATCAGGCATGGTGGGAGTCGTGAATCAAGGGGGGAGCAGTGTAAGGCCACGCCTCCTGCGCTCCAACTCATCAGTCTATTTAGAACTGGACCGCATTTTTCAGTCAATAATCATAGAGTACTAAAGTGATGATGTCATGCTGGTGTCGGAAGTAAAATTTCCCATTCATTTTACCCATAGACTGTTTTTTCAGTTCACTTTTGAATCACTTCCCATTGTTTTCAAGCCTCCATCTTTTTCGAGATTTTGCATTATATTTCCGACAACAAACAATTATAATTTTTCTTGAACGGATATATTTCAAATCATTTTAATTTTTCGCCACCATGCTAATCCTCTTTGTAGTCTAAAAACTGCACGTCCCATGATCATCCTGATTCCCGGGCTGAATGAGTTCAGGACTCATAACTTGTTTTATCACTCGACGATAAACTGTTGTAGTAGGCTACACTGACAACATTGCCAGCTAGCCAACATTGCAACTGCAACATAACCATGACAATCTGTCAAACAGTTTAAAGGGGCCGCTCTTTCTGCAGTCAAGTTGCGCGCGCATCCGCCGTGTTGATAAACAAATAATCCCTCAATACAGTCAATGGTTAGAAGTCAACCGTCTCAAATTTTCCAACACCTCGCTATAGCCGTTTGCTTGCTTAATTAGTTAGCCACTCTACATTCTACTTGGTTACGCTTTCCTTACTAGATATCAAGTTTTACAATTAGCGCCAATTTACTTTAATAGCAAGGCATCTTTGGCCAACATTTGTTTGCTTAAAAACTCGGTAGTCAGCGAACGAGCTTATCAGCCTTATCAAAGCATAACTGAGAGCGAACTCGCTGTCAGCAGGCTAACTTAGCCAGCGAGCTAGTTTACCGACTTCGGTAGTCGGCTAACTTCATATTTGGCGCATTTAGTTAAATGCCAGCTTGTGAAATGCTCGCATCTCAATGCTAGCTAAGTAACCAAATAATGGCTCTTCAGTGCTTTTGTTCACTTAGCTAGCTAAGCTATTGATATTTATTGAATAATCATACTAGCTAGCTTGCTAAATAACAGTAAGTGACGGTACCATTTACTGTTTCTATCGGTTTAGCTATGTGCACAAGATGTTATAATGCTGCATTCGGTAACGCGGTAACGCGTCCATCGAGGCGTGTTTTCGAGACACGACTGGTGAATTCCGTTCTTTTGACCTCACAACCTCACTGTCCGAGTGATCCTTCCTCATACCTTCGACTTAATTCACGACACGACTCGTGTTTACGAGTGTTACTGAATGTAGCATTAGCTCACTAGCTGGCTAGTGTATGGCTATGTAACTAGTTAATAGTAGCCCGCTATGAGGGAACGGGTGCACGGACATACGGCAATGTAGGGTACAGATGGGCTACCGTCTTGGTACGTTATGAACGTTGGCTGAAACTGAGGTACCTCATTGGCTTGGAACAAATGACGGAGTACTCGCTCACTTGTGCAGCAGACATGTAGTTCGGAGAAGTGGACTACAAACTGGACTACAAGTGCAAAAGCATTTCATTTTTGGCAATAAATGCGAATTTGATGTGATCATTTGAATCTGTCTACCCTGGAGGCTAATCTCGGAGCGAGGCGGCTCTTAGAATTAATACGAGTTTGAGCAATGCCAGAAAGTGTCCAAACCCCATTATAAATTCCCATAGGGATTTTACTTCCGACACCAGAAGCGCAATAGCGGTGACGTCATCACTTTAGTACTCTATTACCTGCATCTGTTACCTATTTCCACTGTGTGGTTGTATTTCCTATTTAAGTCTGAGCTTCGCACTCATTCATTGCTTAAGTCTTGCAAGCCTCACAAGCCTGTATGTACTCTCTAGTCTTGTATAGACTTTTCTCCCGCATTTGCATGTACAAATACAATAAGTCTTGAACTTGTTGCAGTTAAATGTTTTGTTCAGCACTTAAATATTATAATCGAGGAACCTCGCTTCCTTGTTCTTTTCTTTTTTTTAAGATTTTTTTTGTGGATTTTTTTCTTTTATTTTGATAGTCACACAGTAGAGAGAGACAGGAATGTTGGGGAGAAGAATGGGGAAGGCAAGCGACATATGACCCGAGCTGGAATTGAACCGGGTCGCCGCAGGAAGGCCACAGCCTTTACGGTGCGCGCGCTTAGACCATTACCACCGGGGCGCCCCCTTATTCTTTTCTATTTGTAATACATTGTACTGTAGCTAATGCCCAGTGTTTTTATATTCCAGGAACCTCGATTCCTTGTTCTTTTGTGTTATATCCTGTGTTGCCTTCCTGCTGTGCTGAAGGCATAATAAATACAACCGGAGTCCAGTCCTACATTTCCTGTCCTCCGTGCACATCACCGGTGCTCAGAGCACAACCCTATCAGCGAGTGCAAAACTGCATCATATGGGCTGTATGACCCTTTTAAAGGTATTTCAACCGATAAAAAGGGCAGGGTGTGCTTTATTCTTTAAAATCCCTTTAAAATCCAATCCTCATGAAAGAGATCAAGTGACTTTGACCACAAACTAATTGTGATCCGCATTACTGGCTTTGCAAGGGCTGAATCACACGTCTGCTATTCGTGTTCCGTGTATTTCCTGTTACTGAAAGCCTTCATACCAACCTTTGCTGTTTGTTCTGTGACATTCTTGTTTATGTGCCCTACCCTGGCACTCCAAGTTTTTTTTCCATTTCAGAATTACTTATTGGCATGACATGCATTGTGTTCCCAAAGCAAAGGAAACAAGAGCAGCGCGGAGCGTGGCATATGCCCCCGCCCGTATGTTTAATTGGGGTTAAGATTGAAGAGGTTGCTAGCTTAGCATGGTGAATAGTGAGAGTGAATAATACTGAAAGTTAAACATGTTAAAAGGGAACAGGTTTTCGAATGAAGATTAGGAGTTCTTTAGTTATTGCGTGGAAACGAGAAGATTACGGCCGGACGGAAGGGCCGTTGACATAATGCCCCCTGCTCATTCGCGGCGGGGGCATAAAAACATATGATCATAAAGATTGATTGAATAATATTAGTCATAGTAATAATGCAATGACAATTTATTCTTCTTGTTTGCCTTTTTTAGACAAATCGTTCTCTCTATCCTTTTTTACAGCTCTGTCCATCAATCCCTCTAATCCCTCTATTTTTGGCAAGTGGAAAACTGTATTATATGGGTTATATTGCCCCTTCAAAGCTATTTCACCTAGTTAAAAGGACCAGTTGAGTTATAATCTTTAAAATACTGCATATTCTTCATGGATGAAATCGTGTGATTTTTCAGTACAGGGGCATGTATGGTTTAACTGTCATGAGTCATTGTTGGGATGATAGTGACAGATATTTCTTCTCTCCCTCTACAGAAACAACAAATCGATCTGCTGCAACCGTGACAATGAATAAAAACAGAATTTTTGTTCGTAATGCAGCAAATAAAATTTTTTCTTTTTACACTGTTATCTAGTTAAATTTCCATTAATATCTCTACTGTTCATACTGTTTTTGTGAAAGGTTCAATGAAATTGAATTTTTATTTTTAAAATATTATCCTAATGAATGAAATCAAGTCATTTTCAGACAGCAATAACCTTTCAGTTGAGCTGGAATCACATTTTGACAAACGTATACCTGTATTCTATGGGTTGTGTTTCCCTTTTAAAGGTATTTCATGTGGTAAAAAGAGCCGGGTGATGGACTGAATGGGAGAATTAAATATACTCCTCGTGAACGAAAGTCAAGTGATTTTTCAGTTCTGAAGCATGTCAGGCTTCTACATGCCTGTCATTTTAAAAGATAACCTAACATAAAGAAACTAAATTACATCGTGTATTCTATAATAAGCAGGTGCTTTGTGGATTGGCTTTGGTATAATACAACAGAAGTTACACATTGTTACTTTTGATCCAGAACTTTTGGATGAAAGTAACACATGGGTGGGTCAGAAGTAACACAATTCTATAAAATTTGTTTTCTTCCTTTGATTTCAAAATGTCTGGCAAAAGACAACTCAAGACTTAGGGATTCTGTCCTATTGCTCTACAAACTGAGCTACTAAATCCAGTTGGGAGGGGCTTGCAAGTTTGATCTCAAGACCATAATGCACATGACAGCTCACCACAATCACCATAAGGAAGATCAATCTGAAGACATTGTTCCCTATCTAACACCCAGCGCAAAGCACAACCCAAGTGTCTTTCCTGCTTTACAATCGATGCATATGCCATTTTCCCATCCAGCGCCTACTCTGCATGAATAGCGAATGCATTTGCGCCACATTTAGCACCCATGGGCGTGTTGGCCTTAACCCTTTGCGCAGAATACAAATAATGCCAGTTCTTTCCTGTTATGCCTGAGCCTATTTAGGCTTTATAAATTAGTATTTTCGTCACAGAGACTCTGGAAAATTATTCCAGTGAAGCAAGACATTTGGAAATTCAATCACAGAATTATTTAAGAATGAAATTTCGGAATTTACGGACGCCGGCGTCTATATCTGCACAAAGGGGTTTGAGTTGTGGTCAGGCGCTCTGCAGGCATGTTGCTATCGAGAGGTGGCCTGAATCTCCTGCACCATTTACTATCAAAAACCAGGTCTAAAGTCAGTAGTCAGAATTTAGCTAATATTTTAAGGGTGCATTATTATGGAAGTATTATGTGCCTTTGTAGGCCAGTGCACAACGCGTATACCCTCGGCTTGTTGCACACACAGGGACAAGTAGTAGCGTGCAGACATGCAGATGATTAAAAATAAAGAGATTTCATTGTGAATGATTATTATTGAATAAATTGAGCTATTTAAAAAATAGATGTCATAATACCGAGTTCAATCTTTAGCACGCCCATGCAACTGTGTACGCGACCATTGAATGTTCTTTGTATGCATTAATTTAATTAATTTGTGATGAAACTTAGTCCATTAACATCCAGGTGATCTTCAGTTCGGAAGATTACACCTTTAGATATTCGCAAATTATTTACAACCCCAATTTCGAAATAGTTGGGACGAAGTGTAAATTGTGAATAAAATCAAAATGCAATGACTTTCAGATCACATGAACCAATATGTTATTTACAATAGAACACAGATAACATTTCAAATGTTGAAACTGAGACATTTTACATTTTTATCCACAAAATGAGCTCATTACAAATTTTCTGGCTGCAACAGGTCTCAAAAAAGTTGGGACACAGGCAAAAAAGGGCTGCAATTAATATATAAGAGAATCAGCTGAAAGAACATTTAGCAAGTAATTAAGTTAACTGGTGTAACATGATCGGCTATAAAAGGGATGTCTTAGAGAGGCTGAGTCTCTCAGAAGTAAAGATGGCCAGAGGTTCTCCAACCTGTGAAGGCTTGCGTAAAAAAATTGTGGAATACTTTAAAAACAATGTTCCTCAACGTCAAATTGCAAAGGCTTTGAAGGTCTCATCATTGACAGTGTATAACATCATCAAAAGATTCAGAGAAACTGGAAAAATCTTTGGGCGTAAGGGACAAGGCCAAAGACCTTTACTGGATGCCTGTGATCTTCGGGCCCTCAGACGCCACTGCATCACTCACCGGCATGATTCTGTCATTGACATTACTAAATGGGCCCAGGAATACTTCAAGAAACCACTGTCTGTAAACACAGTCCCCTGTGCCATCCACAGATGCCACCTAAAACTCTATCATGCAAAAAGGAAGCCACTGTTGAGCATGATCCAGAAGCGCCGCCGTGTTCTGTGGGCCAAGGCTCATTTAAAATGGACTATGGCAAAGTGTCCTGTGGTCAGACGAGTCCAAATTTGACATTCTTGTTGGAAAACAAGGGCATTGTGTCCTCCGGGTTAAAGAAGAGAAAGACCACTCCTCCTGTTATCAGCGTTCAGTTCAAAAGCCAGCATCTCTTATGGTATGGGGATGCATTAGTGCATATGGTGTGGGACACTTGCATGTTTTAAAAAGCACCATGATTGCTGAAAGGTATATTAAAGGTTTTAGAGCAACATATGCTCCCCTCCAGACCACACCTATTCCAGGGAAGGCCTTGTATATTTCAGCCGGACAATGCAGAACCACATACTGCAGCTATTACAAAAGCATGGCTTCGTAGTAGAAGAGTCCGTGTGCTGAACTGGCCTGCCTGCAGTCCTGATCTTTCACTGATTGAGAACATTTGGTGCATAATTAAACGAAAAGTCGGTCAAAGGAGACCCAAAACTCTCCAGCAGCTGGAAGTCTGTATTAAACAAGAGTGGGATCAAATTCCAATGGCTAAACTCAAGAAACTTGTCTCCTCAATGCCCAGACGCCTCCACTCTGTGTTAAAAAGAAGAGGGGATGCTACACCATGGTAAACAAGCCCGTCCCAACTTTTTTGAGACCTGTAACAGCCATCAAATTTGAAATGAGCTCATTTTGTGGATAAAATTATAAAATTTCTCAGTTTCGACATTTGCTATGTTATCTCTGATCTATTGTGAATAAAATACTGGCTGGTGTGATTTGAAAGTCATTGCGTTTTGATTTTATGCATAATTGTCCCAACTATTTCGGAATAGGGGTTGTAAGATAAAATATCATGTCATGCCTAAAACTGCGTGAATTTCCGTTCAACTGAAAAAGAGGAAATGCAAGTTAGTAAATGTACTCGCGTGGTCACCTAGTGGTAGTGCCATCAGAATAAAGAACTGTTTGAGGAATGAGCCCTAACAAATAATGGGCCCTATTTTAAGAATCTAAGAGCACAGTCTGAAGTGCATGGCGCAAGTACATTTAGGGCGTGTCCAAATCCATTTTTACTAGTTGAACGGTGGGTTATCAGGGCGCAATGCAAGGCACAAGGTTCAAAGGGGCCGGACTTAATCTCTTAATTAATCATAGGTGTGTTTTGGGCGTAACACAGAATAAGCCAATCAGAGTGCCATCTCCCATGTCCGTTAAAAGCCAGATGCTCTTGCACCTTGGCGAACTGCTATTATAAGGTTATGAGGGCAGACTTGCCTAGTGGGGGGTGGGGGTGGAGTGTACGCTGCAGATGAAAGGGTCTGAGAGGCGAGCAAGTGAACCATTACTTAAAGTATGGAAACCGGAACACAGTAATCTCCAAAAATGAAATAAAAACATTTCTTAGATATTGTTCAAAATTATTTTATTCATACCCTGAGGTTAAAAGTCAACATTATTATATACTTCTGCTGTGCAGTTGGCCATTAAATCATAACCAAGTCCATCCTTGCACCTGAGTCCGGTCCTCAGCTTCCTGTCGTCTGTGCATCCAAGCTCTGCAGGAAGTATAAATGTTACCACATTTCATTACAACTTGTGGATAAAACAAGCAAATGGAAAAAAAAAGATATTAATTTAGAGTCGCAGTTAAAACAATAATTAAGTGCTCGTGGGGCATGACCGACAGAAATTAAAACGAATGAGAAAAAAAGCCTGAGTGCAAGAGACGAATATAATGTTATTTTGACCTACTGTAACCCCTTGAATAATATCCGACAAGAGTGAAAAAAACTCGCTTCCCATTGGCTGACGATTGGAGGTCAAGTCAGATACATGGAAGAAATTTGGATTAATTATAAATGATGACAATGTCTTTGTTGCTTTTGCTGCTCCGAAGGTGGTCTTTTTTTGCGGCCACTTCGTTTCTCAGCCGAATTGTAAATAATAATGAAGACATTTCAAATGAAATGCGGGGTTTTGTATTTGATTATAGAAGCGGGACAGATGGGTTGCAGGCACTGTATCAATGAATCAGGTCGGATTCAAAATTGATTTTTCGGATAATTTGTCATCTCATGCAAGATTATCCAAAGATCTGAAGCGCGTTTTCAGCACCTCAAGCATTTGTTCTGTTACAATTTGTGTTTTGTGTGATGGAAGGAATATCCATGCACTGTTTTAGACGATGTGTCATGGAATGAATACACAGGCAAACAACTGTCCTTGAACAGCCACCCCTCCAGGAGGGATCTTCAAGAACAGTGGTTCCCAACCCAGTCCTCAAGGACCCCGTGCCCTGAAGGGTTTTGCTCCAGCTCTACTCTTTCACACCTGATCCATTTAAGGGCTTCATGCTGATTGGTTGAAAAACATCTACCTGAACAGGGTGTGCATGAAGGTGCATTGGGCTTTAAATGGGTAAGGTGTGCAATAGTAAAGCTACAACAAAAACCAGCAGGACAGGGGGTCCTTGAGGACTGGGTTGGGAACCACTGTTCTAGAGAACAGCAGGAATGACAGTGTTACCCAATGTCAAGAAGTCCTGGCTTTCTCCAGAAGAATTTGCAAACACCTACTTGCATAACCTCACATGTTGAATCACATATTACCTAATGGAGCAGGTTCACTTTCAAAATAAATAGCCTGTATTACACCGTGCCTTGATGTGCGGACGTTGGTGGCACTAATCATCCAGAATTTTTTTTAAATATCTTGACAAAAATGTTTCACATCATAATCTCTTTATTTTTAATCAGTTTCATGCACTGTTGCTCATCCCTGCATGGGTAGTATGTAACAAGCAGAGTGTACGTGCGTTGTGCACTCGCCTACAAAGACGCATAATATTATATGACTATGCACCCTGAAATGAGCAGTCAGAAACTGACCATTGACTTTTGACCAGCTTTTTGTTAGCCAGTAGCGTGATCACTTTTTTCGATCTCAAGACAGCACTGCGCCTGGCCACACATCATTTAAAGAGCAACACGCCCATGCGCGCTCGTTTGGCGCAATTATACTTCCTATCAATGCAAACTCGGCACTGGATAGGATAGTGGCATCCGCGCCGGTGCATAAACTCTTTGCGCCACTGTGTGCCAGGTCTAAGATAGAGCCCAATGAGTTTTTTTTTATAATTATTACACACATTGTTTGTTTCTGCTCAATCTTGCATTAATTTTCATTTCCTTCGTCGCTCAGTAAAGACAGAATGTTTGGAACGCTTTAGACTTTTGGGTAAGTTTGGCACCCGCAATCATCTCAAAATCAGTTTTGAATGGAACTGACCCACGAAAACAATACCAGAAATCCATCTGTCCTGCTTTTGTTATCAAATATACAACTCAACATTTCGTTTGAAATGTGCTTATAATTTGTTTGGCTGACAGATGAAACAACTGTAAAATGCAAAACTTTAAGAGCATTAAAGCGACCGCTGAAATAATTATCACTGTTTAGAATTTATCCAAATTTCTTCCATACATCAAACTAGGCCTTCAGGGATCTAATGTCAATGATCTGGAATTCACCAACAGTTATTTTTCTTCTCATGTCATCCAGGTTGATCCATTTCTTTCCAAGCCTCACCTTCAATAAAATAGAGGTAAGTTCATTGCACTCCTGCTGGATATTATTCAAGGGGGTACAGTAGCATAATCAAAATAAAATTATTTTGTTTCTTTCTCCAAAGCTGTTATTTTCCTTGCTCATTTAACTCCTTCAACCCCACAGCCCTCTACAGAGGGCTGACCAACATATTCCCTTCAACCCCAAATTCCTGTAGGGAAAATTCAAACAATCTGACTAATTGATTGGAACATATCAGGTTACATTTAATGGGATTCCAGAGATAACAGTAAGATACAATGTCCAGATAATGACCAGCCCTCTACAGAGGGCTGTGGGGTTGAAGGGTATAGTGATGCTAGAATATCTGGGGTTGAAAGAGTTAATTTCTCTTGGTCATTACCCCGTCTGCACATAATTATGTTTTTGCTCTTGACCCTGAATTAAAAGTATTTTTTTATTTTGCTACCTTGTTTGATGCGTACGTACAAATGTGACCTGGGATGTATGACACAGTGTATGAAGACTTTTTCATCGGAATATAATTAAAACAATTTTTAACAAGATCTTAAAACACATTTCTTAATCATTTTATTAGCTAGCATTTTTGGACATTATAGAGATAAGATTTCAGCTGTGGTTTGCTCGCATGCCTTCACTTTGTGCACAAGTCTCTGACCCTTCTCTGCAGAGAAGACTTTTTCCTACGACTTGGAAAATCCAACTTTATAATAGCAATTTGCCAAGGCACAAGGGCATCTGGCTTTTAAAGGGCATGAAAGATGACATTCTCATTGATCGGTTTCAGTCATATTACACCGAAAATATGCCTATGATTAATTAAGAATTTAAGTGCGACCGCTTTGAAACTTGTGCCTTACTTCTTGCCCTGATGACCCACCGGTAAACTGGCAAAAATGGATTTGGACATGCTCTCCATGCACTTGCACCATACGCTTCAGACTGTGCACTTACATCGTTAAAATAGGGCCCATTGTGTTTCGATTCTGAATAAGAGTAATCCTCCGGATAAACGGACACTGAATTTATCCTTGAAGATGACTCCAATGAGTGTTATAGCTGTTCAAGAAAATTTAAACTTTGTACAAAATAACACATTTCATTTGCTCAATTAATAGCATAAATTATTATTTTTTTACTCAGTGTCGCAGTTGTTTCAGATGCGCACCTTGTCCTCAGCAAACATATCGATTTTGTAAAAAAAAAAAAAAACTTGTAGCGCTATCTAAACCTAGACTTCATCGGGGGGTTGAGATATATTTCCATAAAAAAATGGAACTGACATCCAGTCGCAAATTGCAGTCTTCACAATGTAGATGATGTATTGACATGCAGTCCTCAACTTTTATAAATTAGTTTCAATATCCCAATGTGTTTTTTGAATAGCTGCCTTGTAACAATTTCACCAATGTTAATGTTGACAAGTCTAAAAACAACCAAAAATTCCTTGTGCAACATCTGTTCAGAGTAACTTTTTGGTCATATTTTGTAATCAGAGTACAAAGTGTAAGGCTGAACCAATGCACGACTCATAATTTAAGAAATGGATTAAAAAAAGATGCATCGTTAATTCCTGTTGCTCACCATTAAGAAATGATGTCACGATGAATTTTGTTCACACTTAAAGGTGCAGTCAGCAATGTGGGAGAAAACGAGTAGAGAGGTTGTTGATATTTGAAGTGTAAACGAATACAGACCCACCCCTCCCTTCATACCCCGCCCGGGGTCCACCCCCGAAGTTCATGGACGCGCACGGTCATGTAAACGGCAGAAGAATTACAAGCTGAAAAAGTGGAAAATGGATTTGGAATTTTTCCCGGTATAAGTTATCGATTCGCGAGCTCCACACAAGTAACGCTTAGACCGTTTGCGTGTTTCTGCTATGAGCTCATTTAGTAGCTTGCTGTCGGAATTGTTTCGTCTTGGAAGAAATGGTTATCAGGAACTTGCAGCAAAATTTCTTCCTGAACAGTGGGTATATAACAGTACAGCTGCAGCCGCACGCATGCAAAGCGAGACAGTACAAGCGAAACAGTAAGCTGAGACGAAGGCGGTTCATTTCATTCGATCTAGTCGCGCATATGTACAGCATTTTATTGCGCAATTCCCGTCGATTCCTTACATAAGATGTCGGACATTCACAAGAACTCGTAGCCACAAGTTCAATTTGCGAAGCTAAGGTTAGCTGACCCGCCAGACAACTGAACCCACAACTCGACTGCTATTATAAATAGATAACATCACAACAACGGTACTTTTTGGCAGATTAGACAATATGATTAATGCCTGACGGCTGTTACTGTTATCTGAAGCACCGCAAAGCTAATGTTGCTCACCTGTCCAGCAGAAAGACGGCAACCTCCGCGTCTGTTATCAGACCCTTCAATTCGCGGAGTTCCCTCCACCGTCGGAAAGCCACACCAATGTTGACCCGGGTCTTCGCCCTTTCATGGTTGTAGCCCTTCTTTTTTAATTACTGTTCCTCAGACCGTTTTCTCTTGGGCTGTTTTTCAGCCATCGCAAATGCTGCAATGCCGCGTCTGTCTGTCTACTGTAACTGCGCACGCTACGCGACCTGCTACTCCCCCCGGTGTCTGACCTGTGCACGAGTATGAACCCGGCCCTGGGCGTGGAAGGGTGGACCCATGTTCTGGTGGCTCGGTCCGATCCACAGATTTACCTTCTTAAATTCAGAGCCCAGGCTGTGTAGTGAAACCGGATTTTTTTCCCAGCATGCTCTCAGAAGTGACAGCTTGCAGATAGTGAGGAGAAATGTGGTGATTTTGACAAAAAGTGCGTGGATTATGATCACTAACTATACCTTCATTCATTGATTGAGGAATATTAGTTTACGGCAACTTCATACATTAATTATTTTTGAAACCAAATTACCTGGATTCCTCGTACATAAAACCGTATTTCAGGCTGATGCATTTGCTAAGTCTCTATGATAAAAAAAAAAAAAAGCAGCTTCATATTTCTATATTTCATATTTGAGAATAAACCCAATGGTATGCTTGCCTCATCCAAAACATAGTAGTTGGGACATGAGTTGTTTTTTTAATTGTACTTGTGCTGTTGAAAACTCTATTGCATACGTGTCGTGTTATGGTGCAAATCATTTGTTTAGTATTTTGAGCACAGTTATGAGTTTGTTCAAGGTTTGGAAAAAAATTTATCAGGGATTCCCATCGGTCTCCAGAGAAAGGAATACCTATTTTTTTGTGCGAATACTTATTCTTTTCTTATTATTGTTACCATTATTATTTATTTTGTATTTTTACAATTTGAGCAAGCTTTCTCAGACACTGTTCAATCTAGAGCTCACATTTTTTGCATGAACAATCTCTAGATTCTTCTTCTGCGCTGCTTTTCTCAGATTTTTGATTTGTCCGGTGGTTCCTCTACCATTTTGGATTATGTTCAAAACCTTTGACGATCTTCTCCATAACCACAGCACTGCAGGGCCAAAACCTGCCAAAATGGCTGCAAACCACAAAGAACAGCCATTTTAACTGCATTTCCCAGAATTCCAAAAGCATTATTCCTAATACAAATATATGGCACTGGCGGCCCCAGAAGCTCCCACCGTTAAGATAAACAAAATGAAGTTTTTGTTGACGGATGCACGCATGGACGGACGCAGGCCCAGATGGAGCCCGATACCATAGCTCCCGTGCCACTCGACCTAATTAGGAGCCTGTAACTGAAAACGTTGATAAGATAAAGCAAAATGTAGAAATTTTTGGTGATATTTTTAGGCCAGTGACCTTGACAAAATAGGCCAAGGTCACCTTTTGGCACGTCATTTGTAGGCCTTTATGAGATGCATGTCCAGTAAAAATTAGGAGCCTGTCACTGAAATAATTGATGAGATGAAGCTAAATGTTGATGTTTTTGGTGATATTTTTAGGCCAGTGACCTTGACAAAATAGGCCAAGGTCACCTTTAGGCACGTCATTTGTAGGCCTTTATGAGATGCATGTCCAGTAAAAATTAGGAGCCTGTATGTTCGGTACGGTTCTGGAACCAGACGCGAGAGTCAAGCAGTGAAGGTAAAAATGGGATTTTATTTGGAAAGGGGGCGAACCCCCGCAGAGCAGGAGGTAACGGTACAAAGTCCACAATCCAAAAATCACAATCCCAGGGACAGAATCCAAAGTCGAAAAACCAGGGCAGCAAAACAGTAATCGTAGTCGGGCAGAAAAAGGGTTCGATAACAGATGCAGATAACAATACCAAATCAGAGCCAAAAATCGGAAGTCGGACGGTCCAGTCAGAAAAGTAACACTATGAATACAAGGCGAAACCGAGAGCAGCACAGGTAGACAAGGGAAACGTTCTGACAGGGAACTGCAGTGAGAAGACAGCTTAAATACACTCAAGGGAAGTCACATGCTATGATTAGGATCAGGTGATGAGGATCAGACTAATTACAAAGGAGGGAACATGAGGGAGAACCTAATCACATGAAATTGGCAAAAAAGCCAAACGCGGACAGGGAACACGAGACAACCTATGACAAAACATACAGCTCCGGTTAGGGAGTTCTAACGTGCACAGATAATGAGGGGTAGGACAGAGTGGAGCAGGTGCGGAGGATCCGCTGAATAGCAGCAAAAGACTAAGTGCAGGCAAGAGGCGGAGACTAGAACAGGGCGAGTGCTGAGAGCTTGTTAATCAATTAGTAAGTGCAGCTAAACAATCCCTAGTGCTCGTTAGTAAGTTAGTATTATATACTTATATGTTAGTCTGGGTTAGTAACTTTAACAAAAACAACAAACTGTTAGTATTGGTTAGTAAAACAGAAAAGAGAGGCGAAGGAAGCAAACGAGATTGGAAGGAATGTTTGAAACCCAGAAACCATGAAATCACCTAAGCATGTGACACGCAGGACTGGGGAGAAGCTGTAGCTTAACAAAAGACCAGACTTGGGAGACAAAGTGCAATGAAGGGCATGAACAAAGACATGGACCGGAATCTAACAGAATAGTGGATTGGGAATGGCAAAAACGAAAACATGACAAAGTACAAAAACTAAACAGAACATGGCAAAACCTAACAGAACAGATCATAAACATAACAGGGAACAAGGAAAACATGACAAGCATGGCAGAATCATGACAAAACAGATCAGAATCATAACACTGTAAGTGAAATAGTTGATGAGATAAAGCAAAATGTCAAAGTTTTTGGTGATATTTTGAGGCCAGTGACCTTGACAAAATAGGCCAAGGTCACCTTTAGGCACATCATTTGTAGGGCTTTATGAGATGCATGTCCAGTAAAAATTAGGAGCCTGTAACTGAAATAGTTGATGAGATGAAGCAAAATGTTGCTGTTTTTGGTGATATTTTGAGGTCAGTGACTTTGAAAAAATAGGCCAAGGTCACCTTTAGGCATGTCATTTGTAGGCCTTTATGAGATGCATGTCCAGTAAAAATTAGGAGCCTGTCACTGAAATAGTTGATGAGATGAAGCAAAATGTTGACGTTTTAGGTGATATTTTTAGGCCAGTGACCTTGAAAAAAATAGACCAAGGTCACCTTTAGGCACATCATTTGTCGGCCTTTATGAGATGCATGTCCAGTAAAAATTAGGAGCCTGTAACTGAAATAGTTGATGAGATAAAGCAAAATGTCGAAGTTTTTGGTGATATTTTGAGGCCAGTGACCTTGACAAAATAGGCCAAGGTCACCTTTAGGCACATCATTTGTTGGCCTTTATGAGATGCATGTCCAGTAAAAATTAGGAGCCTGTAACTGAAATAGTTGATGAGATGAAGCAAAATGTTGATGTTTTTGGTGATATTTTGAGGTCAGTGACTTTGAAAAAATAGGCCAAGGTCACCTTTAGGCACGTCATTTGTAGGCCTTTATGAGATGCATGTCCAGTAAAAATTAGGAGCCTGTCACCGAAATAGTTGATGAGATGAAGCAAAATGTTGACGTTTTTGGTGATATTTTGAGGTCAGTGACCTTGAAAAAATAGGCCAAGGTCACCTTTAGGCATGTCATTTGTAGGCCTTTATGAGATGCATGTCCAGTAAAAATTAGGAGCCTGTAACTGAAATAGTTGATGAGATAAAGCAAAATGTGTTGACAGATGCATGCATGCACGCACGCATGAATGGAGCCCGATACCATAGCTCTCGCACCGCGAGCGGCGGGAGCTTATTATCTCTAATGCAATAAAAACTAATGACGTCAAACCCCCTATAAGAACTCAAGCGACCCATTGTTCTCTCTCTTTCGACTTTGCCACGGCGGAGTTAGAGATCAAAGGTGCCTCCATCTGACTGAAAAGTCTTTTCAGAACAGAACAAAGACCAAAGTTTTTCAGACCTCTCCAGTTGGCCACGGTAGAGTTAAAGATTAACTACAAAACCCAAAACCAGTGAAGTTGGCACGTTGTGTAAATTGTAAATAAAAACAGAATACAATGATTTGGAAATCCTTTTCAACCTATATTCAATTGAATACACTGCAAAGACAAGTTACTTAATGTTCGAACAGGTAAACTTTGCAATTTTTGCAAATATTAGCTCATTTGGAATTTGATGCCTGCAACATGTTTCAAAAAAAAAGGCACAAGTGGCAAAAAAGACTGAGAGAGTTGAGGAATGCTCATCAAACACTTATTTGGACCATCCCACAGGTGAACGGGCTAATTGGGAACAGGTGGGTGCCATGATTGGGTATAAAAGCAGCTTCCTGAAATGCTCAGTCATTCACAAACAAGGATGGGGGGCGAGGGTCACCACTTAGTGAACAAATGCGTGAGCTGATTGTCGAACAGTTTAAAAACAACATTCCTCAACGAGCTATTGCAAGAAATTTAGGATTTCATCATCTACGGTCCGTAATATCGTCAAAAGGTTCAGAGAATCTGGAGAAATCACTGCACGTGAAGCGACAAGGCCGAAAACCAACATTGAATGCCCGTGACCTTCGATCCCTCAGGCGGTACTGCATCAAAACCGACATCAGTGTGTAAAGGACATCACCACATGGGCTCAGGAACACTTCAGAAAACCACTGTCAGTAACTACAGTTCGTCGCTACATCTGCAAGTGCAAGTTAAAACTCTACAATGCAAAGCTTAAAGCCATTTATCAACAGCACCCAGAAACGCCGGCCGGCTTCGCTGGGCCCAAGGTCATCTAAGATGGACTGATGCAAAGTGGAAAAGTGTTCTGTGGTCTGACGAGTCCACATTTCAAATTGTTTTTGGAAACTGTGGACGCCGTGGTCCTCCGGACCAAAGAGGAAAAGAACCATCCGGACTGTTATAGGCGCAAAGTTCAAAAGCCAGCATCTGTGATGGTATGGGGGTGTATTAGTGCCCAAGGCATGGGCAACTTACACATATGTGAAGGCACCATTAATGCTGAAAGGTACATACAGGTTTTGGAGCAACATATGTTGCCATCCAAGCAACGTCTTTCATGGACGCCCCTGCTTATTTCAGCAAGACAATGCCAAGCCACATTCTGCACGTGTTACAACAGCATGGCTCCGTGAGTAAAAGAGTCGTGGTACTAGACTGGCCTGCCTGTAGTCCAGACCTGTCTCCCATTGAAAATGTGGCGCATTATGAAGCGTAAAAAATACGGCAACGGAGACCCCGGACTGTTGAACAACTTAAGCTGTACATCAAGCAAGAATGGGAAAGAGTTCCACCTGAAAAGCTTCAAAATTGGTCTCCTCAGTTCCCAAACGTTTACTGAGTGTCGTTAAAAGGAAAGGTGATGTAACACAGTGGTAAAAAGGCCCCTGTGCCAACTTTTTTGCAATGTGTTGCTGCCTTTAAATTCTAAGTTAATGATTATTTGCAAAAAAAAAAAAAGTTTCTCAGTTTGAACATTAAACATCTTGTCTTTGCAGTGTATTCAATTGAATATAAGTTGAAAAGGATTTGCAAATCATTGTATTCTGTTTTTATCTACGATTTACATAACGTGCCAACTTCACTGGTTTTGGGTTTTGTACGTTCTGCTCCATAATTACTCAAGTTGCCTATCGGCCTATCTATTCAATAACCGGTTAAAAAGAATTTACTCTGCGAAACGACAGTGGAATTTCTTTTTTTTCAACTTCTTTAACTTCTGGAAGAAACGAAAAGGCGACCAGCTTCCCTTTTTGTTTTTGCCGATCAGCAAGTCAACGAACTTTCTGCAATTTCCCGTGCATCATTGTGCCTTGAAAAGCAGACACCGTTTCCGGTCCGCTGACGAGCCTAAGGAAACAAAGGACCGCCGCCCGTGCCTTCACTCGGACACTGTCACCAACGCTGGAGAATGGGGTCACTCACTCGATAGTGATCCCAAATAAGGCAATTTGAATCTGGGCAGAGATTTAGCTAGAATATAAACGCGTGTTTCTATGCTAATTGTTGTTTGAATGTGATTATTACTGTATACTTTGAGCTGTGTTTTCTTTACTTGCTGGTTTCATGTATTGACTTACTGAATGTAAAATTTCAGTATTTAAAAGAGAATTTGTCAGTAAATCGCGGACATTTACTCTACAGCGCTGCCTTGCTAAACTGTTAAACATCCAATCTTTGAGTGAGTTCATTTAAAACCTCGAATTGCTTTGTTTTACATTGTTGCTTTGCTCGGTGTAAATCATTAGGATTGTTGAGAAAGTTTGAATTGATTTGGGACATTTTGGCTCATCTGACTGATTGTTCAGCCCGCTGCGGCTAGCTACTCTGTCCTATTAGACTTCGCCTGTGCCTTCTTTTCTGCTCTCTTTCTCTCGCTCATCCTCTCTCACTCTCTCTCCATTCTCATGTTCTTTTTTCAACTAGTTTCTGTTCACTACACTTGGCTTACTGAGTGGGATACACTGTGTTCTGGCCTGACTCATGCAGGAGTCTTTTCCTAATTCTCCCGCCTGTGCCACCCAGTTCTTTGTTCTCCCTCTCAGCACACGTGGTTCTCAGACAGCCACATCATCAGTCCGCCATTTTAGATCTGAGTCCACCCTCTTAGATCTGAGTCCGCCCTCTTAGATCCAAGTCCGCCCTCTTAGATCTGAGTCCAAGTCTGCCATCTTAACCCATCCCATTGGCACTCAGACTTTTCTGCCTTTTCTGACTTTTTGGCACTCACACACACATACGCATACACCCACACACACACATCCTACCTTTAGTCTATTTGTGTACACTGTTTCATGATATAACCGCTATTTAATCCTTCCTGTGTATTTATTGTTGTATTCAAGTGGTATTGATTTGTTATTGATTGCTACTGAGACATAATAAACCTTTTTATATATTTTCAACAAGTGTTTCTGGTTGTCTTTGCCTGAATATTAGCTTGAATCTATCCTCTGCCAGGTCAAGAGCTCCACTTACCTTCAGCGTGAGGTTATTTTATTGATGCTGGATGTTAATGGTAAATATATTACTATTGAATTTTAGCACTGATAGTTAAGCCTGGATGTCCCATCTTTGCTGAATATTGTAATCATTCATTTAAAACATAAATTGTGATTGTAGTAATTTGGCATTTATGGTGAAACATTAATGAGACTTAGTTTTTTTTCGAACACGAGGTATTTATTGTAGAATAGATACCTGGAAATTTCATTTGAAACCTCATGCAAGCGCTCGGTTTTAAATGTAAATTTCCAGGTATCTAGCCTACAATAAATACCGAGTGCTTGAAAAAAAAACGGTAGGTTTATCTCCATTCTACCATGACTCTTGTCAACACACCTACGAAAAAATTTTTCATAGCAAAGTTGGGATCAACCACTGGGGGGAGTTTGGAAGTTGTCTGACGAAGTCCGAAGTCGAAGTTTCAAGTGGGAATGTCAGACACAATAGCGGTCGCCTTTTTTGGACACGGAAATTAATAGCCCACATTTTCAACTGAAGCGGCCTATGGAAGCGGCTCAATAATCAAGCGAGAGCTCTTCACGCAGCGCGAGGTCTTGACCCAGTGCGAGGTAGTTTACCAGTGAATAGATACCTGGTGTCAACCAATCAAAATGCAGAATTCGCTGGAATGAATGGTAGAATTGCTATTAATTTTCCCTTTACTAGAAGGCTGGTGCCCCGAGGAACTTTGATATTTAAATTAAAGTCTTAATAAATAATTCCTAACTAATTAATTAGTTGTTGATTACATTTAATAGCCATTGTAATGCCTTTTAAGCTGTTGCATCAACAGCACCAATCAGCCTCAAACTTTTCACAGGTCTAGAAGAACCTGAGTTCTATCAAATTTGGGAAAATTATCAAATTCCAATCAAAATTGCGCTAGCTTGTTAATGGTGTTTTTGGTCATGTGACAAAACTTTTCTTTAAATTCTAATAAATGGAAATGGTTGGACAGAATCTCATGGAATTTGCCATGTATTGTGCCCTTATGATGCGCAACAAGCACACAGTGAGAGTTTCCTGTGTTAACTCACGTGACCTGGCGGCCATATTGAATTTTTTCCTTTTTTTTTTGTTGAGTCATATCTCAGTCAGAACAGAAGAAAAAAAAAAGATGCTGATTGCAGCATTAGATAGGCGAGGTCATGGGACTTCTTGAGTTTGCTAACAGTTTTTTGATTGGACAAATGGTTTGGCTGCCATATTGTACTATGTTCTGGGTGTTTGACAATCTTCTTCTCCAGAACCAATGGCCCAATCAAGCTGAAGTGTTGCACACTTATAAGACAGGTGTGAGCTATATCAAATTTGAGAAAATCATTGACTTCTATTAAAAATTACAGATGTTATTAATTTACAAATTTTGTCATGCACCATAAATGTTCATTACAGCCAAAGTGTATGTAAATGGCTGGATGAGCATCAAGCAAATTCACAATTTTTCGACCCCTGTGCCACCAAAGCCCATGAGAATCCATACGTACAATCCAGAAACACAACCTTGTTGTCCGTCAATTCTACAAAGTAAAAACTATTCTGTTCAATTACGTGACCTTGACGAAATCTTGGACAAGGTATACATTGCTGTGAAAAAGTATTTGCCCCCTTCCAGATTTCTTACTTTTTTGCATATTCTTCACACTTAAATGTTTCAGATCATCAAACAAATTTTTATATAAGAAAAAGATAACCCGAGTAAATACAAAATGCAGTTTTTAAATGATGATTATTTCATTTATTAAGGGGAAAAAGCTATCCAAACCTACCTGGCCCTATGTGAAAAAGTAATTGCCCCCCCCTTGTTAAATCATGAATTAACTGTGATTAACCACATTTTTTGAGTCCAGTTTCACGTGCCACACCCAGGCCGGATTACTGCCAGACCTGTTGAATCAAGAAATCAGTTCAATAGAACCTGTCAGACAAAGTGAAGTAGGCTAAAAGATCTCAAATAGCAACATGTCATGCCGCGAACTTAAGAAATTCAGGAACAGATGAGAAACAAAGAAATTGACATCTATCAGTCTGGAAAGGGTTGCAAAGCCATTTCTAAGGCTTTGGGACTCTGGCGAATCACGATGAGAGCCATTATCCACAAATGGAGAAAACTTGGAACAGTGGTGAACCTTCCCAGGAGTGGCCGGCCTACCAAAATTACTCCAAGAGCGCATCAACTGCTCATCCAGGAGGTCACAAAAAAACCCAAAACAACATCTGAAAAACTGCAGGCCTCACTTGCCTCAGTTAAAATCAGTGTTCATGATTCAACAATAAGACAGACTGGACAAAAAATGGCATCCATGGGAGAGTTCCAAGGCGAAAACCACTGCTGACCAAAAAGAACACGAAGGCTCGTCTCACATTTGCCAAAATACATCTTGATGATCCCCAAGACTTTTGGGAAAATATTCTGTGGACTGACGAGACATCAGTTGAACTTTTTGAAAGGTGTGCATCCCATTACATCAGGTGTAAAACTAACACAGCATTTCATAAAAAGAACATCATACCAGAAGTCAAACATGGTGATGGTAGTGTGATGGTTTGGGGCTGCTTTGCTGCTTCAGGACCTGGACGACTTGTCATAATTGATGGAACTATGAATTCTGCTCTCTGCCGGAAAATCCTGAAGGAGAATGTCCAACCCTCAGATTGTGATCTCGAGCTCAAGCGCACTTGGGTTATGCAGCAGGACAATGATCTGAAATACACCAGCAAGTCCACCTCTGAATGGCTTAAAAAAAAAACAAAATGAAGATTTTGGAGTAGCCTTGTCCTGGCCTAAATCCTATTGAGATGCAGTGGCATAACCTTAAACAGGCCGTTCATGCTCAAAACCCGTCCAATGTGGCTGAATTAAAATAATGCTGCAAAGAAGAGTGGGCTAAAATTCTTCCACAGGGATGTGAAAGACTCATTGCTAGTTATTGCAAATGTTTGATTGCAGTTGTTGTCGTCAAGGGTGGCACAACCAGTTATTAGGATTTAGGGGGCAATTACTTTTTCACATAGGGCCAGGTAGGTTTGGATAGATTTTTACCCTTAATAAATGTACTTCGTGGGGCGAGGAACCGGAGGGGGGGGGGGGGACATGTCCCCTCCAATATTGGATCAAAATGCACAGGATTTGAGCTGTGCCTTGCTTTTTAGTCCATAAGTTTTCTGGTGCGGTGGTCATAAAAATGTAGAGTACAGACAGGGAGGACTCGCACTCAAGAAAACACAAGTCAAAAAAAGGTCTAGTTTAAAAATAATTGTATATATTTTTTTTGAAGTTTTTCCAAGGCTTTTTATCTCACAATGTGCAAAAAGTGCAAAAAAGTGCAAAAAGTGCTTCAAAATCAGTGATTTTGCACTGAGGATAGTCTGAGGGACTGAAACGTTTGCACAGCACTTTTTGCACTTTTTGCACTTTTTGCACATTGTGAGATAAAAAGCCTTGGAAAAACTTTTTAAAAAAATACACAATTGTTTTTAAACTAGACCTTTTTTGACTTGTGTTTTCTTGAGTGCGAGTCCTCCCTGTCTGTACCCTCCAATATTGGAAACAGGCACATTTGTCCCACCCAAAAATTATACCGCGGAGGAAAAAAATATTTGATTTTTACATTTTTAACCTACGTGCTTTTATTTTGAAAGCGCAGTACAGCGTCATGTCACTGGCCCGTCCCCTCCCTCACCGGCTCTGAGAGTGTTTGGGAGGCGGGAGACAGCAGCAGTCGACAGCAGGCGGTCTGATGACAGTGTAATGTGGTAAATAGCCACTAGATGGCAGTATTGACTTTTTTTTGTGAAGCCCAGTCTGAAGCTAGGTTGGGCATGTCCAGGGCATGCCCAGAGGGGAAAGTCCCAGAAATGGGAGGGGGCTGGACAAGAATATATAAGGAGAAAAATCGAGAGTGTGTGGTAGTAGGAGAAATTGCAAGAAGGATACATTTGACCAGACCTGTCACTCTTTTCAAGACCTGTTAAGCTTTTTGTGGATTTTTGCCTGTGTTGGAGCATTTTCCTGTCCCAGGACATCACAACATAGCAGCCCATCTCCATTACAGGGAATAGTAAATATCTCATTTTTTTATTTTCTTTTCAATCTTGGTCAGTAGTGTAGGGTGTAGATTAGTTCTATGTGTTTGTTTAATTAAATCTGTTGAGCTTAAAGGATTTTGTCTGTCATCCCTTGCTGTCGGTGACGCCATAACAAATTGGGGCCATAACAAATTGGGGGCTCGGGTCCGGGGTAGACCATTGTGCGAGTCATTTATTGAAAATCTAAAATCTCAAATAGTGAAATTGTTTTTTGAATTTTCCTAGATATATATTGGCAGATCAACAGCAATGGATGATTTCTTGGCATCACAAACCGTAGAGGTTTTGAAGTCTTTTAAAAGACAGAACTGCTAGAAATATGCAGACAGTTAGAGCTGACAGATGTAAAACCAGCCACGCGAAAAAGCAAGACTGGCGAGAGATTGTTGAATATTACATTGATGAAAATGTGTTTGCACCAGGAGATCTGGAACAGTTTCCGGTGGAAAATCCACATGTAGAATTGGAACTTGAATTAAAAATGCTAGAAATTGAAGAAAAAGGAAAACAAAGAGAGTTCGGGAGAGACAGAGACAGAGAGATTTCGATTTAGAAAAATGAGACAGAGAAGAAAGGCTCCAAATGGAGCAACTAAAAATTAAAATAGAAGCCGAAAACAAATTTTGGGCTAGCCAGGAGGTAAAGCTGGTGCCTCCATTTTCAGAGAAGGAGGTTGATAAGTATTTCCAGTGCTTTGAGAAGGTAGCTAAGAGTTGTCAGTGGCCAAAGGAACTCTGGCCTCTGATGTTGCAAACTGTCCTCAAGGGTAAAGCTCAACAAGCCTATTCGGCTTTGTCTGCAGATGATTCCTCTGATTATGAGGTTCTCAAAAAGGTTATTTTGAGAGCTTAGGAGTTGGTTCCAGAGGCTTACCGACAGAAATTCAGAGGTCTGAAGAAATCTGACAATCAGACTTATGTGGAATTTGCTGACGAGAAGAAGGTTTGCTTTGAGCGCTGGTGTACTTCTGTGGAGGTCAAGGATGATTTCAACTCACTAAAAGAGATGGTGTTAGTTGAAGAATTCAAGAACTGTGTCAAGGATGATATTAAGACCTACCTTAATGAGAAGCAAGCACTGAATTTGCAATCAGCTGCCAAATTTGCAGACGAATATGTTCTCACACATAAGTCCAAACTTCAGTCTAGCAGTAACAATAGATGGTCCCAATTTCAAAAGAAAGGTAACGGTGATACCCAAGATTCCTCACCCAAAGACAAAGACAAATCTGGTGATGGTGCTCAGAAATCCAGTAAAAGGTCTGATCAAAGTGTGAAAGCTGACAGGGACAAAAGTGGTCTAGTTTGCAATTATTGCAAGAAATCTGGTCATGTTACAACTAACTGTTGGTTCCTTAAAGCTAAGAAAGAACAAGAAAAGGATACCAAACCCAATGCCTTTTGTGAAGACAAGGTTAGAAACCCTTGTAGTAGATGACCGATCTGCTAAATTGCCTGCTCCTTGAGAGGCTAAGAAGCCTGATACTGCTGAATTTGTGAGGGAGGAATTCCTTCCATTTGTGTCAGAGGGATTTGTGGCTCTGAATGAGCATTCTCCACCTGTCCCCATATATATCCTAAGGGATACCGGAGCTTCTCAGTCACTTTTGTTGATGGACTCCTTGGAGTTACGTGATGAGACTGCTTCTGGGGATTTCATACTTGTACAAGGTATTGAAGGGAGGACTGTATCTGTACCCCTGCGCTCTGTATTCTTGAAGTCAGATTTAGTTACAGGACAGGTAAAGGTGGGACTTATGTCAAGTCTACCTGTCAAGGGTGTTTCTCTGTTGCTAGGCAATGACCTGGCTGGGGGCAATGTAGTTCCCCCTGTTCATCTTACTTCACAGCCGAGCATTGAAGATGGCGATGAAGACCCATCTCTGTATCCTTCCTGTGCAGTGACTCGTGCTATGGCTAAGAAGGCTCAAGAAGAAGATGATGTGGTGCCGTTCAGCACCTTGAATAGACATGACTCAGGTGGTTCGCCTCATGACTCTGTTCAGCCTACTATGGTTTCTCCGTTTGAGGACTTATCAGACACTTTTATCAGTTCTTTATTCAGCCAGCCAGATGGGTCTGGTGATTCTGATGTGTCTGGAGACTTGTCTCTGTCCAGAAAGCGGTTGATTCAGGAGCAAAACAATGATCCTGAAATTTGGGTACTAAAGAAGAGAGCCCTTCCTAATGAAGAAATAGACACAGTTCCAGTTGGGTATTATCTCAAGGATGGAGTGTTGATGCGGAAGTGGCGCCCTCCTGATATCCCTGCCAATGCAGATTGGGCAGTGGTCAAGCAAATGTTGTTCCGAAGGTCTATAGGAATGAGATCTTAACAATGGCTCATAGTTTGCCCTTAGGAGGTCATCTTAGTGTTAACAAGACTGTTGATAAGATCATGAAACACTTCTTCTGGCCTGGACTTCGGAAAGATGTTTCCAACTTTTGCAAAACCTGTCACACTTGTCAGGTAGTTGGAAAACACCAGTTAGACCCACCTGTAGCTCCATTGCAGCCTATCCCAGCATTTGGGGAGCCCTTCTCCAAGGTCATTGTTGATTGTGTTGGTCCATTACCCAAGACTAGATCTGGAAATCAGTACTTGTTGACAATCATGTGTGCATCTACCAGATTCCTGAAGCCATACCTCTCACGCAACATCAAGGCAACTGCAATTTCGAAGGCTTTGATAAAGTTCTTCACGTTGTTTGGCCTTCCCAGGGAAATTCAGTCAGATCAAGGTAGCAATTTCACTTCCGGATTGTTTCGGCAGGTTGTGTATGAACTAGGTGCGAAGCAGATTCTTTCCAGTGCCTATCATCCAGAGAGTCAGGGTGCCTTAGAGCGGTTTCATTCCACTCTCAAGACAATGATGAGGACTTATTGTTATGACCATGAGAAAGACTGGGATGAAGGTGTTCATTTGCTGTTGTTTGCAGCTAGGGAAGCAGTGCAGGAGTCTACTGGATTCAGTCCATTTGAGTTAGTGTTTGGCCATGAAGTGAGAGGACCTTTGCTATTGTTGAGTGAACAATGGCAAGAGAAAGAGCCGCATATCAGTCTGTTAGACTATGTTAGCAAGTTCAAGGAAAGACTGCGTGGAGCTTGTGACCTAGCCAAAGAGAACTTGAAATCAAGTCAGGGAAAAATGAAAACTTGGTATGATCATAAGGCTAGAAGCCGTGAGTTTAAACCAGGAGACAAGGTCCTTGTGTTGTTTCCCTTACAGTCCAATCCAGTGCAGGCTAGATTTCATGGTCCTTATTAAATTCTGACAAAACTCAATGATCTCAATTACATTGTGAAGACTCCAGATAGGAGAAAGCCAAAACAGTTGTGTCACATTAACATGCTGAAGCCTTATCATGATAGAAATGCTAGGGTTGCAGCTGTCACTTCAGATCCTCCTAGGGCTGAGACTTGTGAAGATGAGGGGGAGTGTCAAGATGATGAACCTAGAATTAAAGCTGAAGTTCTTTCATGTAAATTGTCAAATTCTGAAGTGTTGCAAAATCTTGATGTAAAACTCCAGCACTTAGAACCCTCACAGAAAGATCAGTTTGAGAGGTTGATCAAGAAATATAAAGATCTATTTCCTGATGTTCCAAAGAGAGTTTCTATAGCCTCTCATGATGTAGATGTTGGTGATGCCAAACCAATAAAACAGCATCCGTGCGGATGAATCCTGAAAAGAGAAAAGATTGCTGAGAAAGAGGTTGAGTACATGTTAGAACATGATATTATCAGACCCTCTAACTCAGATTGGAGTTCACCCTGTGTTCTAGTTCCAAAACCTGATGGAAGCACTAGATTCTGTACAGATTATCGCAAAGTCAATGCTGTTACTAGAACTGATGTGTTTCCAATACCTAGGATTGATAATTGTATCGATAGAGTAGGGCAAGCGAAGTTTCTGACCAAGATTGATTTATTGAAGGGTTATTGGTGTGTGCCTTTAACTGAGAGGGCCAAGAGCATCTCTGCTTTTGCCACACCATCTGGGTTATACCAGTATGAAGTCCTACCCTTTTGGCATGAAAAATGCCCCAGCCACGTTCCCAAAGGATGATACAGTCTACAATCGCCGGATTGCCACACACGAAAAGCGTGACGTCGACAACCTGATCACATGGAGTGACTCCTGGGAAGAACATCTGAAAGATGTAGAGATGTTGTTCCAGCGCTTGACCCAGGCTAACCTGACTGTTAACTTGAGCAAGAGTGACTTTGGTTGTGCTACTGTCACGTATCTTGGCTACGCTATAGGCCAGGGTAAGGTGGCACCCATAAATGCTAAAGTCCAAGCCATCATGGACTTTCCAGTTCCTGACAACAAAAAAGCTTTGCGCCACTTCCTTGGAATGATCGTGTACTACCGCAAGTTCTGCAAGAACTTTGCTGAGATTGCTCTCAGTCTCACCAACCAACTGAAGAAAGGCGTAAAGTTCACTTGGGATGAAGCATGCCAAAGAGCCTTCGATCGCCTGAAGTCTCTGCTGTGTCACTTCCCCGTGCTCAAATCTCCTGACTTCAACAAACCATTCTCCATAGCGGTCGATGCTAGCGACCAAGCTTGTGGATCTGTGCTCTTACAGAGAAGTGACTCTGATGACATTGAGCATCCCGTGGCATACTTCTCCAGGAGGTTCAATCGCCACCAAAAGAACTATTCCACAATTGAGAAGGAGCTGTTGGCTCTGGTTCTATCCTTACAACACTTTGAGGTTTATGTTTGTACAGGGCAAAAGCCAATTATTGTAAATACTGACCACAATCCGTTAATGTTTTTGAGTAAGATGAAAAACAAGAATCGGAGATTGTTGAATTGGAGTTTGATTTTACAGGAGTTTGACTTGGAAATTAAGCATGTAAAGGGTACTGACAATGTAATTGCTGATTGCTTATCCCGTGTTTGAGTATGTGTATATATATCACGTGTTGATTAGCATGTTGTATTATATGTATATATATACACAAGTGTCTACTTAACCATTTTTGTATTGAAAAGAAAAATTTTGCCTTTATAAGTCAAAATTTTTCCCTTTCAGAATGGAGGTGTAATGTGGTAAATAGCCACTAGATGGCAGTATTGACTTTTTTTTTTTTTTTTTTTTGTGAAGCCCAGTCTGAAGCTAGGTTGGGCATGTCCTGGGCATGCCCAGAGGGCAAAGTCCCAGAAATGGGAGGGGGCTGGACAAGAGTATATTAGGAGAAAAATCGAGAGTGTGTGGTAGTAGGAGAAATTGCAAGAAGGATACATTTGACCAGACCTGTCACTCTTTTCAAGACCTGTTAAGCTTTTTGTGGATTTTTGCCTGTGTTGGAGCATTTTCCTGTCCCAGGACATCACAACATAGCAGCCCATCTCCATTACAGGGAATTGTAAATATCTCATTTTTTAATTTTCTTTTCAATCTTGGTCAGTAGTGTAGGGTGTAGATTAGTTCTATGTGTTTGTTTAATTAAATCTGTTGAACTTAAAGGATTTTGTCTGTCATCCCTTGCTGTCTGTGACGCCATAACAAATTGGGGCCATAACAGAATACAATGTAACCCTATTACGCAAGTATTTTAATATGTTTTTTAAGGTCCAATCAATGTCTTTCACTTACTGAGGAAAGCTTATACTGTCTGCAATTGGTTTAAAATCGTGTCAACCAACTGGTAATTGCCAGGAGAATTTCACGTGGGCGTGAACTACAGCTGGGCTTTCAGGCAGATCCCATTGAATCACCATTAAAGTGATTGGATTTCCGTGAGAGCTTGTATGAGGCTCTAAAAGAAAGCTAAATTCTTCAACTGACATATCTACGCGTTAATCCACGATAGGAAATTGCGCGTTTTTAAGATGTGATGACTGAAATTGATAGTAGAATGACATAGTGTCAATACCATGGTGAATTTTTGCCTCAGTAAACTGATTTTTTTTTAAACTACTTGGATACCATTGGGTCACTGTAACTGAAGTGGTTGCTACAGAGGACAACAAATTTTTCCATTGCAAGAGTTCATTTTTTTAAACTGCTGGATAGATACTATGGGCAAGGATATTGAGCAGTTTGCACATCAGGCTTAGATAAGGAGTTTAATCCATGCAGCTCCTGATAAACAGGGATAGGAGTGAATTCAATATTCTAGACTGTGTTCCAGCTGTGCTTGCTTGTGAATATTCAATAACTGATCCAGGGGTGCCATCTAGTGATAGAGTAGTGCAACTGCGTCCATAAAAAGAGCTGCTCTATGTCCGCGGGTGTCTACATCTGCAGAAAGGCGTTAAGCAGCTTGATTAACATAATATATTAGCCCAGTCTTTGGCCATGGAAAACCAAGCACACTGTTTGCAAGGTCACTGGACAGGGGTCAAAGGTCTAATGAGAGAAAAAAACATGCCCATGCACAACTCCCCCCTATGTCAACTATCATGGCAGAATTTGAGAAGCCTGCCATGTACAGTTTCATAAAAACAGCCCGGACAAGATTTGTAAAGTATGGACGCACGGACGGAAAAGTCAATCGCTATATGCCCCCTATCCAAGGAGGAGGGGGCATAATTAGCCCTGTTTAAATCCAGATGTACAACTGGGCTTGTGTACATAGCTTACATAATGTAATAGTTTTATGGAATTGCTTAAAACTGATTTTACAACACCTAAATACAATACTGATATCAACCAAACACACAGTAACTACTATAAACAAACAAATCTGAAAAGTTTTCATTATACAAATTACAATAATACAAAAAGGCCTTTTTCAGGGAACAAGCATTTCTGCTGCAATGGAGGTTGATCAAGTCCTGAAAGTTGGTGCTACCAATTCCAACAGGTGTCCCAACTTTTCTTGATTACTTCAACCCCCTCTGTCTGAACCAAAATGGTTACCACAGCATTCTGCAACGCCATGCAGTACCCTCTGGTATGCGCCTAGTTGGTCAGAGGTTCATCCTACAGCAAGATAATGACCCAAAACATAAGTCCAAGCTCTGCCAGAACTACCTTAGGAAAAAAGAACAAGATGGTAAGCTTGAAAACATGGAGTGGCCAGCACAGTCTCCAGACTTAAACCCTATCAAGATGGTTTGGGATGAACTGGACAGAAGAGTGAAAGCAAAGCAACCTACAAGTGCCACACATTTATGGGAACTTCTGCAGCAGAGTTGGGAAGAACTTTCTGGAGAATATTTGATTTCCATTGTAGAAAGAATGCGGCGAGTGTGTTCAGCTGTTATATCGGCCAAAGGTGGCTACTTCGATGAGTCAAAAGTTTAGAATACATTTTGGTTTAAAATTGATTCCATGATTTTTTTAACTTCAGTGTTTATTTGTTCAATGCTTTCATTCCAGAGTACAATGAGACATTAAACTACAAAATTTTCAATAAAAAACTGGAAAAATTGGGGTGTCCTAAAACTTTTGACCGGTAGTGTATGTACAGAATTACGACTAGTTTGGTTTGTTAATATTTGTTTTGTTTCCTTTTTTTACTCCGTCTTTCATGTTTTATTCTCTCTTTAAAAAAAGTAGTGTGTACAATTTGAAGAAAATTGCTTATAGACGTACACACAATTATTATTTTTTTTTTTTTTTTTGCTCACTACAGGAATGTGCAGGTGCATCTCAGTAAATTAGAATATCATCAAAAAGTTGATTTATTTCAGTAATTTGATTGAAAAGGTGAAACTCATATTAAATAGATTCATTACACACAGACTGACATATTTCAAATGTTCATTTCTTTTAATTTTGATGATTACAACGACAGCTAATGAAAACCCAAAATTCAGTGTCTCAGAAAATTAGAATATAACTTAAGACCAATAAGTAAAAAGGATTTTTAACACTGAAATATTGGACTACTGAAAAGTCTGAACACATACAGCACTCAATACTTGGTCAGGGCTCCTTTTGCATGAATAACAGCAGCAGTGCGGCGTGGCATGGAAGCGATCAGCCTGTGACACTGCTTAGATGTCATGGAAGCCCAGGTTGCTCTGATAGCGGCCGTCAGCTCTTCTGCATTGCTGGGTCTGGTGTCTCGCATCTTCCTCTTCACAATACCCAATAGATTCTCGATGGGGTTTAGGTCAGGTGAGTTTGCTGGCCAATCAAGCACAGGGATACCATGGTCCTCAAACCAGGTATTGGTACCTTTGGCAGTGTGGGCAGGTGCCAAGTCCTGCTGGAAAATGAAATCAGCATCTCCATAAAGCTGGTCAGCAGAGGGAAGCATGAAGTGCTCTAAAACTTCCTGGTAGACGGCTGCGCTGACCTTGGACCTGAGAAAACACAGTGGACCAACATCAGCAGATGACATGGCTCCCCAAACCACCACTGACTGTGGAAACTTTACATTGCCTGGACCTCAAGCAACGAGGATTCTGTGCTTCTCCTCTCTTCCTCCAGACTCTGGGACCTTGATTTCCAAATGAAATGCAAAATTTACTTTCATCTGACAAGAGGGCTTTGGACCACGGAGCAGCAGTCCAGTCCTTTTTGTCCTTAGCCCACATAAGACACCTCTGACGTTGTCTCTGGTTCAAGAAAGGCTTGACACAAGGGATGCGACAGTTGAAGCCCATGTCCTGGACACGTCTGTGCATGTGGCTCTTGAAGCTCTGACTCCAGCTGCAGTCCACTCCTTATGAATCTCTCCCAAATTCTTCAATGGGCTTCCTTTCACAATCCTCTCAAGGCTGCGGTTATCCCTGTTGCTTCTGCGCCTTTTTCTACCACGTTTTTTCCTTCCATTCAACTTTGCACTAATGTGCTTGGATACAGCACTCTGTGAACAGCCAGCTTCTTTAGCAATGACCTTTCGTGTCTTACCCTCCGTGTGCAGGGTGTCAATGATTGTCTTCTGGACAACTGTCCAGTCAGCAGTCTTCTACGGTGGCCGAGACCCGCCATCGCTGCAAATAAAATAAACTCTGCAAATAAAAAGAAATGCTGCTGCAAATAAAATAAACGCTGAAAATAAAAAGAAACGCTGCTGCAAATAAAATAAACACTGCAAATAAAAAGAAATGCTGCTGCAAATAAAAGAAACGCTGCAAACAAAAACAAACGCCGCTGCAAATAAAAAAAATAAACGATGCAAATAAAAAAGCCACAACGGAAGTGGATTACCGGGGACTGTTTTTGCCGATGCAAGCCCTGATATATTTTTCAGCAGACTAAATAATGCATCACAACCAAAATACGACGATTGCAACTGTAATGTGGAAAAAAAACGCCACTAGATGGCAGTATTGACTTTTTTTTTGTTAAGCCCAGTATGGAGCTATTTTGGGCATGTCCTGGGCATGCCTCAGAGGGGAAAGTCCCAGAGAATGGGAGGGGGCTGGACAAGAGTATATAAGGAGAAAAATTGAGAAGGTAGTAGGATAGTAGGAGAAATTGCAAGGAGAAATTGTGGAAGGATACATTTGACCAGACCTGTCACTCTTTTCAAGACCTGTGAAGCTTTTTGTGGATTTTTGCCTGTGTTGGAGCATTTTCCTGTCCCAAGACATCGCAACAGAGCAGCGCCATCTCCATTACCGAGGGACTGTAAATATGTCATTTTTTTATTTCAATCTTGGTCAGTTGGGTAGAGTGTAAATTAGTTCAAAGTGTGTGTTTAATTAAATCTGTTGAAGTTGAAGAATTTTGTCTGTCATCCCTTGCTGTCCGTGACGTCATAACAAAGTGGGGCCATAACACAAGGAATAGATTCGCACTATTTTCAGTGCGATAAGCGATATATTATTGTGTACAGAGAGGCTAGCTAGCTCAATTGCCAGTTAAACCTATCCTACGTCATCTAGCGAGCTACCTAGCGGTCGCTAAATGTGTTTCTTCATAAAGTCCATCATCCACAAGCTAGCCAACTACATTAACCTAATTCATAAGCCAAACGGCAACGGAAAACAGTGTCACTAACTTGCCACGTTCGGCTATATTCGGTGTCCAGTAACGCTCCATTTACACGAGAGAAAAAGTCAAACTAAGAGCAAGGGCTCCTCGTCAACGTCCAGAGGCACCTTTAATTATACGACGCAATAGGAAAGTTCCGTGTCGCAGTGGTATTGTTCGCTAATATACAGGTCATAGATTAGCTGGGCAGCTGATGAAAGAACCATGGTTTAGCTTAGCAAATGACGCCTAGCTGCGTTAGCATTGATAACCCATACGTATGCTGGCCACAGTACCGAATTGATTCAGCATTCCCCGAAGTCAAAATGTAGGATGATAATGCTTCATATCAAAATGTGCGAGCATGAGATAGGAAAATAGAGGTCATCCAGGATTGTTAGTAAGCTTACGTAATGCAATGTTACCGCTTGACTGACCATACTACCGCACGGGACCTGGCTAAGGTGCGTCAATGAGCTAAGCGGAGCACTCGCCGCATTCCGAGGGGATATCGATACACAGAGCCCACAACCGCAACTTCCCAGCGGTGTACAGCATTTGTCTCGCAACTGCTTCGCGGATATAAACAGTGTTTGACCCGCCACCGCAAGCAAGTAGTCGGCTCCATTCCTTTACTAGGACAGATATGACCCAGCATCTTGCCCATAGCGAACTACAAGGCATCGAGCTGATTTAGTTCCTTGGCCTCGTGTCAGCCGTTTGCAGCGTTTCTTTTTATTTGCAGCGTCTATTTTATTTGCAGCAGCGTTTCTTTCTATTTGCAGCGTTTTTTTTATTTGCAGCGTTTATTTTATTTGCAGCAGCCTTTCTTTTTATTTGCAGCGTTTATTTTATTTGCAGCAGCGTTTCTTTTATTTGCAGCGTTTATTTTATTTGCAGCGGCGTTTGTTTTAATTGGCAGCGTTTATTTTATTTGCAGCGATGGCGGGACTCGGTCACCATAGTCTTCTCCATGATTGTGTCGCCTACTGAACCAGCCTGAGAGACCATTTAAAGGCTCAGGTGTGACACCATGAGTCTTCAATACTGAGCTTCTTCACAATATTCTACTTTTCTGAGATACTGAATTTTGGGTTTTCATTAGCTGCCAGTTGTAATCACCAAAATTAAAAGAAATAAACACTTGAAATATATCAGTCCATGTGTAATGAATATACAACCCCAATTCCAAAATAGTTGGGACAAAGTGTAAATTGTGAATAAAATCAAAACGCAATGACTTTTAAATCACACCAGCCAGTATTTTATTCACAATAGAACAGAGATAACATAGCAAATGTTGAAACTGAGAAATTTTGCAATTTTATTCACAAAATGAGCTCATTTCAAATTTGATGGCTGCAACAGGTCTCAAAAAATTTGGGACAAGGGCCTGTTTACCATGGTGTAGCGTCCCCTCTTCTTTTTAACACAGAGTGGAGGTCTCTGGGCATTGAGGAGACAAGTTTCTTGAGTTTAGCCACTGGAATTTGATCCCACTCTTGGGCCACTCTTGTTTAATACAGGCTTCCAGCTGCTGGAGAGTTTTGGGCCTCCTTTGACACACTTTTCGTTTAATTATGCGCCAAATGTTCTCAATCGGTGAAAGATCAGGACTGCAGAGAGGCCAGTTCAGTACACGGACGCTTGTACTACGAAGCCATGCTGTTGCAATGGCTGCAGTATGTGGTTTTGCATTGTCCTACTGAAATACACAAGGCCTTCCCTGGAATAGATGTCGTCTGGAGGGGAGCATATGTTGCTCTAAAACCTTTATATACCTTTCAGCATTCATGGTGCTTTTTAAAACATGCAAGTGTCCAACACCATATGCACTAATGCATACCCATACCATCAGAGATGCTGGCTTTTGAACTTAACGCTGATAACAGGAGGGGTGGTCTTTCTCCTCTTTAACCCGGAGGACACAATGCCCATGTTTTCCAACAAGAATGTCAAATTTGGACTCGTCTGACCACAGGACACTTTGCCACAGTCCATTTTAAATGAGCCTTGGCCCACAGAACACGGCAGCGCTTCTGGATCATGCTCAAAAATGGCTTCCTTTTTGCATGATAGAGTTTTAGGTGGCATCTGTGGATGGCACGGCAGACTGTGTTTACATACATTGGTTTCTTGAAGTATTCCTGGGCCCATTTAGTAATGTCAATGACAGAATCATGCCGGTGAGTGATGCAGTGGCGTCTGAGGGCCCGAAGATCACGGGCATCCAGTAAACGTCTTCGGCCTTGTCCCTTAAGCACAGAGATTTTTCCAGTTTCTCTGAATATTTTGATGATGTTATGTACTGTCGATGATGAGACCTTCAAAGCCTTTGCAATTTGAGGTTGAGGAACATTGTTTTTAAAGTATTCCACAATTTTTTTTTTATGCAAGCCTTCACAGGTTGGAGAGCCTCTGGCCATCTTTACTTCTGAGATACTCAGCCTCTCTAAGACATCCCTTTTATAGCCAATCATGTTACACATCTGATGCCAGGTCACTTAATTACTCGCTAAATGTTCTTTCAGCTGATTTGCTTATATATTAATGGCTTTTTCAGCCCTTTTTTTGCCTGTGTCCCAACTTTTTTGAGACCTGTTGCAGCCAGAAAATTTGAAATAAGCTCATTTTGTGGATAAAAATGTAAAATGTCTCAGTTTCATGTGATCTGAAAGTCATTGCATTTTGATTTTATTCACAATTTACACTTCGTCCCAACTATTTCGGAAGTGGGGTTGTATATAATATATGAGTTTCACGTTTTCAAATCAAATTACTGAAATATATCAACTTTTTGATGATATTCTAATTTATTGAGATGCACCTGTACATACTTGTTTAGCGACATTATCACAAGCAAATCATGACGACACTTTTTGTAACCCAATCATCAAACCTTTTTAACATAACTTGTTGTTTCTCTTTCGCCATTATGAGATGTTCAGTGAAGAAAGTTATTTTATGTACTGGGGTTTTGGTAGTTTCCAATATGTTATGCTTCACATTTAATACACTCAAAGAAATGCTGGGTTGTTTTTTCAACCCAACTGCTAGGTTGAGCCTGTTGGTTAATTTAATTGGGTTATTTTTATTGAATTGGGTATTCTGAGAACCCAATTCGCTAGGTTATTTCTGTCGGGAATGGAGTTATTAGCTGTTGGGTTGTAATTTCTATAATGTTGTGTTGGTTTATTTTGGACTACCCAGCACCTAGGGTTGACGTTAGGGCATGCGCAACTAAGCACCACCCACGAACTCGACCCCGACAGTTGGTTATGTTCGGACCATTCATCTCATCTGATGATCAACAGAGATGCCAAGTCTCACGCATTCGACGTAGGTCCCACGCATTTTTTAGGCTTACGGTGAAGCCCCACTGCACACAGAAAATCCGCATGTCATCCGCACAGTCCAGCGGAGTTGCTCGTTTATGGGCGTATCTGGTCCGCTGGCTTGTGGGCGTATCAGACAATATATCATCAAATAGAATCCATTCCCGCTGGATTTAGATTTTTATGCTGTTGTTTTAAATACAGAGTTGATGGGTTTAGCAGTATAATAATGTAAACTGTGACGGCCTGATACATTTCAATTAATCATGTCAGATGCCCTGAAAAGATACGTTCATGTCGCCTAGTTGTAAATCCTCGTTTACGATAGTGAGCCACGAAGCTCAAAACGTCACGCACCATGTTAAATTGAACAGTATTGTAACGTTGGAATTATGATTCGTGAAATAGCGATTTGTATCTAGGCGAACGTCTCCACGGCTGAACTTTTGCACAGGAACTTTTTTTATACCATTTAAAACTGATATAAGATAGCCAGCTGGCTTGTCACTAACAATTTCTGCTTGTTGTTGGTCCCTGATAAAAAGTTCCCCCGCTCATTTTCAAGCGAAAGCGACTGGTTCACGCAGCACGGGAACTGTATTCATTTCCATATGGCTTGAAAATTTCATCTTCGTCTCCTCCCACTTCCCCGCACCGGAGCCCGGCTCGTATCGGATGGTATCCCAGAATGCATCGCGCACCAAAACGCACGCATGCCATAGAAAATGAATGGGATGCGGAGGATGCGGAGATTTCCCGTGTGTAGTGGGGCTTCACCGTTAATGAGATTCTCACTCGGATGAAAATCCTTGTGCATTGAAGTTTCCGTTTCACTTGCATACAGGTGCACCTCATCACAAGTAACATGGAAAGCAATTATGACTCCGGACTTCCTGTGCTTCCCTTTACTCAGGAAACAATGGAAAATGCATGTGTTTCGTGATCGTTTAAATTGTTTTAATGAAATAACACCGTTTGAAACGTTTTTATGCAATTCCATTGCTGTCAATCCCTCAGTAAAGACAAGCCAGAGAATTCCCGAGTCATAATCGATTTTCGTGTCACTAGTGGGGAAATCCACCGTAATGCATGTGAAACTGATTAACTTGATGCACAATGACTTAAATTCCGCGAGTGAATTTCACGGAAAAAGTTGTGAATGCCACTGCTCACGCCTAAGACTTTGAGACTTAGCGTCTCCAGATCAATTCAGTACAAAGCAAAGTTTGTTACATGCCCACAATTGTTTTACCAAATAGTTGACTTTATATTATTATATAAAGCTTCATATAGTTGTTAAGATGTAAGTTCGTGAAGGACTGTTGAGTACTAGCTTCAGGATTCGATTGGTACGTTAGCAAGCTAACTGTTAGCTAACGTTAGTAGCATAAACTTCATTTCCTCAAACGTAGCAAGCTAACACGTTAGCTGGCTAGCTATGTAGCAACCAAACTATGTTGTTGTTACTCGAAATGACAAGAGAAATGCATTATGTATTATAGCTAGGAGGACAGCGTTAGTTATCACTTAGTGGGAGAGTGTTATAAAAATAAAAAATCTTATGAATTAATCTGAGCGCGGTGGTGAATCGGTGTTTTTTAGCTATCCCGCTGCATGCTAGCAGGCTTCAGCTAGCTAGCCAACGTTAGTCCACTGCATAGATATATACACGTAGATGCCGCATACAGGCTTGTCAGATGCATCAACACGGCCGCCATCTTGGGCCGGGGTTTCTGACAAGCAGTCGGACCCGGTCAGACCGCTGTGCATCTGACTGGCACCAAAATGCCAGACTTTTGTGCCGCTTATGGATGTTCCCGTGAAAGAAACGCCGAAACCAAGAGGAATAACATTTCACAAGCGAGAAGTTGTTTTATATTATTTAACTGAAATGAACGTGTTGAATTTGATGTATCTCTTAAGCTAACATAAATGAAACTAGCTTATTACGAGCTTATGTCAGGACAAGAAAACAAAAGATGTTTTTGTTAGTAAGACATCAGTAAGATGATGAAAGTGACATTTGGCAATCAGCTACTGTATGTTATTGTGCTAAGAAGATTATTCTTAAATTATCTAGGCTATTAAATTAGTTTCATGGCACTAACATATAGGCTTATATTATATTACATTATATTCTATTATAAGTATTTTTTTAATTATTCTTATTATTTTTTTATTTTAGGTACAAAGTAATACTTGCTGAGATGTGTCAAATACTAGTCTATATTAAATTATTATATTTAGCACTTAAAGATTTGTCCTTCTGCAAAGTGCGTTATACATAAATTCTATTATTATTATTATTATTAATAATATTATATCGTGTTATTTCACACATACTCTTCCTTAAACTGTATCTTGTTTTATTTATTTTTATTCTTATATAATAAAATAATAATAATAATAAATAATTGTAATATTAATAAGTAATAATTATATATTGGCAACCCAACTTGCTGGGTTTAAAGAACACAGCAGTGTAGTCAATGTGAACCCTTAATTGGGTTATATGAACAATCCAATTGGGTTGTATAAACAACCCAATTGTTGTATTGAGGGAACCAACCCAACCCAGCAGTGTAGTCAATGTGAACCCTTAATTGGGTTATATGAACAACCCAATTGTTGTATTAAGGGAACCAACCCAATTTGTTGGGTTAAATTAACCCAGCGTGTGTTCTGTCCAATATTTAACCAGCGCTGGGTTGGGAAACTACCCAAATTGGGTTGTTTTTAACCCAGCATTTTTAGGTGTGTACTTTCAAGCAATTTTTTTAATCATAAAGAACCCCTACATTACATAATCTGTGGCAATGTTCTGATTCCTATACAACACAAGTACACAATTTGGCAAAAATATTAAGTAAATCATGATATTGAGTCAAAAACTATCACTGTAGAGAATGTTCATATTACAGTTGTATTAAGATGATATTTTCACAGAATGTAAACAGTTTTGATATTTCTTCATGGGAAGAGTCACGACAATGTTGAAGTGTAAAGTACTGAAAAAGTATAAACATATAACCATAATAAATACAATGGCAACCTGAGGTATCAGAGAAAAACCAATTTATTATATCACATCAATCATGTCTTTGATTGACCAAATACTTCCAACCAGTTCATGGAACTGTATGTTTTATGTGTCATTATGTGTTAAACTCAATGTTGAAACAAACATGACAACATAATGATGGAAATTAAGAAGACAGTCCCATAAAAATGGGCAAGAGATTCACAATGTCTTTCAGTTTTTCTGTAAAAAGTAAGCAACAATATTCACATTACAAATTTTAATGTGTACTATGTAATATATATTACAATAAAAAAGGGACTCACTTACCAGGGCCATATATTACCATATTTGCACATCTACATTTTTAAAACTGAAAAAAACTTGACACTTATTACAACATAAACAAAGCCCTAGGGGTATAATCTTTCAACAACTAGAATTCCTTTACCCAAGTATGCTTGGAGCTAGGTCAGACAAATAATAGGTAAGCAGTTCTCGAGAAGAAAAGACAGGTTTAACATAAGTGTGACAGACTTTTGGATGGACAGATATACATGGACAGACAGAATTTAGTTTGAAAAGCTCTCTTCAGCTCAGGTTATCTCAGAGGCTAGTTATCGATTTCATATCTCCCCACAGTTAGTGTTTGTTGAGTGCGGCAAGGGCAGACACCAGACGCGGGATATGGAACAAGACAGGGGTTAATTTACAAGGAAGAAAAGAAAAAAGGCTGGGAAAAACGGGCAAGAAGGCCAACAAAAAACATCACCCAAGGGGCTGCAAAGAGGGCAATGATACAAGGGAAATCACACATGGCTAGGAAACACGGCACAGCTTGGAAACACAAGGAACAAGGAATCAAGGAGCTAAACAAGAAAACACAAGGAACATGACAAGACGAACATGAACATGAACCAAAAACATGAACAGAGCAGGCAGAACATAACAGTGTTTGGGGAACTGAACTACTGTTTGAATAAACACCAATGGGCACTATCGGGCACTTTAACCATCTCAATTCAGCAAAACTGCAATGCAAGTTCTTTCTGTAATTTTCTTCAATACCACAATCTGTGTTGTAGAAATAAACTTGTGACTATAATTGCTTACGCATGGCAAGAGAGTGTGTCAATATGTTTTAGTCAGATAGCATCAATGTTTAACAAAAAAAAAAAAAAAAGAAAAAAACTTACGTGAGCGAGATCTCTGTCTTTATTTAAGAAACAGACTGATTCTGTCATCATGGCTCAAAGAGATGCAACAGTGGTGGCAATTGCATGTAATTTCAATAAAACAGGTTAATTAAAGTAGGCATACTATAAATTGACTTCATGATAACCTTGGCCATTAGGGTCTTGCCTTGCGAATAGCGGATGGGAAATTATGCACAAGGCTGCCTTGCGAATAGCGGATACGAAATTATCCACAAGGCTGCCTTGGGAATAGCCACTTCCTTTTTGTTAGAATGGAATTTAGGTTCCACCCAAAACGGAAAGGGTCGAAAACTCAACTTGTCTATCCAGCGTTACAAAAATTATTCTGAGCCAAACAATAGCCTTCATAACTGGCTCGAGCCCTTGCATCGGCTCATAAGTAAACGTGGCTTTATTCACGAGCTTCATCAAAGTCTACAGCAAATTAGTACAAGAAAACTGTCCATGGCAATTGCGATTAGAGACTGTGCATTTGCAGCAACTCCCGATGTTATGACAACGTGGAAGTTCATTTTCATCAGAGAGGCATCATCGGAGGTAAGACTGGCTGAATCCATGGGCGCTGATTTCTTTTTCTGCTGTTGGGTGCTCGGAAAAGTTGGCAGGGCTAACCTCTGTAGCCAACACTATACAGCCAAGTAACACCTTTCCTTTGCAGTTTTAATACTTGTCACCGTGTTTAAGAATTTCCACTGACCCAACTTCATAGTGTGCAAATGTCTTTAAAATATCGCTTCATGCGATTAAGCTGCGAATTAAAAAAAAGTCGATTGAATTTACTTGATTTTAATGCATAAATCGGTCCAACATAATGACTATGTGGACAACTGACATAATTTTCCTCTTTTTCTAAAAGCATAATTGCTTTTCAAACCAAAATATTCCATCCACATTAGACTGTTTAAATGAATTATGTCGAGTCAACATGTTATTTTTCAGTTACCGTAAAGCCAATTCATTCTGAATCTGTACTGATAAGTAATTTTATCATGCAGGGATTTTCAGCTTCAGCTCCAACGTCATTGCATACTCATGTTCTTCCCACTCTTTATTAGTGGGCTTGCATACCCATGTTCTTCCCACTTTCTTTCTTTCTTTTTTTTAATATCCCGCCACTCTCTCCCCCAACTTTATTAATTCAGTCAGTTATATAATTGTGTAGGAGTCCTCCTACCCTCACCCGAAAAAACAAAACACACACACACACGCGCGCGCGCGCGCGCACACACACACACGCACAAATTTAAATAAATAGATAGAAATACAGTACAGTAACGATTAGGCCTACGCTCACCATGCTTTTCTACCTTTTGCATTAGTAGTTATTAGCTCACCTATTCCATCTGTCATAATTCCCAACCTTCGGCCTCCCTTACAACACTGAACAAAAATATAAACGCCCCAAATTTTTGAGTTATTATTAACAAAAAACTGGAACCGGGATTCGTCTGTGAATAGCACTCTTCTCCAGCGTGCCAAGGGCCATCGAACGTGTGCGTTTGCCCATGCGAGTCGGTTCCGACGCCAGACAGCGGTGAGATCCAGACCACGGTGAGGACGCCGAGCGTGCAAGTTGGCTTCTCGCAGGCGGTTACGGACTGTCTGTGGTGTGATGCGTCTGTTGTGCAGACCAACGGTCTCATCCGCTGTGCGTGTCGCTGATCTGAGCCGATCCCGCAGGTGGACGAGCCGGATGTAGCGATCTAGTGCTGGTGTGGTCACACGTGGCCGACGTGGGTGAGGTCTATTTGCAGTACTGCCCGTCTGTCGGAAACGAACTGATAGTTAACATTCAGCTGCACAAAGACTGCTCTGGTGGACATCCCTGCATCCAGCATGCCAATGGCACGTTCCCGCATGACCTGAGACATCTGAGGCATGATGACTTTTGACAAAATTTGACATTTTAGGGTGGCCTTTTATTGTACCCAGTATAAGGAGTGTCTGGGTACTGCTCATTCTGTCTGATCACTGTCTGGAAATGCCACACCCATGTACTGAGTGAAATCACTGCATCACTGAGCACATGCTCACTGACAGAGAGATGGATTAAAAAAATGGTACACAAATCAAGAGAAATATCCCTATTGTACAAGTAAAAGTCAGCATATGCTCACTTAGAGTTGTTAACTCCATGTGGCATCAATATTTGACATGGGGCGTTTATATTTTTGTTCAGTGTTTATCCCATCTTTTGGCATAAATTACAAGTCCTATCTCATGAGCCATCACACACTCAATTCTACTGTAATACTTGACAAAATTTTTGAATTTCTCAATTCTTAATGCCTCAACAGATGTCAACCCGAAAATACATATTTTTGCTAAATATACAATTATATTACAGATTAGGTGTATTCCTTTTGTTACATCACCCAGTGACATTTTAAATAAATCTAATTGTATACTATTGTACTGAGATATCCAGCCTTGCACCTTTATCCAAAATAAGGCTATTATAGGACAGTACCAAAATAAATGGTCTACTGACTCCACTTCTTCCTGACAGAATTGACAAAGGGGTGATGACTCTATTCACCATATATTTAGCATCTTTTTAGTTGCTAAGAACCTATATATTAGCTTATATTGAAAATATCTAATCTTTGGATCAAGTGATGTACTGGATTTTGAAAACTTGATTCCATGGGACTGGTGTATCTAACATATTTTCCCAACTATTTAGAATCCTGTATGGTATAGCGACTAAGTTCTTTATTCTTAAATAAAATGTGTATATATGTTTGTTGATCTTTATTCTCTTTAACCAATTTACCATTTTCATATGAGGCCTACAGACTAAATGCCCTCCTGTTCCTTTTATAATTTTTGATTTCCAAGCACTTGGTAAAGCTCCAATAAGTTGATTATATTGTTGTAATGTACAGACCGTTCCATAATAACTAGTTAATTGTTTGTAGGACATGAGTTTATCATCCTCATTCACTGTATCCCTTATAAAAATAACACCTATATCAAACATGCGTTTCCAAAAAAAAAATCATCATTCTGTCAACAAGTATATTAGAATTTAACCGTATTGGCCGAGTTTCCCAGATTCATTGAAGAAGATCTTGGCGCTAAGAGCTTCTTTAGATCCTTCTTAAGGCTCCAGTAAGAAGTAAACGGGTTTCCCAGATTCCTTCTTAGCCTAAGATGATCTTTTGTTAAGGGGAATTTGAAAGAAGGGTCTGGAGCACTCTTAACACCCTTCTTAGCGACGAAACACTGCAGATACAGCCGCGTCAGGCAAATCAATGTGACACTAAGCAAGGAGATATTAATGCAGTGCGTACGGTTCCTCCTTATTTTATTCCCTATTTTGTATTTATTATTTATGACTTCTCATGCTTCTGTTTACTCAGGGATTGGAAACAATGCATGCGTGTTTCATGATCGTTTAAATTGTTTAAATGAAATAGGACCATTTGAAACGTCTTTTTGCAATTCCATTGCTTTCAAGCCCTCAGTAAATACAAGCCTGAGAATTCCCGAGTCATAATCAATTTCCGTGTCATTAGAAGGGAAATTCACCGTAATGCAAGTGAAACGGATTAACTTAATGAACAATGACTTAAATTCCGCGGGTGAATTTCTTCATTGTGCGTTGATATAATAATTGCGGACCACGGCGCAAGAACGTGAATGCCAGAGACGTGAGACTTGGAATCTCTACAAATGCTGTCGTTGTGTTGTACTACTGTTGAGTGCATGTACTACTGTGCGGGGGGGGGGGCTTATATTTCCCTAATATTTCCACCACCACCCCAACTTGAACCCCGCACAGCACTCCACCAAGCCGGTCTTCAGGTCAGACAGGAGCTTATCAACCTGTTCTGATTTTGGACATCCCCAGTTCCCCACTCTTTCACCGTGCAGTCACCAACCAGTCCACTGAGCACTTGTACAACCCCCCCCCAACGACCACCAGCAAATAATAAAAAAAAACCACTAAATAAAATAAGCCCACTGCCACCATGCAGTGCGGCAAGCTTCATATAAGCTGTTGCTCTTAGGGATAGCAGCGAAGCCTATAACCTTTGCTGCTATCCCTAAGAGTTACAAAGTAAACTGCATAAGCATATGCAGAATTATATCAGAAAAATAAGAAAGAAAAAATAAAATGAAATAATATGACATTACATGAGGTACAGTATCATTTAATGTTATATGATTTCACGCATGTAATGTTATGATTTCATTTTATGTTTTCATTCTTATTTTTCTGATTTCTTATCTGTGTTATTGGTCTTTATTTGCGTCCGTTTGTTTTCAGACATTCTGCTGCGTGCGCAATGGAATTACGCACGTTCATTTTTAACATTATACGCCACTTTTTGCATCAAAACTTCATTTATGTACGCGTAAGTATGTGGAACAATCGGTTACTCTGACATCGATTGATCAGTTGAGCTCCAGGTAAGAAGGCAGTTAAGAAGGGCACAAAGACAATCGTTAAGAAGGGCACTAAGAACGCATCTGGGAAACACTCTTATCTTAAGGCTCCCTCTTAGCTGAACTCTTCTTTGGAGCCTTCTTAACTCCTTAAAAACGCTCTTAACTGGGAAACGCGGCCATTATTTGTTGTAGAACTTGCTCTGCATTTTCTGGTGGGTGAAACTGAAATTGAAACCAACGTTGTAGAGCTTCTTCCAGAAAAGTGGAGACACCAGAAAACATGTCATTAATTAATGCAAAATGCATAGGTTTAATTTGCAAAAGTGGAGAGAAGCCTTTATCAAGCATAGAATGGGCACTTTTAAGTAATTTGCTAGAAAACCAGTTTGGGTTGAAGTAGAATTTTGGAATAAGGGAACCCTTCAGTGAAAGATTTAAAGCTTTTAAGTTTAAGAGTTTAAGCCCACCAGATACATAATCGTTGTAGAGATACGTACGTTTAACTTTATCAGGTTTATCATTCCATATAAATTTGAATATCTTCTGTTCATATATTTTGAAGAATTATTCTTTAGGGGTTGGTAATGCCATAAATAAGTATGTAAACTGGGATACAACTAATGAGTTAAAGTTATTTCGCCATAAATGGTCAGATGTTTCCCTTTCCAGGGCAGCAGAATTTTTTCGATTTTACTCAATTTTTTATTTAAATTAATCGTTGAAATTTCGCTTTAAAATTGTTATTTATTTTATGTAAAGCACCTTGGACAGCCTAGGTAGTTTATAAGGTGCTCTATAAATAAACATGACCTTGACCTTGACCTTGCCCACTCATATTTTCTGGGATGTGTATACCACATTGACCAATCCATCTGTCCAATGAATTGGTAAATTACATGGATGAGTGAAATTTCTATTTTTCAGGGTACCAAGCCTCAATATTTGGCATTTCTCATAATTTAGCTTCAGCCCAGATAGGTTTGAAAAGTCATCCAGGTCTTTTATAAGGCTCTGTAGCGATGCATAATGAGGGCTCTATAGAAAAATTGTATCATCAGCATACATTGAAGTTTTTGTATTTAGACCTTGCATTTCCAAGCCTTTGATATTAGTATTTGTTCGTATTTTTATAGCGAGTATTTCTATTGCCATAATAAATAAATATGGCGATAATGGGCAGCCCTGTTTTAGCCTCGTGAAAGGGCGATGGGTTTTGAAATATAGCCATTATTTATAATTTTGGAGATTGAGTTATTGCACATAACTTTAACCCACTGTATTAGAGACTCACCAAAATTAACAAATTCTAAACATTGATAAATGAAATCCCATCTTATTTTATCAAAGGCCTTCTCAAAGTCTGTTATAAAAACTAAACCTGGTTTCTTTATTTTATCATGGTGTTCTATAATTTCGAGTAATTGTCTTATATTATTTGCAATATTTATTTAATATCACCCTCCTCCATCCATTTTGCTTTATTCCTATAATGCATTATAGGTGACCTATCATAAATTAGTTGTTCAAATTCTTTGTTTTTGTTCCAGTTTATCAGCCACATCCAGAGTTACTTCTGAGCTGTCAAGTAGTGATGTAAGCATCTCAATTTCTTTTTTGATTTTTTTGTTATTTCATCTTAATTGTTTTTTTCTTAGTGAGGCAAATTGAATCGAGTGGCCTGTAAAGACACATTTAAATGTATACCATACAATAAGAGGGTCTGCTGATCCTGTTTTACGTGTAAAAAAATCTGTAATAAATTCTTTTGTACTGTCTACAAATGTCTGATCTTCTAGTAACTTTTGATTAAATTTCCAGTATCCCAGTCCTCGTGGATATTCAGTTAATTCTAAATGAAGTGAAATAAGTTGGTGATCAGATTTTAGTTTGTCTTCAATTACTGCCTTTTTTGTTTTGGATAACAAAGAAAAGGAAATAAGGAAATAATCTATACGGCTTGCCTGATTCTGTCTTCTCCTCGTATATTTATATATTTCTGAATTTCTTAATCTCCAAACATCTACCAGATCCATTGTATTCATTATTGATATGATTTCTGTAGAAGCATGTGGGTGGTGATTAGTTGAATTATTTCCCTTACGATCTATTAAATTATTCTGTTCTGTATTAAAGCCTCCAACCATTATGAGATATTTACTCCTGAATTTTGAGGTTTTAATGTTGTAAATAGATTCGAAGAAGTGTGGATCATTGTTATTTGGACCATATAAATTAACTTACTTTCATTCTTTATTCTCTGCATTTTTTTGCAAACTACTCCAACATACTTTCACCTCGAAACTTCATTCAAACTTTAAAAAAATTCAGCTTGTTTTGAATTATGTTGCTTGTATTTCACTTTTTGATATCTTTCAAACTTCATGAATTATTTAAATTTTATATATTTTCCCCCATAGGAAACAATGGGACAAATTATTCAAAATTCTGCTATTTTCATCTTTTTTTACTCTGCTACACTTTTAGAAAGTAATGTCATTCAAACTGAAAAATGTTAAACTAAGCTTGTATAATTTCTTCACTGTTCAACATATTTGTAACTTCATTAATTGTTAAATCATAATTTTTAAAATAAGTTTTTTTACAATAAATTCTTGGAACTTAGAGTGCGGTGACGTCACTGTTAGAATGCAGCAGCTGCAAAATCGTCAAGAAGTCTTCTCTTAAACTTGGTCTAACTCCCCCAGTTTTCACTCCACATAAATATATTTATATCCAAGTTGTAGGAAAAGTTGTGCTGGTCACAAAATTGTAACTATGGAAGCAATCCGACACATGGGTTTGGCAGTATGAGCTGAAAAGCGACGGGAGCACTAACCAAAGCTCCATTAACTCCGATAGGAAATGAGACAAGAAAATTCAGGTTGTGAAGCCAAAACGCAGTTTTCTAACTTTCTCGTTTTCCCACATTTTTGGAACTACACACACAATTGTGACAAATTTTGCTCAGCACACTCTCTTCTTTAGAAGGCCTATGGTACCTCAATTTCGGAGATTGAACTTACTATCTTTGAGGTAGAAGTAAGAGTATGTAAGAAATGCCTTAGCTAATATCTCCCTTGGACCAAATGCTTTAGCCATAAAACAATAAATAAAATAATACATTTTAGCTAAAATAATGGTAAAGGGACTGCATTTATATAGCGCTTTTCCAGTCTAGTCTAGACCCCAAAGCGCTTTATAAATATGCCTCTCATTCACCCTGATGGCGGAGGCTGCCATGCAAGGCGCCAACCTGCACATCAGGAGCAGTGTGGGGTTCATTGTCTTGCTCAAGGACACTTCGACCGCGTTCTCTGGAGGAGCCGAGGATCGAACCAGGAACCCTCTGATTCCAAGACCACCCGCTCTACCTCCTGAGCTCAGAGTGCGTTAGCAAAATTGTGGCGCAGGGGTACTGTGCATATCTTAGATATAGATCATTTGCGGCTCGATCCTGCTAGACTTTTTCCACGCCTCAGCATTATAATTTTTCGGATTAAGATTGATACAACTGTAAGAGAAATCTAATTCTGCGTGAAAGTCAGTGAAAGAATTTTTGATATCGTAGTTGGTACAGTCGCTCAAACCAGCTGGAAGAAAGCACATTGAGCACAGCAAAGACCGGTCTTTTTTGCAGGGCGCGTCGAAGAGAACACGTTACAGAAAAATCGCGAAGCAGAAAAAAATTGCTCGAGCTCCTATTCCAGTATATACTAGCAAATGTTCGAACAAGCTAAATATAGTTTCGAGCGTATCTAAAACAGGTGAAATATTGGTTTTAAAATAGAGCTTGTTAAGTTCAAAGAAATGAAAGTGAAGTCCCCAGTTGCTGTTTGTTCATCGCTTTACATAACGTTTTCCTGAGTTTGAAAATAGCCAGGTTTAAGACCAGAGTAAGCAGTAGCCCCTACCGAGCTGGCATTTAAACGTTTATTTACCGTTGAAAAAAGGTCACGTGGCAATGTTGAATAACCATTGAATTTTGATTCGATTTTGAAAAGTGGATCGACTTTGAATTTGCAACGTCATTTCAACGTTTTATTTTTCAACTAGGGTGAATTTGCCAACGTTCAATCAATAATAATTTTTTGGTTGATTTTGAAAATTGAATCAACGTTGAAATCACATCGTCTTTTCAATGTCTTGTTTTTCACCATAGGTGAATTTGCCAACGTTGAATCAATAATTTGAGTTGATTTTGAAAATCAAATCAATGTTAAAATTACGTCTTTTCAGCATTAAACATATTTAACTGACAAATTTCGTTTTAAAAATTGAATTATTGAAATGACCTTTTCACTTTTTATCATTGGATGACTTAGTTTGCTTTAGCTTGACACTTAACATAATGGTAGACTTGGGTGCCATCAAGACAGCATTAATGTGTTTAATAGTAGCCATGCCATTACACTATGCCATAAACACCAGAATAGACAACACTTCTTAATACTCAACACTGGCAATCTTTGGAAACCCATCACATCTGTTATTTTACTAAGCAAGACCAAGCAGTGATTTTTTTCAGGTTTCATGTACATTTGACCCAAAGGATGTGTCATTTCACAGCTCAATTTAGTTTTATGAGCTAATGCAAAAAAAAAAAAAAAAAACCACCATTCTTGAGCGCTTGGCTTTCCAATTAGACCATACAATTTCACCTTCCGTAGATAAATGGATAGTCCTCAGTCTCAGACAGGCCAGGGATACTCAGGCTTCCAAACTAGTTCGGTAACCGTCAATAGTCCTGCAGAAGACGGCTCATCTACATTGCACAGGAAAACATACTTTCAGTTAAATGCGCGTTTCAGACACACACACACACACACACAAAGCTTGGAAGAAAATAGACTTATCAACTTTTATATGATTTATTACAAGGAGTAACAATGATTATTTATCATGGAACATCCTTATGAGTGATCAAATTGTTTATGGAACTTGGTCAGTATTTAACTGAGTCCATTGCAGACCAACTTGTATAACCTGCAGTCTACCCGCTTTATGAAACTTTCCAGAGTGTGCAGAGTTCAACTCTGGCTTATGTAAAAAAAGCACAGCCCAATAAAATATTGATTAAAATTAGGCCTGTGACGATAACAAATTTTGCTGGATGATATATTGTCCCACAAATTATTGCCGACAAACAATATTATTGTCAACATTTTTTTGAGACCGAATTATCCACTAATGTGATGATAATATATCATAATAATGCAAGTACACCCTTTCAAATGCAATAAACTTTTATTTCTCATGAGTATTTTTTACCATTGTAATTGGAATGTCAAAAACTTTTAAATATCCTAAATAAATAATACAAACAAAAAACAATACACAATAAAAATAAAACGGACTCAGTCTCTGTTAGCAAAAATTGCACTTGAATAAAAATCACAACCAAAAACAATAAAATTGACCGTGTCTCTGTTAAGAAAAAAACACTCAACTGTAAAACCACACACAACCAAAATAACAAATTCGGCATACTGGCTCGTCCGTGTTGATGGGCTCACCTTGCTCATTCGGTTTGAAGCCGAAATATTCCCACACCGGGGCTGTGGCATTTCGGCTTTGCAATAATCTTTTTTCCTCCTAATTTCTACTATGTTACCTTGCATTGCTCCTCATGAGGCACACTTGCTGCACTCCGTGTGTGAATGCTAGCGGCCCCGCCTCCCCCCACAGAGACAAAGAGACTGGATGACTGACAAGAGGGCAGTGGCGTCTCTAAAACTGATAATTCGTGGGGCCCGGACCATACCTTTATGTCAATGATTATTCCTGGCTTGTACTCACTTATTTTCCGTTATTAACACGTTTTCCAATTATGACAATAATCCTCTGGCAATCGAAGTTACGGTTTCTCTTTCCATGTGATCTATTGACGACTAAATAATGGGCTGAATTCAGATCAGAAAAATTATTTAGGCTACTCAAAAATAGGCCAGGGCTTTATGAAAGACAAGCTGCTCTGAAACGTCTGCGCTACCATTTCCACACATCAAGTGATTTAACTTGCACTTCATGATTGTTTTGTTTAAATAAAATAAAAGACCATTTGAAACGTCTGTGTGCAATTCTGAATAACGCTGATTTAAATGCACGAAATTTAGCATCTAGATAAATGATTGTCGCCGTGCCAAAATGCAGGGCCGGCGCTTGCCTTGAAAATTTGAAGTCAAAGATCCATCCCCTTATTGATAACAAGTAGTCATGGCTAGTTCTCAATGGTTTTCCTTTATTAACACGTTTTCCAATTTAAGAATAATCAAGTGATAATTGAAAACATGGCTTCTCTCCCCCATGCAAACTAACAGCAACAAAAAAATGGGCTACATTCAGTGCAGAAGAAAAATTTTATTATAAATAGGTCTATGCACTTGGACTCTGCAACGGTAATTTTTTTTCCAGCGAGAGCGGAATTTCAGAACTATTTTGTGCATGAAGGTAATTTCGGTGACAAGTACGTACACCTGTTTTTGCAGCATGGTTACGCAACTTGCTGGAAAAAATAGACAGCTGTCCGATTGGAAAATGTAAACGGACAAAACCACGTACTTGTCACCAGAATTACCTTCATTCGCTGAAGAGTTCTGAAATGCCGCTCTCGCTGGAAAAAATTCACGTCACTGAGTGCCAGTGCATAGACCTAATTAGCTATAATTAAATTATTTTTCGGAACTAAATGTAGCCCATTTGTCACTGTTAGATAGCATAGGGGACAGGAGAGAAGCCGTGTCTTCAATTGCTACTTGATTATTCTTAAATTGAAAAATGTGTTAATGAAGGAAAACCAACTAGAACTAGCCAGGACCAATTGTTGTCAATAAAGGGATGGATATTTGCCCCCAATTTTTCAGGTCTAGGACCGGCCCTGCCAAAATGTACCGTACCGTACCGGCGTGTTCTCGGAGTGAATCTATTGCTCAGTCCCTCAAGAAAGTTGCATGTCGCAACTGCAACTATTAATGCAAATTCAACCAATCCACGCAAATTTTTCGCAGACAAAAAAAATAAATCGCCAAGGCATTGCAACTTTCATTGCCACTATTTGAAAAAGCTATCGCAAATTTGGGGAAAATAAATCAATAAAAATATAGCCGCAAGCGGCAATTCCGGGGTTCAAGCCAAGAAAGACCATTGGTGATTGAAAGCTTTAACAGCTTAATTAAAAACCACTTTAAGAGTATGTTGCAGGTATTTATGTGGGCCTATTTTGCCAGTGTAATGATTGGACCCACAACTTACGATGTATAGTCTGATTTGTGTTATGTTAGGCTATTTTTTGCATTTGTAGCTCCTCCTTGTGGTTGATTGCTTTGAAACTGTTCAGGTATATTTCAAGTATTTATGTAAACATATCCTGCAAGTTTTGTGGTGATAGGACAAACAATTTCTGATTTATAATCTGATTTGTGTAATACCACGCCCCTTTTTTGCATTTGTGGCACCCCCTAGTGGTCGATTTGATTGAAACTTTCAGGCTATGTTCCAGGTTCGTATGTGGACATATCTTGTGAGTTTTGTAATGATTAGGAAAACTATTTATGATTTATAGTCTGATTTGTGTCATACCAATCTGATTTGTTTTGCATTTTTAGCGCCCCCTATCAGTCAATTTCAATGAAATTTTCAAGGTATGTTTCAGGTACTTATATGAATATATTCTGTGAGTTCTATGGCTATAGGAAAATTAATTGCTGATTTATAGTCTGATTTGTGTCATGCCATGCACAATTTTTGCATTTATAGCGCCCCCTATGGGCCCATTTGCATGAAACTGTCAAGGTACGTTCCTGGTACTTATATGGACATATCCTGCAAGTTCCCTGATGATTGGCCCGATGATTGTTGATTCTTGTCCATTTATGTGCTAAGCCACGCCCCTGCTGAAGTTTATTGGTCAATATCTTGGAAAGGAAATGAGATTTTAACAAGCCTTAAGCAAATTTTGATAAGCTTGGTCCAATGATGATCCACAGCAAATTTCAAAGGAATTGGACCTATGGCCTAGGAGGAGATGTTTGAATTTTTCAAAAAATTCAAAATGGCGAAAAATCCAATATGGCGGACCTTAGGAGTCCTTTTGGGAAAGTTGTAGAGTTTGGACGAAGGAATGTCTGTACCAAGTTTAGTGTAAATTGGACTTACAGCGTAGGACTTATGACCTTTAAAGTGAAAAACATTTTCTTCAATTTTAGCGCCCCCATCAGGCCGATTGAGTTAAAAATGGCTTGGGCAGCATTTACACACAACTTTTCTGAAGAAGAAAAGAAAGAATAAATATAGCCGCAAGCGGCAATTCTGGGGTTCAAGCCAAGAAAGATCATTAGTAGTTGAAAGCTTTAACAGCTTGATTAACAAGTGTTGCCACTAAATGTGGCCATGTCCCCCGCCAGGTGACGGAAATCGACTGGGGTTGGCGTATCACAAAATTACACATTGAAGCCAAAGATGAATAAAATCGGTCAAAGCGTTCTCGAGATCTTGCGTTCACAACAAACGGGAGGTGACAGGCAGACGGTCGGATGGATGGAGCTGAATACTATTTCCCCCGCCTCTAAAACACCTTGACCCCAAAGATGAATGGAATCGGTCAAACCGTTTTTGAGATATCGCGTTCACAACAAACGGGATGGGACGGACGGACGGCCAGACGGATGAAGCTGAATACTATATCCCCCGCCCCTAATACACCTTGACACCAAAGATGAATGGAATCGGTCAAACCGTTCTTGAGATATTATGTTGACAAGGTATTTGTAAGTGGTCAAATGGTCGTAATGACCTTGAGAAAAATGGCAAGGTCACGTAAATCGAGTGGGCTGTGAGCACTCCCCTAATACACCTTGACACCAAAGATGAATGGAATCGGTCAAAACGTTCTTGAGATATCGCGTTCACAACAAACGGGACATGACGGACGGACGGACGGAGCTGAATGCTATGTCCCCCGCCCCTAATACACCTTGAGACCAAAAATGAATGGAATCGGTCAAACCGTTCTTGAGATATCACGTTCACAACAAACGGGACGAGACTGACGGAGGACGGCCGGGCGGACGGATGGAGCTGAATACTAAGTCCCCACCCCTAATATACCTTAACACCAAAGATGAATGGAATCGGTCAAACCGTTCTTGAGATATCGCGTTCAGAACAAACGGGACATGATGGATCGCTGGACGGAGCTGAATACTATCTCCCCTGCTCCGCTCGCTATCGTGGTGGCAGGGGACAAAAACCACTTTAAGAGTGTGTTGCAGGTTTTTATGTGGACCTATTTTGCCAGTGTAATGATTGGACTAACAACTTATGATGCATAGTCTCATTTGTGTTATGTTAGGCTATTTTGTGCATTTATGGCGCCCCCTACTGGTCAATTTGATTGAAACTTTCAGGCTATGTTTCAGGTTCTTATGTGGACATATCCTGTGAGTTTTGTAATGATTGGAGAAACTATTTATGATTTATAGTCTGATTTGTGTTATACCACGTTGCTTTGTTTTGCATTTATAGCGCCCCCTATAGGACAATTTGAATGAAATTTTCAGAGTATGTTTCAAGTACTTATATGAATATATCCTGTAAGTTTTATGGCTACAGGACAAACAACTGCTGATTTATAGTCTGATTTGTGCTATACCATGCTGCTTTGTTTTGCATTTATAGCGCCCCCTATCAGTCAATTTGAATGAAATTTTCTGGGTATGTTTGAGGTACTTATATGAATATATCCTGTGAGTTTTATGGCTATAGGACAAACAATTGCTGATTTATAGTCTGCTTTGTGTTATTTCCCCCCCTATGGGCCGATTTGCATAAAACTGTCAAGGTATGTTCCTGGTACTTATATGGACATATTCTGCAAGTTCTGTGATGATTAGCCCAATGGTTGCTGAATTTTGTCCATTTATGTGCTAAGCCACGCCCCTGCTGAAGTTTGTTGTGGTTTTCATCCAGATGTATTTTCAGATTATGAGGTTCCCCCATCCCCAAGCAATTGGGGAGAGACAGATTCTTCAGACGATTAGGCTTTATTGAGGCATATTGATAAATGTAAAGCCGAGTTCTTTTTGCGCAAGAAGAACTGATTTCTTACTCTTCACACCCAGCTTTTATACCTTTATCACAGGAAATATCTTCCAAATATGGTCTTTCCGAATTCTCATTCTCGCGCTACAATTGGCCAGGCGAACCAAAACGCCACTACCTAATCCTTCAGGAATTCAAAGCAAAGATGAGCTGCACGTCACTAAAAAGGAGCGGAAAGTTCCACTCAAGAGATGAAAAGTACAGACAAAGGAATAGGATACAAGTGGATACATAAATGATTCAACTGTTTTTTTTTTCAGAAACAACTAATGATTTTACTGAACAAACATTGATCAAAGCTACAGAAATCAAATGCATCGCCTGATTATGTTTTCAAATCAACTAAACAGAAGCCTGCTTACTAATCAAAGCTACAGAAGCCCGCTGCTTATGTGTGTGTGCTGCTCATGCATGTGTGAATTGAATTGCTTGTATGTGTGTGTGTCTGTGTGTGAACTGCTTGTATGTGTGTGTGTGTGTGTGTGTGTGTATGTACATGTGTACATGTGTTTTTGCACTGCTCATGTGTGTGCAAACTGCTTGTATGTGTGTGTGTGTGTGTGTGTTTTATGTGTATGTGTATGTTTCTGTGTGTTTGCACCCCATCCCCTCCCTATGCGTATGTGAACTACTTGTATGTGTGTGTGTGTGTGTGTGTGTTATGTTGTGTGTGTGAGTGTGTGTGTGTGTTACTGCTGCTTACATAATATGGTTATTGATTATGATTATTGATTATGGTTATTAAACATGGCAATTAATCTACTGATGAATATGATGAGAAATATTGAAATATAGGGCTCTAAATTCGTAAACCAGGCCCAGGCGTGGCGCAGGCGTGGCGAATGGGGGGTGCGCCGCGCCAACGGGGTGTGTCCAGGCGTATGTTGCAATTTCGCGCCCGGCGTAGCCTGGCGCAAGTACTCCTCTGTCCCGCCTCGGTCCCTCCTGCCGGCGCAAGTGGCAAAGAGGGAGGAGAGAAGGCGTGTTTGGGTATAACACAGCCAAGTCAAATCTTCACCAGTCAAATGAGCTCCTCTCCTCACCTTTAATGTGTTGGAATATAGAAGCCTCTGTCCAATATCTGCATGATGCATTAATGTTGCATTTTACTTTGCTGCTTCAGGCATGTTCTCTGCACCGTTACGTCTATATTAAGCATTACGAATATGAGTTAGCTGGCTAGCTAGGGCATTCGCGAATTATTACCCTTAGCGAACTTGAATGGAATTTCAAAACGAAACTACGTCAGATCATTCAAACTTATGAAGTTGGAATGAAATACGACGGTTGCTCATTTATTTCTTCTGCCTGCATCATTGGGAAGAGAAACGATGATAGCGTGTTTCTATTATTACACCCTGTTGCTGCTTAAAATTTTGGGATTAACATGCATGGACAACAATGCAAGATACGTTACACATTTATTTTCAATATGTGATCATAACTCAGTACGAGATCATAGCAATCAGGCTGTATTCCTTTCCCCCACTGAAAACGATAAAACCTAAGTGACAATAATAGTATTTAGCCGCTTGCACACTGGAGGCGAAACAAATTTTTCGCACGACAGATTACATTCAAAGTCAATGCAAAGACGCGGATACACGCATGTATTCGCATCTTTGGATTGACTTTGGCCGCTTTTCCCAGTTAAGAGCGTTCTTAAGGAGTTAAGAAGGCTCCAAAGAAGAGCACAGCTAAGAGGGAGCCTTAAGATAAGAGTGTTTCCCAGATGCGTTCTTGGTGCCCTTCTTAACAAGTGTCTTTGTGCCCTTCTTAACTGCCTTCTTAACTGGAGCTCAATTGATCAATCGATGTCAGAGTAACCGAGTGTTCCACAAACATACGTGCACACAAATGAAGTTTTGATGTAGCAAGTGGCGTGTAATGTTAAAATGAGCGTCGTAATGCCACTGCACACGCAGCAGAATGTCTGAAAACAAACGGACGGAAATAAAGACCAATAACACAGATAAGAACTTCGAAAATAAGAATGAAAACATAAAATAAAATAATTATATTACATGTGTGAAATCATGCGGTTAAACCTTCTTCAACTTGATTTGAGACGCAGCTCAAGAGCGTACAACAAGTGGTCAAATAGAAGACCGGAAATATTAGGGAAAAATTAGGGAAATGTTTCCCTCATTTTAAATGCTTAATGGGTAGTACGGGTGCATGAAAGGGGGGGGGGGTAAAATTAGGACGAACCGTACGCACTGCATTAATATCTCCTTGCTTAGTGTCACATTGATTTGCCTGACGCGGCTGTATCTGCAGTGTTTCGTCGCTAAGAAGGGTGTTAAGAGCGCTCCAGACCCCTCTTTCAAATTCCCCTTAACAAAAGATCGTCTTGGGCTAAGAAGGAATCTGGGAAATGCGTTTGCTTCTTACTGGAGCTTTAAGAAGGATCAAAAGAAGCTCTTAGCGCTAAAATCTTCTTAAATGAATCTGGAAAACGTGGCCTTTGAATGTAATCAGTCGTGCGAAAAATTTGTTTCGCGTCCAGTGTGCAAGCGGCTTTACTGAGCATAGAACGCAAGCATTATATATATGTCACTGCCTGATGCCGAGTCAGTTAGTTGTTGGCTGAGAAGGACGTGAAGTCGTTAGTTTGCATCACCGATTCACCTGCGTTGGTTAAGCCAGGTCGAGTTTCCATTACGCGTGCCAACCGCCTTTGATCTGACATCAGGAAAATCGATATAGATACTATAATTTATGTCCTGATTCTGATAGTTACATTAAATAGTGGTTGCCGTAATTATTTATTGCATTGAAATGTGCCTGACATTCTGGAAACCTGCCTGTGAGGTTTCGGTGGCGTCAATGCGCACTGTCGCCGGTCAGCCAAATTACCACTGCACAGAAAAGTAAACGAGGTTGGAGCTGGTGAGCTCTCTCTGCCTTCAACGGAGACTTTTGCTACTGAAATTGTCACTGCGTCTTGATGAATATGTGACACCTCCCCTACTACGCCGCCACACCCATCTCGGCGCACGTCCGTCTACCAAATTGCCAAAGTGGCGCGACGGTGTTGCACCGCAAGAAATTACCACTGCGCCGGGCTGCACCAGACGAAATTACCACTGCGTGGGCTGCGCCACGCCACGCCACGCCTGCGCCACCCTGCGCTCGCCAAGAAATTAGAGCCCATAATCTTCAACAAGTTCATTGGTCAATATCTTGGAAACGAAATGAGATTTCAACAAGCTTTATGCAATCTTTGATAAGCTTGGTCCACTGATGATCCACAGCAAATTTCGAAGGAATCGGACCTACGGCCTAGGAGGAGATGTCAAAAATGTGTTTTTCAAAAAATTCAAAATTCCGGAAAATCCAATAGGCGGACCTTGGAGGTCCTCATGGAAAAGTTGTAGAGATTGGACCAAGGAATGTCTGTACCAAGTTTCGTGAAAATTTGGTCTTACAGCGTAGGAGTTATGACCTTTAAAGTGAAAACCTGTTTTTCTTGAATTATAGCGCCACCATTAGGCCGATTGAGATAAAAATGCCTTGGTCAGCATTTACACACAACTTCCAACCAATGTGCAAAACTTCAGGTCTCTACCATTTACCATCTCACGGGAATTTGCGAAAACATTTGTGAAGAAGAAAAGAAATAATAATTATAACTAGAAAATTCCCGTAGAAATTTTGAATGTGCCTGCTGCTCTACACGTACAGTGTTCAAGGTGCTTGCCAGGGATCTCGTAAGCTGTTGATATGGTGTTCTGGGTGCTCTATAGGGCGTTGCTGGGTGGTTGCTATGGAGTTCTGGGTGGTTGCTAGGGCGTTGCTAGGCGGTTGCTATGGTGTTCTGGGTGGTTGCTAGGGCATTGCTAGGCGGTTGCTATGGTGTTCTGGGTGGTTGCTAGGGCGTTGTTAGGCAGTTGCCATGGTGTTCTGGGTGGTTGCTAGGGCATTGCTAGGCAGATGCTATGGTGTTCTGGGTGGTTGCTCGGGCGTTGCTAGGCGGTTGCTATGGTGTTCTGGGTGGTTGCTAGGTTGTTGCTAGGCAGTTGCTATGGTGTTCTGGGTGGTTGCTACAGCTTTGCTAGATGGTTGCCATGGTGCTCTGGATGGTTTCTAGGGCGTTTCTAGGCGGTTGCTATGGTGTTCTGGGTGGTTGCTAGGGCGTTCTGGGTGGTTGCTATGGTGTTCTGGGTGGTTGCTAGGTCGTTGCTAGGCGGTTGCTATGCTGTTCCTGATGGTTGCTTGGGCATTGCTTGTCAATGTTTGGGAGTTGGAACAGAGTTTCTACGTGAATATATGAGTTCACGGTGAGAGGGTGAAGATGAGTGAGTTTTCTCATTGATTTCCATTATAACGAGGTTTCAGAAGTCCATGTTTTTCAGGAATTGTGGGACATCCGTAAGTCGGATCGCTTAGAAAAGTCATAGCACACTCCTCACAAGGGAGCCACACGTTTCCATGTGAAATGTGTGGGGATCGGGTGAAAACTGCGGTAGGAGTAGCAAACCGTGCGATTACGGAAGAATATGGAAGTGTAATAATAATAATAATAATAATAATAATAAAGAAGTATGCAGGATTGTAATATGTGTCTGCATTGCTGCAGGCACATAATAATAATAATAAATATAGCCACAAGCGGCAATTCCGGGGTTCAAGCCACTAATGACCATTAGTAGTTGAAAGCTTTAACAGCTTAATTAACAAGTGTTGCCACTAAACGTGGCCATGTCCCCCGCCAGGTGACGGAAATCAACTGGGGTCGGCGTATCACAAAATTACACATTGAAGCCAGAGATTAATAAAATTGGTCAAAGTGTTCTCGAGATTTCGCGTTCAGAAAAAATGGGACGTGACGAACGGACGGCCGGACGGATGGACTGATGGAGCTGAATACTATGTCCCCCAGCCTTAATACTCCTTGACCCCAAAGATGAATGGAATCGGTCAAACCGTTCTTGAGATATCGCATTCACAACAAACGGGATGGGACGGACGGACGGCCAGACGGATGGAGCTGAATTCTATATCCCCCGCCCCTAATACACCTTGACACCAAAGATGAATGGAACCGGTCAAACTGTTCTTGAGATATCATGTTGACAAGGTATTTGTAAGTGGTCAAATGGTCGTAATGAGCTTGAGAATAATGGCAAGGTCACGTAAATCGAGTGAGTTGTGAGCACCCCCCTAATACACCTTGACACCAAAGATGAATGGAATCGGTCGAACCTTTCTTGAGATACCGTGTTCACAACAAACGGGACATGACGGACAGACGGACGGGCGGACCCCCACCCATACACCTTGACACCAAAGACGAATGGAATCGGTCAAATTGTTCTTGAGATATCACGTTCACAACAAACGGGACATGACGGACGGCCGGGTGGACGGATGGAGCTGAAAACTATGTCCCCCGCCCCTAATACACCTTGACACCAAAGATGAATGCAATCGGTTGAACCGTTCTTGAGATATCACGTCCCACTACAAACGGGGCCGGGACAGACGGACGGACGGCCGGGCAGACGGATAGAGCTGAATACTATGTCCCCGCCCTAATACACCTTGACACCAAAGATGAATGGAATCGGTCAAACCTTTCTTGAGATATCGCGTTCACAACAAACGGGATATGACGGACAGATGGACGGGCGGACGGAGCTGAATACTATGCCCCCCGCCCCTAATACACCTTGACACTGAAGATGAATGGAATCGGTCAAACCGTTGTTGAGATATCGCGTTCACAACAAACGGGACATGACGGACGGATGGACGGATGGACGGAGCTGAATACTATGTCCCCCGCCCCAAATACACCTTGACACCAAAGATGAATGGAATCGGTCAAACCGTTCTTGAGATATCACGTTCACAACAAATGAGACGGGACGGACGGACGGACGGCCAGGCGGACGGATGGAGCTGAATACTATGTCCCCGCCCTAATACACCTTGACATCAAAGATGAATGGAATCGGTCGAACCGTTCTTGAGATATCACGTTCACAACAAAGCGGGGCGGGGCGGACGGACGGACGGCCGGGCGGACGGGTGGATGGAGCTGAATACTATGTCCCCCGCCCCTAATACACCTTGACACCAAAGATGAATGGAATCGGTCAAACCATTCTTGATATATCATGTTGACAAGGAATTTGTAAGTGGTCAAATGATCATAATGACCTTGAGAATAATGCCAAGGTCACGGAAATCTACTGGGGTCGGTGTATCACACCAATATACCTTAACATCAAAGATGAATGGAATCGGTCAAACCGTTCTTGAGATATCGCGTACAGAACAAATAGGACATGATGGGCGGCCAGACAGAGCTGAATACAATGTCCCTGCTCCGCTTCGCTATCGTGGCGGCAGGGACAAAAACCACTTTTAAGTGTGTTGTTGCAGGTTTTATGTGGACCTATTTTGCCAGTGTAATGATTGGACTAACAACTTATGATGCATAGTCTCATTTGTGTTATGTTAGGCTATTTTGTGCATTTATGGCGCCCCCTACTGGTCAATTTGATTGAAACTTTCAGGCTATGTTTCAGGTTCTTATGTGGACATATCCTGTGAGTTTTGTAATGATTGGAAAAACTATTTATGATTTATAGTCTGATTTGTGTTATACCACGTTGCTTTGTTTTGCATTTATAGCGCCCCCTATAGGACAATTTGAATGAAATTTTCAGAGTATGTTTCAAGTACTTATATGAATATATCCTGTGAGTTTTATGGCTACAGGACAAACAACTGCTGATTTATAGTCTGATTTGTGCTATACCACGCTGCTTTGTTTTGCATTTATAGCACCCCTTATCAGTCAATTTGAATGAAATTTTCTGGGTATGTTTGAGGTACTTATATAAATATATCCTGTGAGTTTTATGGCTATAGGACAAACAATTGCTGATTTACAGTCTGATTTGTGTTATAGCGCCCCCTATGGGCCGATTTGTATGAAACTGTCAAGGTATGTTCCTGGTACTTATATGGACATATTCTGCAAGTTCTGTGATGATTGGCCCAATGGTTGTTGAATTTTGTCCATTTTTGTGCTAAGCCACGCCCCTGCTGAAGTTCATTGGTCAATATCTTGGAAACGAAATGAGATGTCAACAAGCTTTATGCAATCTTTGATGAGCTTGGTCCACTGATGATCCACAGCAAATTTCGAATTATAGCGTTTTTCTTGAATTATAGCGCCACGATCAGGCCGACTGAGTTAAAAATACCTTGGTCAGCATTTACACACAACTTTATTTATTTTTTTACTTGTTTTTTCATTTCGGCATGATTGTACAGTCGTTCCATGACAATTTCAACACAACATGTATCATGACCGAAAGGGTCGCCGGAGAAGCGAAATCGCTTGTCAAAGTCCCGCCCCCAACTCCCAGAGAAACAGTTTGATTATGGTTAGATATCATAAAGATTTATAAATCACAACAGAGCTGAGTGTCCATTTACACTACGATTTAAACGTCACAACATAAAATCATAGAGATTTATGATCATCATGAAGAATTTTAATCACAATATAGCTGAGTGTCTATAAATAACCCCTATTGTTTATGCCCGTTTTGGTTCCGTTTAATTTATCCAATGCCATTTTGTTGGATAAGTTTATAGTTATTCAAACATGCACATTTCAAAAGATACTTAAAATCCTTCAGATTGTCTGCCATTCTAATATTGTCTTCAAGTATGTTCCATGCACTGACTCCAGCCACAGATAAGGAGTGCTCACTCCGAGTCGATTTGACCCTTCTAGTTTGCAACAACATTCTGCCTCTTAGGTCATGACTACATTCACGCTGGAGAAATAGGCATTGTATATTTCTAGGCAATTCTGTGTGGTATCCTAAATATACAATTTGCAAGGAGTTGAATTTTATTATATCCTGCAATTTAAGAAACTTTGCCTTAATAAACAAATCGTTTGTATGAGTTCCATAGGGAACGTTATGAATAATTCTAAGGGCCTTTTTTGGAGTTTAAACAATGATTCTATTGTATTATCATAAGTGTGTCCCCATACTTCAGCGCAGTAGTGTAAGTGGGGTGCTATGAGTGCTGAATAGATTATTTTTAAGAGACTTGTGTTTTAATAATTTCTGCAGTTTCAAAAGAATAGACACGCTTTTAGCTAACTTTCTTTGAACCAAGTTTACATGTGGTTTCCAGCTTAAGAGATTATCTAACATAACTCCCATGACTTTATATTCGTTTACCCTTTCAATGCTGGTACCATTTACCTTTAAGTCTATGTAGTCCTTTAGGCCTTTTTTTCCCAAATATCATAAATTTGGTCTTTGTAAGATTTAATGATAATTTGTTTACATTAAACCACGTGTGAAGTTTAGACATTTCTTTATTAACCAATTTTGTCAATTGCTTAAGATCGACACCTGAGCAAAAAATAGTCGCGTCGTCTGCGAATAAAATTAGTTTTAGGATATTGGACACCTTAACAATGTCATTTATATAAATTATGAACAACTTGGGACCTATGACCGAGCCCTGAGGAATTCCACAGGTAATGTCCAAGCAATTCGATTTGCTATTGCCCATTTCCACAATTGCGTCCTACTTGTTAAGTAATTTTTGATCCATTTTAATGCGGGCCCTCTTAATCCATATTTGTAAAATTTTTCAATCAATATATCGTGATTTATAGTGTCGAATGCTTTCTTCAGATCAATAAATATGCCTATAGAATATAAGTTTGAATCTAGTGAATCTTTAATCATTTCAATAAATTCTGTTAGGGCTAGTGCTGTCGAATGCTTTTTCCTGAACCCATACTGACTGTCACACAGTAGTTTGTGTTTATCAATGTACTTGTCCAATCTGTCATTGAAGAGCTTTTCTAGGACCTTCGAGCATTGAGGTAAAATCAAGACAGGACGATAGTTTGAGAAATCATATTTATCCCCACTTTTGTAGAGAGGGATAACTTTCGCTATCTTCATTTTATCTGGAAACACTCCGCAGGAGAAGGATAGATTGCACATATGCGTAAGTGGAGTTACAATTGCGTCAGTTAGTGTTTTCAGTAATTTCATATCTAATTGGTTTACATCAACAGATGTCTTAGCTGTACAATTTTTCAGAATTGATCTGATTTCAGATTCGGCAACAGGAGTTAGTGTCATTGTGTCTTGGATTTCCTCATCCTTGTCAAGGTAATCCCATCTTAGGTGTGAGGATTTAATACCCTTTGCTAGTTCTGGCCCAACATTCACAAAATAACTGTTAAAATTCTCCACGACCAATTCCATGTTCTCTACCTTTTTTTGCCATTTATATTAAAGAATGCAGGGTACTCCTCCTCGGTGTCCTCCCCAGAGACGTTCTTTATTATATTCCAGAGATTTCTGGTGTAATGTTTATTTTCTAATAAAAAGCTTTTCATAATACTCTTTTTTATGTTTCCTTAGTAAATGTGTCATTTTGTTTCTGTAATTTTTGTACCTAGTTTCTGCTTTCTCAGTTCTTTCTCTCAGAAACTGTTTATACAATGTATTTTTCTTCTTACAGGCATTTGCCAGTACTTTTGAAACCCAAGGTCTTCTCTCTTTGTTTTGTTTCAGTTTGTTCGTTGTTTTGACTAGACAGTGTTTATCATACAGGGAGTTTACTGTCCATAGAAAAGCCTCATAAGCTCTATTTGGATCTTTCTCTGCTAATACATGATCCCAATTCTGGTTCAACATATCCGATTCTAGTTTCTTTAGCCTTTTTTCGCTTTTAATTCTGATTTCTGTGTGTTCCAGGGTTTTCGATCTAGTCTGGTCCCTTATATCTAATTTGCAGTTACAAATAGCAAAAACTGGTAGATGATCAGTAATGTCATTTATCATGATGCCACTAAATATTTCAGAATCTAATACATTAGTATACACATTATCTATCAAGGTGGCACTGTGTCGAGTAATCCTGCTTGGTTTTGTGATTAATGGTTGCATACCCATGGCATACATGGTGTTAATATAATCCTCTATTATAGAGCTATTATTTGGATTTATCGAGTCAATATTAAAGTCCCCACACATAAAAACATTTTTCTGGTTCATATTGACAAGTAATTCACCCATACATTTACTAAAAACATCAATTTGCGAATCCGGTGCTCTTTACACACAACAAATAACCATATTTTTACCTTTCAACCTAGGAATCTCAATTGTAAGGCATTCCATTACATTTTCCACAACAATTGATTTGCATTCTAGTACCTGGAAGTTTATGGCCTCATCAATAATTGAAATGGGTGCTTTCCTACCAATGTGCAAAACTTCAGGGCTCTACCATTTTACCATCTCACGGGAATTTGCGAAAACATTTCTGAAGAAGAAGAAAAATAATAATAATAATAATAATAAACCAGCACAAAAACAATAGGGTTTCAGCCCTACGGCCTTGAACCCCTAATAATAATAATAATAAAAATAAACCAGCACAAAAACAATAGGGTTTCAGCCCTACGGGCTTGAACCCCTAATAATAATAATAATAATAATAATAATAATAATAATAATAATAATAATAAACCAGCACAAATACAATAGGGTTTCTGCCCTACGGGCTTGAACCCCTGATAATAACTAGACAAAAATTTCCCGGGAGAAATTTTGAATGTGCCTGCCACGAGCCGCGAAACTAAATGCAAAGCTGTCATCCATGTTTACCTGCTTTCCTTTCCACCTGACTCTCTGTGCAAACACACAAACATATACAGCAGACACAAGCCAAGAGCTTGAGAGAGGCAAAAATCTAAGTGAGCACATGCCAGGGCGAGAAATGAACAGTCGTTAGCCGGGCAACCTAGAGAGTTCTTTCATGTGCCAAAAAGCAATTTAGGTAATGAAGACATACACAGTAAAAAAAAAAAAAAAAAAAAAGTTTATATGATTGAGCAATCAATGTATTTCGGTTAAGTTGGAAAGTTTATAATGCCTGGAACTGGATAAGAGCAGTTTGCACATCAGGCATAGCTGAGGAGTTTAATTAATGCAACTCCTGAAAAACAGGGATAGGATCGAACGTATCAGTATTCTAAACCGTGATCCAGCTTGGCTTGCCAGTGAATATTAAAGGAATAAGCTCCGAGAAGTAGTGGGTTACAGTGATTTTATAACGGCGAAGGCACGATGCGCAGCGGAGTGCCTTGGTGCCCCTCCGCCATTATAAAATCACTGTAACCCACTGCTTCAAGGGGCTTACTGCTTTTATAAAACGGTTACCCTACATATAGCCCATTATCCGGGTCTGTTGTCTAGTGAGAGTATAATGTAACTGCGTGCATAAATAGAGCAGCTCCATATCCGCTCGCATCAACATCTGCGCACACGGAATATGGATCGGATCGGAACGTATGTAAAAAAAACAAAGAAAAAAAAAGAAAAAGAAAGAGGCCCATTCGCACGTACAAACTCGCGCCGTGAAAACCATCTTTTAAACCAGTGACCACTAAAATGGTGAAACAGAACAAGTATTATTTCTATTGTATTTCATTGCGATTCCACATGACTTCTTTCTAAGTTTTCTTGATGCAAATAATATGACTTCAGTTCATTTAATCATTCACTCATTTATTCCTCGTAAATTATCTACGGTACGTTATTTGAATTGTTCAACTGATTTTTTTTTCTTTTTTTACAAGAAAAGGACACAGCTAATGAAACATACAAAATGAGACAGAGTTGTGAAGGACTGAGAATATTTCAGGTATTCATTTGATGAATTGAACAGACCAAATACATATACGCGTTTACTGATGCGCTATGCAAAGAGCTACGGGGAATAGAGCTCCTGTCGCAAGCGGAGGCGGCCGGTGGACAGAGAGCTCTAACGTTATCTGCGCGAATATTCCTCGGAGGTTTAGCTTATCTTGATGGTACCGCTGGCAAACAGATACTGTTGACTTAGGGAGCCAGTAGTCTAATCAGTGAGGACATAACTATGAAGGTAGATATGTTGCTAAGTTGGAGAACTTGTAGAATGTGATGTGAACTTGTAGAATGTCATGTGAGAACTTGTACATAGTGACGTGAGCTTGTACATTGTCATGTGAGAACTTGAAGGGAAAAAAAGTGAGCTTGTATGTAAAAATGTTTTCTTGTATACAAAATCCACACACGTGTGAAATTATTTTGATGTCACAAATGGAGGGAAAAATGTGAACCTGTAGAATTAAAATTTGAACCCAAAGAAAATATTCACACACGCGTGATCTGAATGTGAAGTCACAGAAAAAAATTCACTCATACATGCGTGATCTGAATGTGAAGTCACAGAAAAAATATTCACAAATGTGTAGACTGATATTTACACAAAATGAAAGCAGCAAATACACAATTTTGGAACATATTTTAAAAATTCATAACAAAAAAAGTAAGCTGAAAATCATTCTATTTTTTTTTTGTCAGACATTGTTCACATTTTTACAAAACCCAAAACCAGTGAAGTTGGCACGTTATGTAAATCGTAGATAAAAACAGAATACAATGATTTGCAAATCCTTTTCAACTTATATTCAATTGAATACACTGCAAAGACAAGATGTTTAATGTTCAAACTGAGAAACTTTTTTTTTTTGCAAATAATCATTAACTTAGAATTTAAAGGCAGCAACACATTGCAAAAAAGTTGGCACAGGGGCCTTTTTACCACTGTGTTACATCACCTTTCCTTTTTAATGACATTCAGTAAACGTTTGGGAACTGAGGAGACCAATTTTTGAAGCTTTTCAGGTGGAACTCTTTCCCATTCTTGCTTGATGCACAGCTTAAGTTGTTCAACAGTCCGGGGTCTCCGTTGTCGTATTTTTCACGCTTCATAATGCGCCACACATTTTCAATGGGAGACAGGTCTGGACTACAGGCAGGCCAGTCTAGTACCCGCACTCTTTTACTACGGAGCCATGCTGTTGTAACACGTGCAGAATGTGGCTTGGCATTGTCTTGCTGAAATAAGCAGGGGCATCCATGAAAAGACGTTGCTTGGATGGCAACATATGTTGCTCCAAAACCTGTATGTACCTTTCAGCATTAATGGTGCCTTCACATATGTGTAAGTTGCCCATGCCTTGGGCACTAATACACCCCATACCATCACAGATGCTGGCTTTTGAACTTTGCGCCTATAACAGTCCGGATGGTTCTTTTTTCCTCTTTGGTCCGGAGGACACGACGTCCACAGTTTCCAAAAACAATTTGAAATGTGGACTCGTCAGACCACAGAACACTTTTCCACTTTGCATCAGTCCATCTTAGATGAGCTTGGGCCCAGCGAAGGCGCGTTTCTGGGTGCTGTTGATAAATGGCTTTAAGCTTTGCATTGTAGAGTTTTAACTTGCACTTGCAGATGTAGCGACGAACTGTAGTTACTGACAGTGGTTTTCTGAAGTGTTCCTGAGCCCATGTGGTGATGTCCTTTACACACTGATGTCGGTTTTTATGCAGTACCGCCTGAGGGGATCGAAGGTCACGGGCATTCAATGTTGGTTTTCGGCCTTGTCGCTTCGTGCAGTGATTTCTCCAGATTCTCTGAACCTTTTGACGATATTACGGACCGTAGATGATGAAATCCCTAAATTTTCTTGCGATAGCTCGTTGAGAATGTTGTTTTTAAACTGTTCGACAATCAGCTCACGCATTTGTTCACTAAGTGGTGACCCTCGCCCCATCCTTGTTTGTGAATGACTGAGCATTTCAGGGCAGCTGCTTTTATACCCAATCATGGCACCCACCTGTTCCCCAATTAGCCCGTTCACCTGTGGGATGTTCCAAATAAGTGTTTGATGAGCATTCCTCAACTCTCTCAGTCTTTTTTTCGCCACTTGTGCCAGCTTTTTTTTGAAACATGTTGCAGGCATCAAATTCCAAATGAGCTAATATTTGCAAAAATTACAAAGTTTACCTGTTCAACATTAAGTAACTTGTCTTTGCAGTGTATTCAATTGAATATAGGTTGAAAAGGATTTGCAAATCATTGTATTCTGTTTTTATTTACGATTTACACAACGTGCCAACTTCACTGGTTTTGGGTTTTGTAAGATTGCACAGTAAAAATTTCAGAGAGATGAATAAATGATGACATGGTCATTTTTTTGCCCCAAAAAAGGGCATTTTGGGGCAAAACCGGAAAAATTTACTTAGAAATTATTTCATTAAAAAAACTTCTACAACTGATATTACTTGGATTACAGCATTTTTAAAGAGAGATGTATCATAAATCATAAAAGATGAATTCTAGCCTTTTAACTTACTTAGTTTCTGAGTTACAGGTCATAAAATGTGGTGTCGTTTTTGGGCATTTTGTGTTTGCGGCTGATTTTGAGGCTTTACCATACAAAAGTGGATCAAGATACACAGAATCTAAGGCCATTTTCAGATTCTAGGGGATGAATATGGTTAGTATACCCAATTTCAGCCTTGTATAAGCTATCAATTTGGAGCAATAAGTTGCCAAAGTTGGCTGAAAATGGGTTCGCCAAAAACCTTTCAATATTATTCAAATTTCAAAGGCTATAACTATTCGAGATACAGGCCTAATATTTGGTATTTTTTCATTTTGTGTGAATATTTACTCGTGAATTTTTTCAAAGAATTTTGAGGAGGTGACGTAGCACCCCCTGGATGATTTGACGTGGAATGACCCAATACTAGTTGATTACAATGCATTACAGGGTATTTTTCACTTGCGGGTCATTCCACGCCAAACTGAACTGGGCTCCCAACCTTACCCCCTCCAATTTCCGTGAAACCTATTTTAAGAATAGCCCTTAGGACCAATAATGAGTTGCACAAATTTCAGCACCAACGGTGCAATAGTTTTTGAGATACACGCCTTTGAAATTTGCCGACCACGCCCATAGTGCCATTTGGTACCACTAGGTAAATGATAATGTCGACAGTTAAAATTTGCTGAAAAAGTTTCATACAAGTAATCTCTTATCCTTTATGTCCATGTATACCAAGTTCCATCGTCTAGCCAAAACTCCTTCAGGTAAAAATCGATAGGACAACTATCCTTAAAAATGTCTTAAAAATGCCGTTGCAGCGCCAGAATGTTCGGAAGATATATATATATTAAAAAGTCCAACATTTAATTCTGCGACAATGGGGCAAAATTATCGGTGATAATCTGTGCTCACGTTCACTTTCCCCTTTGGCATCAATACATTCAGGACCACCGCGAGTCTATCTAAAGAGGCGGGGCACCCACGTGACTGATACCACAAATCACTCCTCGGTGAGGAGTCTTGCTCTTCAAGAGTCTTTGGGCTGCGAAAGAATAGTCTTTTTTTGCTTAGGAAAGTTCCTAACTCCTAGAAAACGATCCAGAAGTATTTACGTGGCAGCCATGATAAGTGTGTTCGGATTCTTTAAATGTAAAGGAAAGGTACTACAATGCTTCCTAATTTATCACCTTTAGCATAGGGTACACTGAACCATCCTTTTCAAAAAGAAAGGAGGAAATGCTATCCTGCAATAGGAGCAATCTGATACAGCGCAAAACTGTCGTAAATCGGGAGATGAGATGAAGGAAGGGGATTTTTTGTCTATGTCCGCACTTCCGGTAATAAGACCAGCTTCGCCAAGTCAATGCACGATGATTTAAATGCGATGAGCATTGGCGCAGCCATGAGTCGAATACCATCGTGGATACACAGATATGAATATGAAAATACCGCAAAATTCAAATAAATGCTACATTCGAATCAAAGCTGGAGTTCGCGTCCTGGAACTAAACGCTATAAATCGCCATTATATTAGCTAGCGTTCGACCACGCGCGGATATGAGCGGAAGTTCACTCGTCGACATTTTGACCGTTGAGCCGTCATTATCGGCAAGCATATCCGCCTTGCGATGTGCCATATTGTATATCAGATCACTCCTATTCCGCAATGACCGTCCATCCGGCCAATCACGAAAACAAACATAACGGGCAGGAGGCGGGTGATCACTTTGCCAAGTGTAAGTGCATTCAGATTCTCTTAGTAGCACGGTTCTCTTCCTAAGCTGTAAAAGAGTCCCCTTTACTCCTTTCCTTTGCCTCATTACATTTTACACAGAGGTTAAAGAAAAGTGGTCAGGAAGTAAACGATAGGACGTAATTTTTTAACTATTCGGACGCAACCCCGTTGTGACTCCAGCTCCTGGCTGTCTGTGAAACTGGCATGCACTGCGCAAACCTGGCACAAACATTTAACAGTTTCAAGACAGAGAGCCGTCTATGCAATAGGCTATGGCGCATTGATAGCCACCCGCTATACACTGCCACACTGACAGTGGGTCAATTATCTTGACGTGACTTTTTTTAATATTCAATGATTAATTTTGACGTTGGGTGGTTCGCTTTATCGATAGAAAATCGATGTGGCTATTTCCATAAAATTGGAGCTCAGTGCGTGACATAGGAGTCAAATTAAAAATATATTTATTTCTTCTTCAAAAGGCTATTTTTAGTTACTTTAATGTCTGAATTTTTGGAGGAAAAAATTAAATGTTCATCATTTATCACAATATCAATTTATCACAATTAGTCAATTTTCCGAGAGCGGGACTTTGCCGATTTTCTCAGGCACGGCTGGCTGGTCGGAAAAACCACTGTCCGCGGCAAAACCACGCGGGAATGCTGTAAGGCTGTCCAAACCATCAAACCATAGGATCAAACCATCTTCGTTGAAAGTGATAGAAAAAGTTCATGCAAACCCGTAAAAGTGCGCTCATAAACATCCACTGTGTCAAAACATTACCGTCAGCAAAGCAAAGATAACAAAGATGAAACTAAATTGGTTTGTAGCTTTAGTTACTTTATCTCCAGTAGATGGCACTCTAAGACCGTAAATCACAATATGTAACAAGCATAAGTTTCATTCATTGAAAGCTTCAAAAATTCTTGGATTACCTTATCTCTGAGGCTGTTCTGGGCAAAATGCCAACAATGTCAGGCCAGGACACCAACTTTTAATCGTGGTATGTCGGCGTGCCACCGTGGTTGCTTGTAAACAACCTTCTGCTAGTCGAGTGATGTTAATCCAGGGCCGTTATGCCCTCGTATTTTTATTCATCGATTTAATGGAGGTCTACTAGCCATACCCATGAATAGGCCTACATACACGACGTAAGAAATATTCAGGGACACAAAACCAAATGGTCTTCACAAAATTCATGACATAACAATGATGTGCTTTTATCATACAAATAAAATACTCTAAATAATAATATTTTGTTCAGTAATTCCACATGATGTAATGACTTGCTTGGAAAGCGATTTTTGTTTGCAAAAATGCATCAACAGCAGTTTGATATCATACGTAAGCATGGGGACACCAAAGCTTACATCAGGAGGCTCAAATTCTAAAGCACTGCGAAACAAATATGAAACCGAGTTCCGGGAAATGTGGAATATACTTGTCAAAACTGCATCCTAGTCATTACTTCTGATAAATAATAAATTTAACCAGAGAATGTAATTCCAGGGAATTACGAGTGCATGAAAATGCAAACTGTAGTTGCTTAAGGTGGAATTTGTGGCAAATAATTGCATTATGATATTGGTAGCTAGGTTGTTAGTTGGATAATTATGGTAGTGGCTATGATAACTGGACTGGTTGCTATGCTGGTTTCTAGGGTAATCATGTTGGTTGCTATGTTGGTTGCTAGGTTGTAACTGGAAGTGGTTGCTAGGCTGTTGCTGGGGTACTTGAGATGGTTGCTAGCCTGTTGCTAGGTTATTTATGGTGGTTGCTATGCTTGTTGCTAGGTTAATCATGTTGGTTATTATGTTGGTTGCCAGATTGCAACTTTGGAAGTGGTTGCTAAGCTGTTGCTAGGGTACTTGAGGTTTTCGCTAGGCTGTTGCTAGGGTAGTTGTGGTGGTTGCTATGCTGGTTGCTAGGTTAATCATGTTGGTCGCTATGTTGGTTGCTAGGTTGCAACTGGGGGAGTGGTTGCTAGGCTGTTGCTAGGGTACTTGAGGTGGTTACTAGGTTGTTGCTAGGGTGTCCATAATGGCTACAATCACAAATAAAGCAGTCACTATAGTGGTTGGTAGTATAATCATGTTGATTGATATGGAAACTGACATAGATGCCTAATTTTAAAGGTTGCTATGTTGGTTGCTAGGTAGCTGGTGGTTTAATATAGATGACTGGAGGCATAGTTGATGACAGCAAATAGACTGAATGGCTGAACGGTTAAATAGTTAAGTAGTTTAAATAGTTGAATTATTTAATAGTGAATTATTGTAGTGAGGTCTTTTATTTTGAAACAGTTGGGGGCAGAGGGAACAAGTTGGCATGGGTCATAGTTGATGACAGTTGGAATGGCTGAAAAGTTAAATAGTTGAGTAGTTTAAACAGTTAAATTATTTGACTAAGGCTATTAATATGCTAACTATGTTAACAGTGTGCTATCAGTATTCCTTAGCTAATTTAGCTAATGTTTGTTAGCAGTTATGCTAACTATGCTATGTTACTTAGCTAACTTAGCTAATGTTTTTAGCTGTTTTGCTAACTATGCTAACAATACTAACTACGCTATCGATGCTAATCACGTTACTTAGCTGACTTAGCTAAAGTTTTTAGCAGTTATGCTAACTATGCTAACCACGTTACTTAGCTCACTTAGCTAATGTTTTTAGCAGTTATGTTAACTATGCTAACTGTGCTAACCACGTTACTTAGCTAACCTAGCTAATGTTCTATGCTAACCATGTTACTTAGCTAACTTAATTAATGTTGTTAGCGGTTATGCTAACAATGCTAACCATGCTAACCACGTTACTCAGCTAACTTAACTAATGTCATTAGCAGTTATGCTAACAATGCTAACTATGCTAATAATGCTAACTAGCTAGTGAGGACTTTTATTTTGAAACAGTTGCGGACAGAAGAAACAGTTGGCGGGAGTCATAGTTGATGACAGCTGGCAGTTGGAATGGCTGAACAGTTGAATAGTTGAGTAGTTTAAATAGTTAAATTATTTAATAGTGAATTATTGTAGTGAGGACTTTTATTTAGAAACAGTTGTAGGCAGAAGAAACAGTTGAACAGGATCTGTAGTCTTAAGAGAGCAAGACTGAAGTCTTAATGCCTGAGAAACTGACAGTTGCTGCAGGCGGTCAGAACATCTGGCACAAGATTCCATTTGCTTAATGGCCCTACTGTGATGTCATCAGCCCAATGTTAAGTCTACGGGGAAAAAATTTATAGTTTTTAATTCATAGTTTAAAAAGTATAAAAGTTACAAAGATGAAAAATACATTGCACAGGTGTCATAAGTAAGACCTACGCAACGCAGTTTGAATGAAGTTTCTACGTTAAACGGTTGAGGCCGCATTAAGTGCGTTAGAAGAATAATCATAAGAAGACTTCGGATAACAGTAGAGCGCATTTTCATGCACTCTAATTAGGCCTACATGGCTTGCAGTACCAAAAACAGTGAGCCAACGTTTCACTCGAAAAATGTCATGCTGAAATTGAGGAGAAATGTAGGGTAGAGTGGGGTAAGACGCCCCTGAGGGTAAGATGCCCTTCGCTTATAATTCAATTTCAGCTGTGCCCAGTGGGTGGCTCTTGGCTTACACTAATGCACTTCTACCTGGTTCGCGGGACGCGAAATTTTTTTTCCACTTGAGTTCCGGACACCAACAGAAACTCATTTGTGTACAGCTAATCAGCAACCTTGTGCCGGACCTCTGAAGGAGTGTCTCGAGACAGTTACATTTTTTCTCTCTTCACTGGCCTTGCACTAATAATGTAAAAATAACCGAGATTACATCAGCTTATTCTAGAAAATATGAATGCTCTAAACAAATGATTTTTATTAATCCTAGCTGGAAACATTAAAAATGATAAAAATGGCCACCGCATTTTCAAGGACACGAAGATTTATTCAAAACCTCTTTCAAAGTATAAAATCACTAGGCTGTATCACACCCCTCTGCCTGAGTATAGCTATGGCCGTCTTCTTAAGATTTTGTTTCTATGATGCAGAAAGAAAGCACCTTAATCGCGAAAACCTATATTAACAGCTGAGAGCAAAATGTGAATACAATTCATTAACAGCACTTGCCAAACCTGCCGATATGTTTATAACGTTCAGTAGGTAGGCTAGATAAAAATAATCAGCAGGCCTACAGAGCATTCATATTTTCGAGAACAAGATGACGCAATCCCAAGTTATTTCTACTTTATATTCATTGGATTTTGTTCGGTGTCACTAACTAGTTTATTATTAATATGATCAGTGCAGGATAAAAAAGCAGCGGGCTGGGTATAGCTAGACTACATTGATTGTAACCAGCTCATTTTACCAGCTTCAGATATTTGAACAAATAAATTAATAACAATTCATTTATCTAAATGGCAGGCTAGACAAATTATTTGGCCAACAGTTTTGCTGAGAGCAAGGCAGGCATCTTCGATGTAGCCTAATCGCAGTATTCTGGGTATGGACTGTGCAGTCAGTGGTTCCGAGACCGTAAAGGCTCGCAAGGCTCGTAAAGACAGAAAAGGTTCACTGTCTCAAGACACTCCTTCAGTGGTCCGGAACAAGACCGCTGATTGGTTGTACGCAAATGAGTTTCTGTTGGTGTCCGGAACTCAAGTGGGAAAAAAATTTCGCTGAAGGGACATGCTGAGCAACAGATAACATAACATAACATAACATAACATGAATGGTGAGAACAGGCCGCTCAGCCCAACTACGCCAGTTTTTTTTATACTATTGTGAATATATCCCTTCAGATATTCCATGACTCAATGGTATCTAGCTTTAAGTCAAGCCTGCTCTTGAAAAACCCCAAGGTCTCTGCCTCAACAATATGGTCAGGCAAGCTATTCCACATCGAAATTACTTTTGGGTGAAGAAATATTTCCGAATATCAGTGCTAAATTTACCTTTGGTCAACTTCCATTTTGACCCCGAGTTCTAATAACAACACTTGGTCGAAGGAACCCACATAATTCACTTTTGTTAATCCCTTTAACATATTTAAAGACCTCAATCAAATCACCCCTTAGTCTCCTTTTCCTAAGACTAAAGAGATTAAGGATCTTCAGCCTCTTCTCATAGCTTTCATCTTTTATACCTGGAATTAGCTTAGTGGCTCTTCTCTGAACTTTCTCTAGAGCCTCTATATCTTTCTTAAAGTATGGTCCCCAGAACTGTACACACTACTCCAGATGTGGTCTGACAAATGTGTTGTATAAAAGAAGCATCACCTCCTTAGATTTCTACTCAATACTTTTGGCAATGTATCCCAGCATCCGATTGGCTTTTTTAACTGCTACGGCACAATGGCTAGAGCCTGTGAGGGTTTAGTCAACAATCACTCCCAGATCTTTCTCGTGTGGAGCACATTCCAGTTTTAAACCTCCCATGAAGTAATCCCGTCTAATGTTTTTATTACCTACATGAACAACTTTACATTTGGCTACATTAAATTTCATTTGCCATATTTCTGCCCAATTCTGGATTCTAACCAAATCATCCAGAATCACTTTCGTGGACTCTAAACTATTTGCCAAACCCCCCAATTTAGGATCATCTGCAAATTTAACTAATCTGCTCTCAATATTCCCGTAGGTGTTAAACCTCCAGATAAAATTCTGCTTTCCTCTGCTTGCACGTCAGACCGTAGAATCCCGGAGAAAACTACTGCTGAGGATCTGCTCCTAAGCTTCTCCGCTAATTCCACAAATTTGCCTTTGCAGAACCTCAAACCTACCCACCTATGTCATTTGTCCCAACATGGACCATGACAACTGGATCCTCCCCGCTCTGGCCAGGAGCTTGTCCGACGCTCCAGGAGGTCCTCCTACCTGGGCACCAGGCAGGCAACACACCGGGTACGAGACTCCTTGTAGCGAACAGACTAAGCTATCTATTCCTCTAAGTATTGAGTCCCCACTATCACTAACTCTTTTTCTGAGGGGGTAGAGGTCAACAGGGTGCCCTGCTGCTCATCAGTCCCCCACTCTCAGGGTCAGGGGGCTAATTCGAGTTCCTGCAAGGGCCGAATCGGGTTGGACACCTCAACCACTGGAGGAGCTGTCGCTGCACGGCATGCACGCCCTTTCCTGCGCTGTCGACCTACAGTCACCCAACTTTCTCTCCTGCCTGCTCTGGGATCCCTGTACCACCCTGCTTTGGCGTACACACCATTTCTCTAAACGACATACTACTTAGTTCCTCTAGGAACTCTACTGATTGTGAACTATGTCGTGCCGCCAACTGGCCCTGAAGATCAAGGATCTTGCTCTCCAGATGCTCAATTAGCTGGCACCAGTGGCAGACAAACCCACCCTGGAAATCTCTTTTCCAAAGTGCGATCATCCTGCAACCGTCATAGTTTTGGCCACATTTTGAACCCCCTACCTAATGACCTCGCTCACCCTAGCTAAAAGAAAATTACTAATGCCGTGACAGAAGCTGAGGAACCGCAATTTATTAATTTATTAACCTAAGAAGCCCTAAGCAGCAGTCACAATAGAAACCGTGGGGAAACTATGTAAATGGATTATAAGCCTCTTTTAACAGGGGCTTAGTTTCAGTTAACAGAAATGAAATACCAAATTGAGCCAAACTCTATATGTAATAAGCACTCCTAATAAGTTTACGTGAGTTTATCTAGTCCCAGTACTATTAATATACTAACCTAAAAATATCACAGGGCTTAGGTGAGAACCCAGATAAAACAGACTGGCTACAACGCCCAGGAGAAACTGGAGGAGGGAGGAGGCGGAGAACTCCAACCTAACCGAATGGACGACTCAAGTGACTGCTGCCCTACTAACTTAATACTAAATCTCAGATCCCCAGCCAAAAATGCAAACAGTACTTATCTAGCTAGCTAGCCAGCCACAAATACAACCAAGGGTAACCAAGAAAAGAGTAAAGCCCCGGTTCCCTTTAATTAAAACGGACCGAATAAAGAAGTCGTTTACTATGTGAGCGAACTAAACATGGTACCTCCCCCAACAAGCTGTCCTAAGCACTCAAACAAGCAGTTAAACTTTAATCAGCTGATCAAGGCAGAGCAACCGGAGGAAAATACAAAGATAGGGTAATTTATAATGTGTTTAATCAGAAGAGCCCTTCGGTAATAATAAAATGTGAAAAAGACAAAAACCCGGGTTCGCGTTAATATTCAAGCTTGGCAATGTGTTTATGCGGTAATGCGGTCAGGAGAAAGAACGAAAGGGACTAAAAAACCCCGGTGAACGTCAATATTTATTGGCTAGAAGACTGTATGAAAGGCAAGCGACCAAGTATGAATCCAAGCCGGGTTATAGTTAGATATCCAGGTAATTCGATAATATTCTTGGCGTTGAGAGCTTGTTGGGTTAAGTTAGCTAAATCAGCTACAGAAAACCAGGCGACAGTACCTCAGTCCTTGAAAACAACTGTTTTACTTTTGTATATCGCACAATTCACTTTAGTTAGACAATTATTTAGCGTTTAATTTATTCTCTAAATTTTGTGTTTAAATTTATTTTACTTTACCTTACTTTGCTCCCGGGAGACTGAAACCCCCCCAAAAAAACCCAAAAAACCCCGGTCGCCTTTGTTTGACCAGATTAGCAACTTAATTTGGCTGTTTGCACACTGAGTTGTTACAGGGGAAAAAACAAAAAGAGGAAGATTCTCCCTGCCCCTAATGCGACAAAAGGTTATACCTCGGGAGCAAATCGTCTAATCTCTATTATTGTTTGAGCCTTAACACACAAATTATTTTAAGAAAACCCCGTTTAAACAAGAGTAAATCATCAGCTTCAATCCCACACATCTTCCTCTGTCTCAACTCAAGCAGAATGAAAACCAACAAACAGTGCTACAGTACAGCCAGATGAGTCAACAGAGCAAGTGACATATGAGCACTCAAAGTATTTGTGTTTTTACTGTCTTTCTTATAAAAATGACCAAATGAATCATTCTGCCACAAGTATCTGAATGCTCCAGGAGTCTGCAGGACGTGTCAGTGTAACTCTCTGATGCTTTCTCTTTGTATAAAAGGGGGTCCTCTGTGGTGTTAAAGGGAAAGTTCACCCAAAAATGAAAATTCACTCATAATATACTCACCCCAAGGCTATTTGAAGGGTTGGTTTATGTCTTTTGTCCTCAAAATAGTTTTGGAGTTTTAAGGAAAAACAGCATTGAAGAGAAATCCAAATGAATGGAATCCTATGGTGGCCACTTTTTCGCTTAAAAAAGCAACGTTAAAAAACATAAAATGCCTCCATACTGCTCGTGTGACATTTTCGAAGTGTCTGCAAGCCCCGACATTATGATTTGACTCGAAAAGACGTCATTTTCACAATATTTTTCACCTAAATGTCCAATGTAGCCACTTAGCCAGGAGCCATTTTTTTTTCCTCGGAAAGAGTGAAGTTCCGTTACTTGGAGGACTCAAAATACGAAGAAGAAGAGGACCTGGAAACACCTGCCATAAAACTAGAAGAAGAAGAGGGCCTAGAAAACTTGGTGTAGCCTCGAGCTTGTGTTTACATGCAAGCAGTGAACTATGCCACATGCAACAGGGAGATCGGCGCACATGGTGACTTATCGCGTTTATAGTTTACGAAGCTAGTTTGTTGGTTTCTTAGTCAATGTTAAGATGCTTTCACACCAGACGGGAAACGAATTATTCGCCCAACAGATTACATTCAAAGTCAATGTAAAGAGGCTAATACATACAAAACGTATTCGCGTCTTTGCATTGACTTTGAATGTAATCTGTCGTGTTTCGCGTCCGGTGTGAAAGCGGCTTTAGCTGGCAACCTTTTTATTCGGCGCATTTTAATGCCAGCTAGCTAAATGCTCGCGGTGCAACTCCAGCCAAATTAGTTCGCATAATAATGGCTATACGCATTTTAAATTGACTAAATTTAAATGCGTGAAATATAACGTTAGCTAGCTAGCAAGAGAGCTTATATGCCAACCTAGCTAGCTATATTCAATGTATGTATATGCGAGCTAGGTGCCTAAATGGAGAAGTTATTAGTATTCACTATTATCCATTGATTTCTATGAGCAAATCCAAAAATAATACAACTGCACATGTGCACCAGAGGGCACGGCGAAATAGTCGTTGAAATGTAAAAACGGTTCACAGCAAAATATACACTTTGCTAACTATAAATGTGATGCGTGCAGATCTCCCTATTGCGTGCGGCATAGTTCACTGCTTGCATGTAAACACAAGTTCGAGGCTACACCAAGTTTCCTTGGTCCTCTTCTTCTAGTTTTATGGGGGATGTTTACAGGTCCTCTTCTTCTTCTTCTTCTTCTTCTTCAACTTCTTCGTATTTTGAGTCCTCCAAGTAACGGAACTTCACTCTTCCTGAGGAAAAAAAACATGGCTCCTGGCTAAGTGGCTACATTGGACATTTAGGCGAAAAACATAATGAAAATTACGTCTTTTTGAGTCAAATCATACTGTCGGGGTTTGCAGACACTTTGAAAATGTCACACGAGCAGTATGGAGGCATTTTATGTTTTTTAACGTTGCTTTTTTAAGCTTGAAAAAGTGGCCACCATATAGGATTCCATTCATTTGGATTTCTTCAATGCTGTTTTTCCTTAAAACTCCAAAACTATTTTGAGGACAAAAGACATTAACCAACCCTTCAAATAGCCTTGGGGTGAGTATATTATGAGTGATTTTTCATGTTTGGGTGAACTTTCCCTTTAATAGGAGAAATTGGGGTTAATGAGCCAAAACCAGTATGGTCGTGCTGGGTAAGATGCCCTTTTTGGTTTGGAGTAAGATGCCCCATATCTTACTCCCACAGGAAGGCATCTTCCCCCATTTTGAGTCGTATTTATTCTGTTTTATGAGGTTTTTTCCTGAAAATGTATGTTCTATTCATAGGGAATGTATTTCCGAAATAGTTGGGACAAAGTGTAAATTGTGAATAAAATCAAAATGCAATGACTTTCAGATCACATGAGCCAATATGTTATTTACAATAGAACATAGATAACATTTCAAATGTTGAAACAGAGACGTTTTACATTTTTGTCCGCAAAATGAGCTTATTTCAAATTTTCTGGCTGCAACAGGTATCAAAAAAGTTGGGACACAGGCAAAAAAGGGCTGAAAAAGCTATCAATATTTAAGAGAATCAGCTGAAAGAACATTTAGCAAGTAATTAAGTTAACTGACATCAGGTGTGTAACATGATTGGCTATAAAAGGGATGTCTTAGAGAGGCTGAGTCTCTCAGAAGTAAAGATGGCCAGAGGCTCTCCAACCTGTGAAGGTTTGCATAAAAAAATTGTGGAATACTTTAAAAACAATGTTCCTCAATGTCTAATTGCAAAGACTTTGAAGGTCTCATCATCGACAGTGCATAACATCATCAAAAAATTCAGAGAAACTGGAAATCTCTGTGCGTAAGGGACAAGGCCGAAGACCTCTACTGGATGCCCGTGATCTTCGGGCCCTCAGACGCCACTGCATCACTCACCGGCATGATTCTGTCATTGACATTACTAATTGGGCCCAGGAATACTTCAAGAAACCACTGTCTGTAAACACAGTCCCCTGTGCCATCCACAGATGCCACCTAAAACTTTATCATGCAAAAAGGAAGCGATTGTTGAGCATGATCCAGAAGCGCCGCCGTGTTCTGCGGGCCACGGCTCATTTTAAAATGGACTGTATCAAAATGGCAAAGTGTCCTGTGGTCAGACGAGTCCAAATTTGACATTCTTGTTGGAAATCATGGGAGTAGTGTCCTCCGGGCTAAAGAGGAGAAAGAGCACCCCTCCTGTTATCAGCGTTCAGTTCAAAAGCCAGCATCTCTGATGGTATGGGGGTGCATTAATGCATATGGTGTGGGACACTTGCATGTTTTAAAAAGCACCATGAATGTTGAAAGGTATAAAGGCTTTAGAGGAACATATGCTACCCTCCAGAGGACATCTGTTCCAGGGAAGGCCTTGTGTATTTCAGCAGGACAATGCAAAACCACATACTGCAGCTATTACAACAGGATGGCTTCGTAGTAGGAGAGTCCGTGTGCTGAACTGGCCTGCCTGCAGTCCTGATCTTTCACCGATTGAGAACATTTGGTGCATGATTAAACTAAAAGTCTGTCAAAGGAGACCCAAAACTCTCCAGCAGCTGGAAACCTGTATTAAACAAGAGTGGGATCAAATTCCAATGGCTAAACTCAAGAAACTTGTCTCCTCAAAGCCCAGACGCCTCCACTCTGTGTTAAAAAGAAGAAGGGATGCTACACCATGGTAAACAGGCCCCTGTCCCAACTTTTTTGAGACCTGTAGCAGCCATCAAATTTGAAATGAGCTCATTTTGTGGATAAAATTGTAAAATTTCTCAGTTTCAACATTTGCTATGTTATCTCTCAGGGCTTCCTCTGGCTTTTTTTATTTAGTAGCCACCCTGTTTAGCCAAATCATTTATTTAGTAGCCACTTGATTTTTCTCCTAGCCAGGTTTTTTGTAGCCATTTGTCCTTTTCTGTAGCCACCACCCCTTGGGAGAACAACTGGACCCGGGGCTAGCGAAAGGACTGTTTTTCAACATTACATTGCTACTTTGGACTGGTTATCTCCTTGCCTTGCAGAAGAATCCATTCCAGACAAGGAAGCCTACATGAACAGCCCTGGGACATGATGGATGGGGCATTGGGAGATGAAGCTCAGTCAAGGTTACCACCTATTTGATATTTTAAGTTCATTGGTGACTGTTGAGCAACAGGAGAGGCTGAGGCTGGCCACCCGTTCTCATTTTCATGCACATGACTATGTGATTAGTTTTGGAAATAAAGGCAGAAGTATGATTCAACAATTTGTTTCATTATTTCTTTTTACAATGAAAAACAAGGTTTTCCACCAGACTAGTGATTCACCTGACTTGAAAAGTAAAAATATGTTCAAACATCTACATGTACCGGTACATGAACTTGAATTGAAGGGAAAACTTTTAACAACAGCCTACAGTGAGTGTAACATGTTGCATCAGTCTCTAACATCTCAAGCTGAGTGATGGGTGACTGTCCCTCAAGAATTCTCCGCTCATGAATTACATAATTTTCTCTATCAAAACTTGAAAGAACACAAAGCAACAAAGCTGGAACCCTTCTTCGTTCTATTAGAAACAGGGTGATTAGTCGCAGAGCACAGCAATGTTTATGTGTAACGCGACCGACTGTGCATCCAAATTTTCTGCATGCGCCGGACTGCCGTTGTTCTGTCAATTTTTGCTACCTATCAAAATATGCCACCTCGCGGTTCTGCGCTTGCGCAGCCCGAAAATCTTGGGCTCTGTTTCTTCACCCACATCTTAAATATTGTAACGACCTTGCAGTATTTCTGTGCAGGTGCACTAGTAATAAGTTGGGGGAGGATTGTGGTAGGTAGCAGCAGTACTGTTAAGTTTTTTTTTTTTGTTGTGTGTTGTTGCAGAAACATAGGGGGTGTGGGCCAAAGGGGAAAGAGAAATGACGCCGTTTCCGGGGTTCTCGGGGCGGGAAGGAGAGAGAGAGAGCTAGAGAGAGAGCAGACAGCGGTGGGGTTTTTGTTTTTCCTGCGATCCTCCAACCCATGTTCTAGCCTGTGAACGAGAGGGTATAAAAAGCCCTAGGCATGTTAAACGGACATTTGTCTCGATCGCCTTAATTAAGCTAAAGTGCTATAAACGGCCATTACATTGGTGTCAGCGGTGGGATTGACGCACGCTTCTAGGGGATAGCACAGAAGCTAGCTTTGCTACAGAGGAGATACGGGACAAACATTAACACAGAAAGCATGGAAACACCACCAACGACACCAGCATCACAGGCGATGGAAGCTGAAGCGACTGTGAGGAGCAAAACGGGGTGAACACCTATACCGGAGCAGTTGCGCCATGCTGTATCGACTGAGTGGAAATCCGCCATTACGGGTCCCTCTGGGAAGGTAATGAGTGCACCGGAACCAAAACAAAGCAGCAAAGAAGGCAGCGCCCAGTGTCCACGGGACGATAGCATTGGCGGAGCTGGGAGTACAGCTGGAGAGAATGCGGCAAAATGGGGTAAGCGGAAAGAAACAGCCAAATTAATGAGCATCGCTAGTTGCGTTGATAATAAGGAGGAAACGGGAATAATCGAATTGATTCAAGTAATGGTGAAACCGGCTTTAGAAAACATTAAACTGGCAGATGGTGGGGATTCTACTGCAGAACGCGATTCCGGTGTTACAGATGAATGGGAGAACGCTATGCCCCGACGTGGGCGCGGTGCTGCCTGCTGTGAAAGGTCGGGTGGAGGCGTTAATAATGCTTGTCATGCGGACATTAGCAACGAGTGTGTTGAAGGCATGAACGTTAGCCGGGATGTTAATAGGACGCTAACTACTGCTAGCCCCAATTAGAGAATGCCTACAGCAGGCAAGGAAATAAATGCAACTTGAAAGTGGGCAGATATGATGGACAGACTTCATTGGAGGCTTTCATTACCAAGTTTGAGTTAATAGCAGCAGCCAATCACTGGTCAACATTAGAACGAGCTGGGCAGCTGGCAGCAGCTTTAGAGGGGGATGCTCAGAGAGTACTGCTAGATGTGCCAACAGCTGTCCTAGAGGACCCGCAGGCTATACATATAGCATTAGACAGGCGGTTTGGTGACAACACGCCCATTGCAGCAGTACGCCAGCAGTTCCATGAGCGATCTCGGAAGCCTGGAGAGAGGCTAGGCATCTTTACTGCGGAGCTGCGCTATTTAGCACAGCGGGGATTCCCTAAATTTCCAATGGAGGTTGTCCACACGTTAACAATGGAGGCATTCATTAAAGGCCTAACCCCTGTACAACTACGACAGCAAGTCCGTCTGGCGAACCCGCTGACCTTAGAGGAAGCTTTAGAGAGGGCATTAGCAATTGAGGAAATACTGTGTGAGCTGCCAGGGGCGCCAATCGAAGGGACATGGAACCATACCAAGAGACTTGTGCTGTAAAATGACGGCACCACGCCCTACACCAGTAGTTTGGCGCCAAGGCAAAGGAACACGGTCGGCATGTTGGCGCTGTGGAAAGGCGGGGCATATTCGCCGGAATTGCACACTGACTGATGCTGCCCTCCTCAGAAAGGACTTGGGAAACGAGCCTGGCCCAGTGTAGCGGGGAATACACCGGGCCTTTTCTTCTTCTCCGCCGCAGAGGCAGAGACCCCACCCATTGTTTACACCATCCACCCCAAACACTCAATTGCCCCAGCTACCCCATCACCTGCTTACACTGACTGTTGCAGAATTGCGATATATATGGAGGGCCAACCCATCACTGCTCTGGTAGACACGGGGTCCACTGTGACAATTATTCACCCAAATTTTATATCACAGGACACTGAATTGGCTGCCACTAACCTGCCTCTCGTCACTGTTACTGGGGAGCAAGCCCCGGTACTTGGCCGCGCCTGGGTAAAAATTCGAATAACTAACCAGACCTTCCACCATCATGTCTGGGTGGCAAATATTAAAGAGAAGTGCTTATTGGGGCTGGACTTCTTGCGCTAAGCAGAAGGGGTGCTTGATCTGCGGGAGGGCATGTTAACATTGAAAGGGGGGGAAGCAATCAAACTCTTTTCACCCCCTCATGTCAGTACAGTTATGGTAGGGGGCACAGAAAGAGACCACCCAGGTACCGGAAGACAGTTTCCAGAACCAGCCCTCTCTGCGCCCCTACAAACCCTTTGGGAAAATAACTGTCAGGGACTGGAACCAGAGCAGCGTGAGAGTCTTTGGGCCTTACTGTATGAGTTCCGCCATAGCTTTGCCACCTCCCCAAAGGATGTGGGGTGCACCCATCTCGTTCAACATTCCATTAACACTGGCAATGCCCGCCCCATTCGACAGCGCCCACGGCGGCTTCCCCCTACTCGCCAAGCAGCTGCCGATAAAGCCCTGGAAGAGATGCTGGAAGCCGGCATCATAGAGCCGTCGGATAGTCCATGGACGTCCCCTGTGGTCCTGGTTCCTAAAAAGGATGGGACATGGCGGTTCTGTGTCGACTTCCGGCAGCTTAATGATGTGACGGTAAAGGACTCGTACCCCTTACCCCATATTGACGAGTCTTTGGACCAGGTGGGGGGGTCAAGCTGGTTCTCGTCGCTCGACCTAAAGAGTGGGTACTGGCAGGTGGCGCTGGCACCCGAGGATAAGGCGAAGACCGCCTTCAGTACTGGGTGGGGGCTATGGCAATTCACTACCATGCCCTTCGGGCTTTGCAACGCCCCCGCCACGTTTGAACGTCTTATGGAGAGGGTTCTGGCAGGAATACCACCTGGGCAGTGTCTAGTCTACCTGGATGACCTACTAGTGCATGGGGTAGACTTCAGCACCGCGCTGCTCGCACTCAGGGAAGTACTAAGCCGTATCAGGGATGCTGGGCTGAAGCTGCACCCAAGCAAATGTCAGCTGTTACAGAGAGAGGTCTCCTTCCTGGGACACTGAGTCAGCCAAGATGGGATCCGCACAGAACAGGATAAAATTGCAGCTGTGCGGGATTGGCCGCCTCCCTCCAATCTGTGCCAGCTCCGCACTTTCCTTGGTCTGGCGTCATACTACCGGCGCTTCGTGGCTGGGTTCGCCACGATCGCGGGTCCTTTGCACCGCCTCCTGCGGAAGGACATCACCTTCACCTGGGGCGAGGAACAGCAACAGGCCTTCACAGCGCTCAAATTAGCTCTCTGTCAGTCTCCTGTGTTAGTAGCCCCTGACCCCCGCAAACCCTTCATACTCGACACCGACGCCAGTGCTGAGGGCCTCGGGGCAGTGCTGTCCCAGCCATAGGAGGCGGGGGAGCGTGTTGTAGCCTATTACAGTCGGGCATTCAGCAGGCTAGAGAAGAATTATTGCGTCACCAGGAAGGAGCTGCTGGCAGTGGTAGAGGCCACCCGACGTTTCCGGCATTATCTGTGTGGTCTCCCAGTTACTATCAGGACCGACCATGCTGCCTTACAGTGGCTGCTTTCCTTTAAGGAGCCAGAGGGACAGGTGGCCCGCTGGCTGGAGCAGCTACAGGCCTTCCAGTTTCATATCCAGCATCGGACCGGGGGAAACCACTCTAATGCAGACGGGCTGTCACGGCGGCCCTGCCCAGTTGACTGTTCCCACTGCGACCATGCCGGTGCGGGAGTTGGAACAGCAGCAGACGGTAAGCCCCAGCTGTCATGCTGTGCTGCCACCAGATGCCATCGGATGGCGGGAGCACCAAATGAATGACCCCGACCTTAAGGTTACCATTGCCTGGGTGGAAAGCGGTTCCCGGCCCCCGTGGGAAGCAGTTGTGGGGAAGTCCTCTACCGTGCGGGGATTGTGGTCACAGTGGCGGGCCTGGAGATCAGAGGTGGCATCCTGCAGAGGAGATGGCAGGACCCAGCGACGGGTGAGGGGCGGTGGCAGCTGGTGGTTCGAGGAACCGCAAGCTGGTGCTGGAGCAACAGCATGGGGCCCCTGGGGTGGGGCACTTCGGGGTTAAGAAGACACTGCGAAGGCTGCAACAGAACTACTACTGGGGGCGCAGCCGAAGGGACGTGGAAGACCACTGTCGCCAATGCGACACCTGTGTGGCTCGGAAAGGCCCCCAGGGACAGTCGCAGGCTCCATTGCAACAGTACCAGGTTGGGGCTCCCATGGATCGTGTGGCAGTAGATGTCCTTGGGCCTTTACCTCGCTCACTCAAAGGAAACCGGTTCGTGTTGGTTGCAATAGATTACTTTACCAAGTGGCCGGAAGCTTACCCCTTAACTGACCAAGAAAGCGGAGACTGTGGCGGACGCTCTTGTGGAAGGAATGTTTTGTCAGTTTGGGTGCCCCAGTGAGCTGCATTCAGATCAGGGGAACTTTGAATCTCGGGTCTTTTTCCGCTGTGTCTGCGAAAGACTGGGGATTCACAAGGCAAAACGACCCTCTGCACCCCAAAGTGATGGGTTAGTTGAGGCGATTCATGCAAACCCTCAGTGCTCAGCTAGCCCTTACTACTGCTCGGATCAGAAAGATTGGGGCGTCCAGCTGCCACTGACCCTCTTGGCCTGCCGCAGTGCGGTGTAGGAATCAACCGGTTGCACCCCAGCTCTGCTGATGCTCGGAAGGGAGCTTTCACCCCGCCAGAACTGGCGTTTGGGCGGCCGCCTGACACATTAGAGATACCGCAGGCAGGGACTTTTGCTCGTCACCTGCAGGACCCGGTTAGAAGTGGCCTGACTTTACTTGCCGCCGTCAAATGGAAGCCGCCGAGTCAGACACAAAGAGAAATTACGATGCCCACTCAAGGGACAGCACCTCGTGGAAGGGACCTGTTCTGGGTGTACGCACCAAACGGGTCAAGGGGAGGACCCCAAAGTTGGATAGCAAGTGGGTGGGACCCTGTACTGTGATGCAGCGGGTCGGGGATGTGGTGTATCGAGTCCGCCTGGCTCCCGGGACGGATGGTGATAATACACCGGGACAGGATGGCGCCCTACAGGGGGAACCAGCAGCCAGTGTTCCTAAGGCCTTCCACACTCAGCCAGCGCACTTCACCTGACCAACCATTCCAACAGCAGAGTTCCCCAGCAGTGAGATGACACCATTGGGAACTGGGATGCCTGGGGACTCCATACCTCCAGCTGCACCTGAGCCGCCCACAGGGGAGGGGCTTTGGAGGTTAAGACGAATAAGACAGCTGCCAGGTCATTTCAGGGACTTTGTTCTTCCTCGGGACGAGGAGCAAATGGGGAGGGGCAGTGTAACGACCTTGCAGTATTTCTGTGCAGGTGCACTAGTAATAAGTTGGGGAGGATCGTGGTAGGTAGCAGCAGTACTGTTAAGTTTTTTTTTTGTTGTGTGTTGTTGCAGAAACATAGGGGGTGTGGGCCAAAGGGGAAGGAGAAATGACGCAGTTTCCGGGGTTCTCGGGGCGGGAAGGAGAGAGAGAGAGCAAGAGAGAGAGCAGACAGTGGTGGGGTTTTTGTTTTTCCTGCGATCCTCCAACCCATGTTCTAGCCTGTGAACGAGAAGGAATAAAAAGCCCTAGGCAAGTTAAACGGACATTTGTCTCGATCGCCTTCATTAAGCTAAAGTGCTATAAACGGTCATTACAATATCTTCGAAAATCATGAAAACAATTTTTTTTTTCAGTGCGCCTTTTGACTTGTAACTGGCGTATATATTTGCATGTACAGGCAGGGATTTCTTGAGAATGCAGAAATTAGATGATAATGGCGTGCGGCATGTATCTTTTTGAACAAACTTGTCCAACACATTGTAACATCTGCTTAGGTTATGACAAGCTAGCAAATAACAAAGTTACTACTGTAGACTGATTCATATTACAATATTAAGGCGAAAAGAAATACTTTACGATCGCTTTGCATTACGGTAGCCTAACACTTTTTGACAAGGCAGCAGAAATTGTCAGATCACCGGTGTTCTGCCCATTTTTGCTACCGATCACCGCAGTGTCTACGTCGCACACCTAAAATCTCAGGCTGTTTCTTCACTCATATCGAAAGTATCTTCAAAAATCATAAAAATAGATTTCTTCTCAGTGCGCCGCTCTACCTGTAAGCGTAGGCTATATATATTTGCATGTACACGCTTGGTTTTCCTGATAATGCATAAATTAGATGATAATGGCGTATATGGGCATATATCTTCGAACAAACTTACCCAACTCATTATAACATCTGCTTATGTTATAATAAGCTAACAAATAACAAAGTTACTACTGTAAACTGATTCATATTGCAATATTACGGCGAAAAACAAAGACTTCTGATCGCTTTCCATTACGGTAGCATTTTTTGACAAGGCAGCACAAATTGTCAGAACACCGGGACTCGGGATGCCCCAGTTTCGTTTTGACTCGACCCAACTCGTTCTGCATACCAAGTTAGCCGGTGGTTCAATGATCGATTCGTATTTCAATCTGAATTCCAGGCCTCCGAGGGCCTGCACAGTGCACTACTTTCAGTGCACGCGATCAATGCTGGATGCGAGGTTGAGTGTGTAAGGACGGTGTGGGATATCTGTAAGGAAGTGAAAACATCGGTCTGAACAGCTGATTGTAGATGGCTTTTTCTAGGTATTTTGGGGAGATTTTAATGAAGATTTTGTTTTTTATTTTTTTTTATTATTATTTTTTAGATTCGCCAAAAAAAAAAAAAATCTTCAAATATTTTCCTTGGTAGCCAAACATTTTTTAATTTCGCTATTGGCGGATTTGGCGAGCGCCAGCGGAAGCCCTGATCTCTGTTCTATTATGAATAAAATACTGGCTGATGTGATTTGAAAGTTATTGCATTTTGATTTTATTCACAATTTACACTTTGTCCCAACTATTTCGGAATTGGGCTTGTATTTATAGTCCTATAACTGTGGTGTTGTCTTTCTTGTAGAAACTACTGAAGAACTATAGTTTATTCATCTGCGTTTCTCCTGGGGAGAGGTAAGGGAATTAGGAGAGCAGTAGTCTGAGTACTGACATCTTACCATCTGGGTGGCAGCAAGGTTTGGTAAATGGCAGTCTTGAGGTCAACCTCTAATTTGTCGAGGTTGAAAGACTGCAAAGCAGGATTTCTCTCTGTAATGAAGGAGGCTGGGTTCCTTTCTCTCCTTGCAGTTCTGAGGAGAAAAAAAGCATATGTCATAAAGATTTTTCTGTCGTGTAAGGACAGCCACCAGATTCACTCAGTGACTGTTTTTTGCCTGTCAGCGAGAACATGAGCTTTTGTTTTAGTTCCTCTAAAGTCAGTCCTGTCATTATCTCTGCCCACCTCCAATCTAACTGATCTATCACTCAGCAACCGCACTGCACCCACAAACCAGCTTCAGCTGCTCCACTCACCTGTGTCTCATAACCGCTACTGTGAAATACTCTGTCTGTCCTCTCTTTGTCTCAGTGTTCAACCTTTGTCCTCCTAGCCAGTATTTTGAGACATTGGGTTCTAATTTTGTGGCGCAGCGTGGCGTAGCATGGCGCAGCCCGCGCAGTGGTAATTTCGCATGATGCAATACGGCGCTGCCACTTTTGGCAATTTGGTAGACGGACGTGCGCCGAGATGGGTGTGGCGCGTAGTAGGGGGAGGTGTCACATATTCATCAAGACGCAGTGACAATTTCGTAGTAAAAGTCTTCACTGAAGTTGCGCAGAAAGCTCGCCAGCTCCAACCTGGTTTACTTTCTGTGCAGTGGTAATTTGGCTGACCGGCGCACAGTGCACACACGTCACCGAAACCTCACAGGCAGGTTTCCAGAATCTCAGGCACATTTCAATGCAATAAATAATTACGGCAACCACTATTTAATGTAACTATCTGAATCAGGACATAAATTATAGTTTCTATATCGATTGTCCCGATTTCAGATTAAAGGCGGTTGGCACGCGTAATGGAAACTCTACCTGGCTTAATCAACACAGCTGAATCTGTGATGCAAACTAACGACTTCATATCTTTCTCAGCCAACCACAAACTGCATATATAGATATAATGCTTGCGTTCTATGCTCAGTAAAGCCGCTTGCACACTGGACGCGAAACAAATTTTTCGCACGACTGATTACAGTCAAAGTCAATGCAAAGACGCAAAAGTCGGACAGGGTTTTAATATATCTCCGTGTCCGAAAGTCATAAAAATTCTAATTTTTTGAGTATTCCAGGAATTATTAGACGTGCAAACTTGGCCATGTTTGTGTTCGACCTTCACAAAATGCAAATTGATAGCTATGGACTTTTCTTTGTCTTTTTATTTGTGTGTTTTCTTCCGTTGAAGATAGACAACAGTCTTTATTCGGTCTCTCTTTTGAAAATTAGTCAGATGGATCGGACAGATTCACGCTTTATTTCCGCACCAGAGATAAAATAGCGCTTGTAGTCAGTGAACAAATCAATTCCATGACCATTGACAGTGTGAATAAATTATCGCATGCACGATCAAGACTGTCCGAGGCGAAATGCAAAATACTGCACGTCCGGCAGCCAGCAAAAAGTAAAAGTATTGGTATGAGAACAGATTTATAATGAGATAAAAAATAAAAATATATCACCAACAAACAGAGCATCCAAAAAGATGGCCCGCAAATAAATAAATCGCAGTGTTCATTGGATGTTCTGTTTGTTGTTAAAATGTTTTTTATTCTTTATTTCGTTATCAATCTGTTCTAAACGCGATCCTTTTTTTTTTTTTTTTTTTTTTGGCTGTCAGACACGGAGTATTTTGCATTTAATGTCCGACAGGCATTGTACATTGTCCCGCCCAATGTCGACTCACTTTTTATTGAGCAGAGCTTAAACAGAAACATTGATTGAAATTCTCGTACTCATCCTGAAGAACTGAGCCTCTTATCAAAAACATTCACGTTTAATATCTAAAACATTCACTAATTTGAAGAAATTATTAACGATAATCGACTGTCGGACACGGAGTTATATTGAAACCAATCCGACTGTCGGACACGGAGATACAGCGCCCTCCATAATTATTGGCACCCCTGGTTAAGATGTGTTCTTTAGCTTCTAATAAATTCAGTTTTTTTCTAAATAATATAGGACCAAAATGAAAAAAAGAGGAAAATCCAACCTTTAATTCAAGTGCATTTATTCAGTGGGAAAAAATCCCACATTAAGAAATAATTCTTTTACATCAAATCATGTGTGCCACAATTATTAGCACCCCTGATGTTAATACTTTGTACAACCCCCTTTTGCCAACAAAACAGCACCTAATCTTCTCCTATAATGTTTCACAAGATGGGAGAATACAGAAAGAGGGATCTTCGACCATTCCTCTTTGCACAATCTCTCTAAATCATCCAGCGACCTGGGTCCTCTCCTCTGCATTCTCCTCCAGCTTACTCCACAGGTTTTCAATGGGGTTGAGGTCTGGGGACTGAGATGGCCATGGGAGGAGCTTGATTCTGTGTCTGGTGAACCATTTCTGTGTAGATTTGGCCACATGTTTAGGGTCATTATCTTGCTGAAAGACCCAGTGACCCAGCTTTCGGGCAGAGGCCACCAGATTTTGATTTAAAATGTCCTGGTATTTCAAAGCGTTCATGATGCCATGCACCCTAACAAGGTTCCCGGGCCTCTGGAAGAGAAACGGACCCACAGCATCACCGATCCTCCCCCATACTTCACAGTGGGCATGAGGTGCTTTTCTGCATACTCATCTTTTGTGTTCCGCAGACCCACTTAGAGTGTTTGTTGCCAAAAAGCTCTATCTTGGTCTCATCTGACCAAAGCACACGGTCCCAGTTGAAGTCCCAGTACCACTTAGTGAACTCCAGACGTTTGCTTTATGATTGTGAGTGAGAAAAGGTTTTTCCGTGCATGCCTCCCAAACAGCTTGTTGGCATGTAGATAGCGCCTGATGGTTTGTTTTGGAGACTTTGTGACCCCAGGATGCTACCATTTATTGCAATTCTTTAACAGTGAGCTTTGGAGAACTTTTTTTATTTCTCTTACCATCCTCCTCACTGTGCGTGGTGGTAAAATAACCTTTAAGCGTCCTCGTCCAGGCTTGTTTTTACCACTGTTCCAGTTGTTCTAAACTTCTTAATGATTCCTCCGACAGTAGATATGGGCAGGTGCAGGCGAGTGGCTATTTTCTTGTAGCCATTGCCTGACTTGTGAAGGCCTCGACACATATCTGCCTTTACTTGAATGATGTGTTCCTTTTTGTCTTTCCCATGTTGAAGAGTGGATAAGAGAAATGGCCTCTGTGTCACGCCATATTTATACCCCAGGAAACAGGAAGTGATGAATTACTAATTAAATGTTCCTAGATACTCTGATCAACTTTGTAAACTACTGTAGAAATGACAGAAATACTTCAATTACATTTATTTCCAAGGAATTGTTAGGGGTGCCAATAATTGTGGAACAGGTGATTTTATGAAAAATAATTATTTCTTAGTCAGGGATTTTTTTCCCTTAAAATTCACTTGAGTTGAAGGTTACATTTTTCTAAAATTTTCAGTGTGAGAGATGCTTCTGCAATAAAAATTGAATTTATTTTAAGGCTTTTAACACATCTTAACCAGGGGTGCCAATAATTATGGAGGGCGCTGTATATTAAAACCCTGTCAGACTTTTGGACACTTAGACACTGCGTTCAAGGCAATCTGTTGTGCGAAAAATTAGTTTCGCGTCCAGTGTGCGAGCGGCTTAATACTAGGCTACTATTATTGTCACTTAGGTTTTATCGTTTTTAGTGGGGGAAAGGAATACAGCCTGATTGCTATGATCTCGTACTGAGTTAAGATCACATATTGAAAATTAATGTGTAACGTATCTTGCATTGTTGTCCATGCATGTTAATCCCAAAATTTTAAGCAGCAACAGGGTGTAATAATAGGAACATGCTATCCATCGTTTCTCTTCCCAATGATGCAGGCAGAAGAAATCAATAAGCAACCGTCGTATTTCATTCCAACTTCATAAGTTTGAATGATCTGACGTAGTTTCGTTTTGAAATTCCATTCAAGTTCGCTAATGGTAATAATTCGCAAATGCCCTAGCTAGCCAGCTAACTCATATTCATAATGCTTAATATAGGCGTAAGCGGTGCAGAAAACATGCCTGAGGCAGCAAAGTAAAATGCAACATTAACGCATCATGCAGACATAGGACAGAGGCTTCTATATTCCAACACATTAAAGGTGAGGAGAGGAGCTCATTTGATTGGTGAAGATTTGACTCGGCTGTGTTATACCCAAACACGCCTTCTTTGCCACTTGCGCCGGCAGGAGGGACCGAGGCGGGACAGAGGAGTACCTGCGCCAGGCTACGCCGGGCACGAAATTGCAACATACGCCTGGACACACCCCGTTGGCGCGGCGCACCCCCCATTCGCCGCGCCTGCGCCTGGTCTACGAATTTAGAGCCCATTGTCTGCTTATTTTGTTTCAAAACTTTTCCTGTCCTTGAAACTGATTTTTCCCACTAATTTTGATTTTTCTGCCTGTTCTTGTTTTAGTCATGAACACAGATTGTTTTTTGGACCTTGATTTTTGCCTACTGCTTTTGAAAACTCCTGCCTGTGTTCCTGCTGAGTGACTCTGCCAGACTCTTGATACTTTCTGCAATAATTTTTCAATAAATCATTACTTTGATTTAATTTGTGCTGAGTACTTGCCCACAGTCCTCACATGCAAATTCTCTTCTTTTACAGAAAACCCCATTAGCACGAATGCACGAGAGGAGCCCTGTTTTATGAGGTGGACATACAATTATCCAAAGAAGAGATTCAACATTACTTTCTCAGTCATTTCCTCAAAACGGCCATCATGGTAACAGATTTATTTCCATAAGTAATATTAACCATTGCTTCAATGTCATATCCTATATCGAGGGTTTGGAGCACAATGGTTATATGTCCATTTTAGAGGTTATGAGGAAAATGGATTTTTAGGTTTGCAAATGTTCTATTAAATTAGGTACATCATTTACATCATTTTTATGTCAGTCACTCATTTACTTCATGTTTCAGAAGTATACTGAACATGTAAGTTTTCATAAGTGTGGTACCGCGACATCATGGCCAAAATTGCCAAAATGGGCATGTCACCTCTGTGCTCCAACAATTCTAGCACTTGATGTAACATAACACAATGGTGATAGATTGGAGTTAAGTTTGTTTGCAATAGAAGACAGATGATTCTGCAATACTATTCATGTTTGTTCATCAAAATATCAACGTTTAATTCATAGAAGCAGATTTTGTTGGACATACCACAAAAAGAAAATGTGAATTCAGTTTAAAACTGAGGCGCATGGACAAATAATTATTGTGCTCCAAGAATTAGCTGATAGAAATGTGTGACAGGAGGTAAAAATCTCAAAATCTGGACATATAACCATTGTGCTCCGAACCCTCGACATGTATTGTACTACCCCCAATGCCAAAAATTTGGGGTAGTGAGTAACCAGGGCTGCCAACTTTTCAGAATACCTTGGAGTGAGTCAATGATTTTTGTTGTCTATCAGGCAGTCATTAATCACTCCGTAATTAAGAAGAACTCATGATAGACTAGAGACTGTAAAAATATTGTACATTCATCTCTTTTCTTCATTAAGACAGATCATGAACGATGTAGGCCGCTCACCCAATTAGAAGTTAGGAATCGTACTAGTATTTTCTACACTATGTTTCCAATCACTGAAAGAACGATCATCAGCTTCATTCTGGCTGTTCTTCTGGTTGATTTTCTAGCTGTGGTTGTTCTGGCTGATGGACTTTTTTCTAAATAGGTAGTTGATCTTGAAAATAAGACACAAGGCCCCTCCTCTTTCCTGCTCCTGCCATATCTTTAGACATCATGTTCGTTTTGTTCTCTATCTCGTGATGGCGCAATGAAAACCAAGAATGCATCAGGAACAGTATGTGGTAAGGTGAATGAGAGCAGGAAATTATAAAGCATGGTTATTTCCTTTACTATTTGAAATGGCATGCACAAAAACATCATATAGCCGAAAATGGTAGGTTTCAGGTTTCTTGGCCATCTTCAAAGTCAAACGAGGACAGTTTATATAAGTTAAATAGTCTTACAACCCATCACGATAGCATTCAGATTTAACAATGTTATACCTGAAGGTTCATATACTCTCAATAGTCACAAGATCATCTTCAAATTCTTAGCAGGTGTAATAAAGAATAAATAATTTAGGTGAATGAAGTGGCCTTACAACTATCTAATTCCAATCCCTCTTTTGTGCTTTACATTTTATTACAATCGCAAAATGAACGTTTTGTTGACTGACTTGCTACATGCTAAAAATAAAAAAAGAAAGTACATTGATATATAGGATCAGTAAAACAGCATTAACTAGAGGCACTCGTAGAGTGCAAACCTCCGCCAAGACAGCAAAATCCAAATGTGCATGAGTGGGAGCAAAGTTGAGTTATCGTGTATGATAGGATTTCAAGATGGCTGCCGTGGCAGCCATATTGTTTCACTGATCGTGGTCAAAATCAATAGGGTCCATCCTTGATGTAATAGCAATGCACCCACAAAATTTCAGACAAATCCGTGCTTTGCTTTTTGAGTTATGTTGTTCACAAACAGACAGACAAACAAACAGGGGCAAAAACATAACCTCCGCCTCAACTTCGTTGGCAGAGGTAAATATGCCACTTTAGCTGATTTCTTAAACAACCTCACTTTTCATGAATAAGTTCAAATAGTCTCTCCCCTGAGGACTGCCCTGCAAGGGCACAAAACCCTTGCCTTTTGGAAAATACAGCAATGAACCGCCCATGGAGCACAAATGCCTTTGAAAATTAGTTGCTTGTGCACTGTATAATTTTGCGGCAATGTGTGGCGCAAGATAAACCTATGGCCCTCGTGAAAGTTACACTATAGATTAAATTATAAAGCTTACTCATAAACTAACGTCATGTTTAGTCATGTCTGATGAATTGGTGCCCTGTACTGTCGAGATAACCCCGGGAGTTCAGAGATCTATTGTAACGCTTTTCAAGCTGCATGCAGTTTCTATGTAACCTAGAGTGACTGCACAAAAAAATACTTTAAGTTACCTAAACTGATACCAAACTGTTGCCAGCTGTCACTCGCAACAAGTTATTAACGTTACACATAAACTAAGATTATGTTTCAGTCATATACCTAAAAAAAATAAAGCCCTGTAGGGACATTATTGCCAACTGTCACTCGCAACGTTTGGCTAGAGTCACCATACCAATATGTGCAGGTTCATTCAATCTACACTTCTAGCCTTCCTGTAAATTTCATGTTACATGTTCAGTTCTCAATCACAGTTAAGCTAACGTTAAATAGGCTACAGTTTCTTAACTTTGAAAACAGTCTTCTGTGTGGGTGAAAGCAGGGCGTTACCAAGGGGGGGGTGGGGGGTGGGCAGTGCCCACCCTGAAAAAACTCTGCCCACCCAATGAAAACTCAAGAAAAAAAACAGATTTACTACTATTTGACAGCAAACACGCGATATCCCACGTGATTCACAGCCGGCGGTAGACAGCCATTAAGAGAGAGCTTTACGTGTACTTCACCTATCTATCACTATGTGTGATTGGTGGATTCCTTTGCCAGTCTATTCTGATGTGAAACTAACCAATGGGCACTCTCGAATTACTAGGGACCCTCCCATTCTCTTAGATGCCGTCACAGAGATATAAAATGTGGATGCCGTCTTCACTCAGTCTGAGGTCACGTCAACGCTGCTCATATCGGACCTGGGCTTCTCTCAGGGTATTAAAACTTTGCCCATATCTCTTTTGTTGCTACTTCTTCCACCACTTATTTTGTCAGTCTTGTTGTTTGACATTAAAGGGGACCTATTATGCCGATCCTTCTTTTAATACATAAAGGTAATGTTATAATGTTGGATGTCCATACTCAACCTCTGAAAAGTTTCTAAATATAAGATACAGGGGTTTTGCCGTAATCCAAGAACGTGATTTCCTCTCTTAACAGCTCCTCCCGAGATCTTCACGAGATCTGGGCAAAACCTGACGTCAGGTTGTGCCGTCCAATTAATACAGACCTTGCCAGAGCCAATCACGGCGCTGGACCTGCCCACACCGGAAACTATTCTAGCAGGCACTAACAACGGCAGATCATACTATGCCTTAGTAGCGTCTACACTTTTGGAAATACAAAAGAAGAACCGCAGATCATTTGAGGTGCAGATTTGTCAGTATCTCTCCCAAAGCTGCTTGTCCGTTTACTTTTGGACGCGAAGAAAAGCACCTATTTCTTTTCCAAAAGACGATGCCACCAGAAATCAGTGGGTAGCTTTTTTTGTTTGCTGGCACCAAACAGCCACGGCCAACGGGAACGTTAGCTGTTTGTGATCAGCATTTCACCAAAGACAGCTTTGTCAATAAAGGATAATTCGACACAGGATAAGCGTTTCAGCTGCTTGTCAAACCTGAAGCAGTTGCATCGATCAAGCTCTCGGAGCCACAAGCTGTAAGTAACGATATAACAGCAAATAATGTAAGTGAAGCTAACGTGTTACGGGTGGCTAGCAGGACCGTTAACGATAGTTAGCACTAACAACTGGCCTCAAGCGCGGGCTTTGTAAAATATCTGAAGATAAATCCTGGATCAGTCGCGACTGTCCGTGACTCACAGATGCAGAAGCTGTAAGTTGCTTTTACTGCATAAGCCAACCTGACGTGATAGCCAGTTGATTGTGGCTGTAGCACTGCGGCTAACGTAGCCAAGTTACTGTTGCTAATGTTCGTGACCTAAATATGCAAGAGTAATATCAGGGGAAATTCTACAGAAGGTGTGTGAACATAAACCTCATTTGAAGCTAACTTTTTATACTTGTTTTTCATTTGGATGCTTAGTACAACTGTCCACGGTAACGGAACTTGCTGTCTGTAAGACCTGTATTGCAAGGGTTTGTCTCTGTGGTTGTTATGAATGCTCGGTTACCAGCTACTGCATGTGAGTTCGTGTGCCGTGCTAATTAAAAATTCTCCTGGTTAACTTATATGCAGTAATTCTGATCGGTATGCTTGTGTTACTTCGGTAAGCATCAATGTGGCAGTTTCATCATAACGTTACCTGATTGTAGCCACTACAGTTGAAGCTAACCGGAGAGGTGCTGTATGTATGTGTGTAAGTTGGGCTGAAAAGGCTGCAGTTAGACCAGACGTAGATTTTGCAGAGCTTGGGATACCTGTTTGGGTTTGTTTACAGCTGCTTGTGATCGCTTCACTTATCCATGACCGGGATCAGCCAGACACTTGACAAATATCTCAATTCTCAATTCAAAATGATCGATTCGCTAGCTCCACATAGGCAACTTGTCCACGCTAACGGAATTTACCATCTGTAAAACCTGTATTATGTTCATAACATAACCGAGCTCTCTCTAGCTGTCGCATACTATCCATAAAGCTGCTTTCACATCGGACGCGAAACTAATTTTTCGCGGGACAGATTACATTCAAAGTCAATGCAAAGACGCGAATACACGCGTTATCGGCACGTCAAGCCGCTTTCACACCAGACGCGGAACAAATTTTATTTGCGATGGATAAGTTACATTCTAAGTCAATGCAAAGACGCGAATACACACGTTATGGGCACATCAAGCCGCTTTCACACCGGACGTGAAACGAATTTTTTGCGCGACTGATTACATTCAAAGTGAATGCAAAGACGCGAATACACGCGTTATGGGCGCGTTAAGCAGCTTTCACACCGGACGCGAAACTAATTTTTCGCGCGACAGATTACAATCAAAGTCAATGCAAAGACGCGAATGCACGCGTTATGGGCACGTCAAGCTGCTTTCACACCGGACGCGAAACAAATTTTTCGCACGACAGATTACATTCAAAGTCAACGCAAAGACAATGCATTGACTTTGAATGTAATCTGTTGCGCGAAAAATTCATTTCGCGTCTGGTGTGAAAGCGGCTTATTGCGCCCATTTCCCACAAGCAAACGCTGGTCATTCTGACGCAATAAGTAAACCATTTCCACGGGCAATTTCCGAAAAGGCTGTTTAGCCTGGAGCTTTCGCCCCTTCGTCATATACCAGCACAGAAGCTGTTCATTACTCCACGCTAGCGACACACCACAGTTCTGCACACGGACCAGCAGGTCCTTACAGTACACACCTGAGCAGTCCATAAGTTGTTGGTCCACTTTTTGCTGCTCCTCGCTGTCCATGTTTCCCTCTAAACTCAGACCCACCGGATTTCTATGGTCTCCGGTCTACACTTGGGTATGTCGACCCGTTCTACAAATGTGTCTATATGGGGTGGATTCTAGCTTTCCCTCAATCCTAGCTATAGAGTAGAAACACCGGTGTACTCACCATAGTAGCCATAGGTAGACAGCAAATTCGAGCTTGAGCTGCCAGACTTTTGCACTGCGTCCTCCACTTTCGCCATTGCATTTGTTAGAACAAGTTCATTTCATTAGATCTATACTAATGTACTGCATTTGATTGCGAAAATTGCCCGCCGAGTCCTTCTCAGATGGCAGACACGTCTCAGTTTCACTCTGGGGAGGTGGACCCGGAAAACTGCGTTCTGCTGCCTCATCCCGCCTAGATCCGCCCTCCACAGAACTGGCCAGTAAAAAGAAACTGGGCACACGGGAAGTGGCGGAAGAGCCACCCCAATGAGACGTTTCAGGCAGAGACTACAATGGACTACAAATGGGTTTTTTTGAGGATAGCAGTATGAGCTAAATAATGACCCTTTTTTGGACTTTGAATGATCAGGAGTACTCTAGGGGAGTCCAAGAACAAAATGTAAATTTGGAAATGTAGCATAATAGGTCTCCTTCAAGGTAATTTGTGTACTAGTTTGTCATCTGTGTTGACTCGTGTGGTTATAACCTGAGTTGGCTACCGAGTGAGCCCAGGTAGCTAGCCAGCAGCTAGTCTGGAGTTGCTAGTCACTCACTGGGGTTGTTGCAACAATAATTCTGTATCATAAGCACATTTCAACATTTCGAACAGCTGTATCATAAGCACTTCGAACTTTTGCCAATAGAAATGCCTAGGTGGCTCATTTAAAAACAAGCAGCTCCCACTCCCGCAAGTGCTGTCTCTACCAGCAGCCGTGCAACCACCGAACAGAGCATTGCATCCGTGCCGGGGTCCGGGACTGCCTGTGAATCACCAGCAGATGCACCATTCTCCAGCAGCACTGCACCCATGCTGGGGGCTCAAAACGTCTGTTCTCCCCATGTTCAGACCCCCAGCTCTCTGTCCACTCCTCCGGACTTAAATATGGATCGCCCATCTCAGTCCATTTTAAGCAGTTATCCTAAGCGTATCAAACTCGACCATGGCATGGCTTGAATATTCAGTACTGCGTGATGCCAGCTTTTGCTTCGCTTGTCGCAAATTTAGTTCTAATTCGGATTGTGAGGACATATTTTCTAAACGTGGATACAAATGGGGAAAAAAGCACTTGATAAAGACTGTACAAACACGCAAAAAGCATCTCACACTCCAGGGCCATGGTTGCGTGGCTGGCAGGAGTACCAGCGCCGGACAGAGACAGGTGAAAATATTGTCCATCTGCTGGGTCATACCCAAGTAGAAAAGAACAGATACCACATTAAAAGCACGGGTGAAGTCATTCAGTTTCTCACTGTTAGTGAACTTGCTCTGCGTGGCACAATCACAGGGATATGGATGAGGAGGGACAGTTTACTTGGCTCGTTGATTAGACTCTCAAATAAGATTCCAAACTCATAGATATGCAAAATCCATCCCGGAAAATGCCAAATATACATTATTCTCGCACGGAATTGAAGTCCTTGTGCATGGAGGTTTATCAGTTTCACCTGCGTTATGACTCCCGACTTTTCTTTACTCAGGGGTTGGAAGCAATGCATGTGTTTCATTATCGTTAAAATAGTTTAAATGAAATAAGATCATTTGAAACGTCTCAATGCAAATTCATTGCTTCCAATGATCTTATTTCATTTAAACAGTTTAAACGATCATGAAACACATGCATTGCTTCCAACCCCTGAGTAAAGAAAAGCGTGAGAAGTCCAGGGTCATAACGCAGGTGAAACTGATAAACCTCCATGCACAAGGACTTTGATTCTGTGCGAGAATATCTTACATATGTGTTGATTGAATAATTGCTGACCACAGCAGGGGAACGTAAATATACCACTAAAATTCACGCGGAAAACATGAGAGTTGACAGGTGTGCATTATTAATAAAAACTGACCACACTTGTTAATGTTGAGTTTTCTGAGCTTTTGTAATGGTAATTTAAATGAATGATTGAAAACAGGTCATGACCAATCATTATTTTTAAGGGATGGGTTTGAGCCTCCCCTATTGCCAGTTCACCAGCCGCCACTGACATAAAAAAAGTTTCAAGATGTTGTGCATATTGTATTTTGCACCGATTTAGAGGTTCTTTTTTTGCCCCCCAAAGAGGACAAATGCCCACCCAAGCTTGGCATCCTGGCAACGCCTCTGGGTGAAAGACAAACTGATTCAAAGCCGAACAGGTTAATCCTCCTATAATACTCATTGCGCGTGACCGGTTGACAAGCATAAAGTACTCGTGCACTCCTGTCATGCAAGTTAAAATACACGGTATATTGTCTTAAAATTTTATCAAATTAAAATGTTTTATTTATTCATACTGTGCTCTTTTGTCCACGAACCCCTAACAGTAGCCCAAGTAAAGTTTTTCTTTTTGTGTGTGTGTGTGTGTGTGTGAGAAATCGGAGATGTGGCGTATGAGCGTGTGAAGAGGGCCAATTGTGTGTGTCTCACGCTCAAAGGGTGAGAGTTGGCAGCTTTGGAGTAATATATGAAGAAAAACAGAAGTCAATCATTTGAAAATTCTTTCACCAACATCTAATTGAAAACAGTGAGAATAAACTACTGTGAAGGTTTAACATCAACTTTATTCATTTTTGTAAATACAAGCTCATTCCGATTTTGATGCCTGAAGAACACTCCTACGAAGTTGGGACGGGGAAATGTAGCACTGCAACGGTTGAGGAATGTTATGGAGCAAATCACTGGAAACCAGATAAAATAAACATCCACAAAAGGCTTGGTTATTTAAGAAAACAGTTTGAAGTTCACCGGTTTGTATGAGACAATAGTTTTTGAACATTTTAAAAGCACAACTACAAGGATCTCAGGGATTTCACAATTCAAAATGCATAATATTCTTAAAAGATTCAACAACTCCAGAAAAATCTATGGCTCACAGGGACGCTCTCGACCCAGGTAACATCGAAATTTACCCAAGGTACAATAAAATATGTTCAAATTTACCCACATTTCTGGAATGATATTGTTTGTACCCAGCCTTCATCGATATGTACCCGGTATATATTCTCGCTTCGCGCCACGAAAACTTGAAGACATCTTTCTTGCACAAAACCCGGTCACAAAACATGGCCTCATGTGAAAGTAAAATTCGCAAGTGCTGTGGTTAACGACAGCTCAAAAGAAAGGTTCACTCACAAAATGGAAGAAGATGGGAAAACTGTTTCAGCCCACTGAAACCATTTATCGGACACATTTTTATCGGCACCAGCTGAAGAGGACATGAAGGCTGAAATAAAAGGGTGGTTGTCGAGGGGCCCATTCATCATACACTGGATATTCTATTGCCCTGGAAAAGGAGGCTGCAAGTGAAAATGTGGTTGATATGGAAATTGTGTAGAGGGTAAGGTTGTGTTTATTTTAACATCAAACTTAACATCCAACTTTAAGTACCTATGCAGTTTATTTAAGACACTGCTAACGTGAGACTTCAGAACCCTGGGTACATATCGATACTTTAACAATATCGTTAAAGAAATATGGGCACATAGTGATTGTGCCCTGGTCGAGAGTGGCCTTATCAGCAAATCTATGCCCCAAAAGGGCGAGGCTGAAAAACAATACTAAATGATTGTCATTTACGAGCCCTCAGACTGCAAATAATGGATATGTTTTCATGGCCAAAGAGGAAAAGGATCATCCAGATTGTCACCAATGCACAGGAAAAAAAACAGCATTTGTTATGGTATGGGGGCGTGTTAGTGCCCATAACATGGGTAACTTGCTCATCTGTGAAGAGATTGCCCGGCCTACAACAACGTCCAAAAGGTGATGATCCCGACAACCGCAACGTCTGCATCCAAGAAGCATCTGTACAATCCAAAGTCCGAATGCACCCAACAAAGCTGGTCTAGCTTCCAGGTATAGCAGACCGGAAATGGTTCCATTGTCCATGGCTGCAAGTTCCTTTTATATAGGCCTTGTACTCCTGTATGATGTCATAAAGAAGAATCTCGAATGATGTCATAAAGAAGAATCTTGAAGGTTATGGAACTTTCCAGATGGCTCTTGAAGAATCTTGCAGATAATAGAACTTTCTAAATGGCTCCCGAAGAATCTATGGTGTTCCCAGGCTAGTCATAATGTTTACAAGCACTCGTGAATATTCATTACCCTTACATAAGCATTTATAAACTACTGGCTGAGCAAAATAATACAATCAGGTATTATAAACCGTCATAACGTCACAAACAGTATTGATTTTATTTCTATTTTGTGAAAAATCGTCAGATCTCTGGATGGGATTCTTGTAATGGATTGTGATTTTTGATGCAATGGAATCAGATTCAATTGAATACAGTGGGCTCCTAAATTACTGGCACCCCTGACTGGCAATGCACATACAATACAAAAAAATATAAATATCATGATAGAGAAACAGAATATACCAAAATGTGTGACATACTTTATTAATGTTTTGATGCAAATACAAAATAAATTTTAGCAGAATCAAGGTTTCATAATAATTGGCACCCTTCCTTTAGTACTTAGTGCAACCATCTCTGGATGACAGCATGGAGTCTTTTCCTGTAATTTTTGACAAGGTTAAGGCACACATTTGGAGGGTTTTTGGACCATTCCTCTCAGCAGATCCTTTCAAGCCGCCCCTAACAGGAGCTGACAGGCAAGCGTATCTAGATAAATTGTGCATATTATGTGCATATAAATTGTGTGTTGTTCTTTCAACAAATAAAGATGTAACTAAACTCTACAAGTGAACAAGAATTAATTTGATTAATATTACCTAGCATGATGCCACCTGGCAGTCAAAATACAGTCATTTTCATGCCACTTTTGATGACCATTTTATTCTCACAGAATAATCAAAAACGTTCCCACTGAGAAACAGTTGCCTGGTCTGTTTACCCCTAAAAGATAAATGGAATTAATATGATTGTAATAAAGTGTGAGAGAGTAAGTATTCAGGCCAGAAACTTACCATCTATGGATATCAATCTCAGATAAATATTTGAAATTCCGTTACCATGTTGCATCAAATATATTTTTAACCTCTTACACTCGAACACCCTCAGAAGCGGGGGCAATCAATAAACATCATAAATGCATTACGTTTCCTTATAGCAACGTGGTCCACTTAAATCCACGTAAAGGGAAGAAACTCAACGAAAAGCTCATGATAAACATTTTTACCTCAGTTGCACACAATTCCAAGCAAGTAAATAAGCATGCACCAAAACATAAAATACAATAATATTAGTGCTTGATTGCTAGTGTTTCTACTGAATTTATGCTATGCATACAAACGATACATCAACGATACATTCTATAACAATGAACAAATATTTTTTTCTTACCTTTGATATTTTGCAATTAAAAAACTGTGTTTGAGGGTAAATCTGTGCTGGCTATTATTAACCCAATGTGTCCGTGTTATATTGAAACTAGATCTCCCAGTCTCCATGCATGTTTTTTTTCCGGGGCACGGCTTCCAATGAGATCAGGCCCTGAGCATTCCACTTCCATGCAATGTATTTTCTTCTCTGTGATTGGCTTGTGATGCTGTCAGCTTGACTTTGTGGGTGGCCATTGGATTCTATGGGCTCTGACGTTTCCAACGAGCCCTCATCCACCGTAATCGCACCAACTAAACCTGAGATAGAGCCTTGTGTTCCCAGTGCATCTAACTGAGAGTCCGTGCACCATTGTGCACATGTACTCAATGAGCGCAACAACAGAAATGCCTAACTGGTTTGTTTTAAGTATTTTTGCTATAAGTATCCACTAATTATTCAGCAGTCGTTTTCAAAGTCCTCTTCTGACCGAGAACCCTTGCGCCATTATGCGCGAGTACTGAAAGAGTGCAGCTATGTATACAAGCACTAAATCGGGGTGTATGCTGTCGTGGTTTTCATTCAGCTATTTCATATTATGAGGTTCCCCCATCCTCAAACAATTGGAGAGAGACAGATTCTTCAGAAAATTGGGCTTTATTGTGGCATATTGATGAATATAAAGCAGAGTTCTTTTTGCTCAAGAAGAACTGACATTTTGCTTTTCACACCCAGTTTTTATACCTTCATCACAGGAAATATCTTCCAAATATGGTCTTTCCACCTTCTTATTCTCACGCTACAACAGATTTTCCCACAGACAGGCAAACCAAAACTGCCAACTTGCCTTGAAAACTGAAACCAAAAGATAAGCATGCATACCACTAAAAAGGAGTGGAAAATTACAGTCAAGAGTGGAAAAATACAGTCAAAGGAATAGGATACAAGTAGATACATAAATGATTCAACTGATTATGTTTTTCAGTACAACTAATGATTTTACCGAACAAATATTGATAAAAACTACAGAAATCAAATGCATCACCTGATTATGTTTTCGAATCAACTAAACAGAAGCCTGCTTACTAATCAAAGCTACAGAAGCCCACTGCTTATGTGTGTGTGAATTGAATTGCTTGCATGTGTGTGTGATGTATGTGTGAATCAAATTGCTTGAATCTGTGTGTGTCAGTGTGTGTGTGTGTGTGTACTGCTCATGTATGTGTGAACTGCTTGTATGTGTGTGTGTTATGTGCGTGTGTGCTTGTGTGTCTGTGCATGTGCATGTGTAAGTGTGTAACTGCTGCTTACATAATGCATAATATAATTGATTATGGTTATGAAATATGGTCATTGATTTACTGATGAATACTTCCATGCAATGTATTTTCTTCTCTGTGATTGGCTTGTGATGCTGTCAGCTTGACTTTGTGGGTGGCCATTGGATTCTATGGGCTCTGATGTTTCCAACGAACCCTCAACCACCGTAATCGCACCAACTAAGCCTGAGATAGAGCCTTGCGTTCCCAGTGCATCAAACTGAGAGTCCGTGCACCATTGTGCACATGTACTCAAAGAGCGCAACAACAGAAACGCTTAGGCCTAACTGGTTTGTTTTAAGTATTTTTGCTATAAGTATCCACTAAATATTCAACAGTCGTTTTCAAAGTCCTTTTCTGACTGAGAACCCTTGCGCTATTATACGCGAGTGCTGAAAGAGTGCAGCTATGTATACAAGCACTAAATCGGGGCGTATGACTTGCTTTGTTGACTCACTCTTCATATTTGCAATGAGACGAGAGGGGAGTAGTTCACTCAGCCAACATAGTGGTTTAGGCAGTGCGCTGTAATGTGGGAGACCTGCGTTCAATCCTCATTTAAGTGTATGTTCTTTTTGAGCAGTGGACGCATAGTTCTAGGACAAATAATTGCTGGGGTGTTTGTTCTTTTTACTTTTTAACATTTTTTACCTTATTTTTGTATTCATAATTTTGTTCTTTGCTTGTTTTATTAAAAATGCATCTGCTCAAGTGGAGTCAAACTTTATTTCCTTTGTATGTATTTTATTTTGAATGGGAAAATATATCTAGGACTGGCTGAAATAAAAATAGTAATAATAAAAAAACCTTTTTAAATTAGAAAGTAAAAAAATGGTTCTTTTTAGATGGAATGTATGCCTTGTTATGGCCCCAATTTGTTATGGCGTCACGGACAGCAAGGGATGACAGACAAAATTCTTAAACTTCAACAGATTTAATTAAACACACACTTTGAACTAATCTACAATCTACATCTACTGACCAAGATTGAAATAATTAAAAAAAAAGAGATATTTACAGTTCCTTTGTAATTGAGATGGGCTGCTATGTTGCGATGTCTTGGAACAGGAAAATGCTCCAACACAGGCAAAAATCCACAAAAAGCTTCACAGGTCTTGAAAAGAGTGACAGGTCTGGTCAAATGTATCCTTCCACAATTTCTCCTTGCAATTTCTCCAACTACTACACTCTCTTGATTTTTCTTATATACTCTTTTCCAGCCCCCTCTGAGGCATGCCCGGGACATGCCCAAACCTAGCTTTAGATTGCTTAACAAAAAAAAAAAGTCAATACTGCCATCTAGTGGCTTTTTTCCACATTAAACCTCCATTCCAAAAGGGAAAAATTTTGACTCATAAAGGCAAAATTTTTCTTTTCAATACAAAAATGGTTAAGTAGACACTTGTGTATATATATACATATAATACAATATGCTAATAAACACGTGATATATATATACACATGCTCAAACACGGGATAAGCAATCGGCAATTACATTGTCAGCACCCTTTACATGCTTAATTTCCAAGTCAAACTCTTGTAAAATCAAATTCCAATTCAACAATCTCCGATTCTTGTTTTTCATCTTACTCAAAAACATTAACGGATTGTGGTCAGTATATACAATCATTGGCTTTTGCCCTGTACAAACATAAACCTCAAAGTGTTGTAAGGATAGAACCAGAGCTAACAGCTCCTTCTCAATTGTGGAATAGTTCTTTTGGTGGCGATTGAACTTCCTGGAGAAGTATGCCACGGAATGCTCAATGTCATCAGAGTCACTTCTCTGTAGGAGCACAGATCCACAAGCTTGGTCGCTAGCATCGACCGCCATGGAGAACAGTTTGTTGAAGTCAGGAGATTTGAGCACGGGAAGTGACACAGCAGAGACTTCAGGCGTCCGAAGGCTCTTTGGCATGCTTCATCCCAAGTGAACTTTACGCCTTTCTTCAGTTGGTTGGTGAGACTGAGAGCAATCTCAGCAAAGTTCTTGCAGAACTTGCGGTAGTACCGATCATTCCAAGGAAGCGGCGCAAAGCTTTTTTGTTGTCAGGAACTGGAAAGTCCATGATGGCTTGGACTTTAGCATTTATGGGTGCCACCTTACCCTGGCCTATGACGTAGCCAAGATACGTGACAGTAGCACAACCAAAGTCACTCTTGTTCAGGTTAACAGTCAGGTTAGCCTGGGTCAAGCGCTGAACAACGTCTCTACATCTTTCAGATGTTCTTCCCAGGAGTCACTCCATGTGATCAGGTTGTCGATGTACGCACCCGTGTGTGGCAATCCGGCGATTGTAGACTGTATCATCCTTTGGAACGTGGCTGGGGCATTTTTCATGCCAAAGGGTAGGACTTCATACTGGTATAACCCAGATGGTGTGGCAAAAGCAGAGATGCTCTTGGCCCTCTCAGTTAAAGGCACACACCAATAACCCTTCAATAAATCAATCTTGGTCAGAAACTTTGCTTGCCCTACTCTATCGATACAATCATCAATCCTAGGTATTGGAAACACATCAGTTCTAGTTACAGCATTGACTTTGCGATAATCTGTACAAAATCTAGTACTTCCATCAGGTTTTGGAACTAGAACACAGGGTGAACTCCAATCGGAGTTAGAGGGTCTGATAATATCATGTTCTAACATGTACTCAACCTCTTTCTCAGCAATCTTTCTCTTTTCAGGATTCATCCGCACGGATGCTGTTTTATTGGTTTGGCATCACCAACATCTACATCATGAGAGGCTATAGAAACTCTCTTTGGAACATCAGAAATAGATCTTTTATATTTCTTGCTCAACCTCTCAAACTGATCTCTCTGTGAGGGTTCTAGGTGCTGGAGTTTTACATCAAGATTTTGCAACACTTCAGAATTTGACAATTTACATGAAAGAACTTCAGCTTTAATTCTAGGTTCATCATCTTGAAACTCCCCCTCATCTTCACAAGTCTCGGCCATAGGAGGATCTGAAGTGACAGCTGCAACCCTAGCATTCCTATCATGATAAGGCTTCAGCATGTTAATGTGACACAACTGTTTTGGCTTTCTCCTATCTGGAGTCTTCACAATGTAATTGAGATCATTGAGTTTTGTCAGAATTTCATAAGGACCATGAAATCTAGCCTGCAATGGATTGGACTGCAAGGGAAATAACACAAGGACCTTGTCTCCTGGTTTAAACTCACGGCTTCCAGCCTTATGATCATACCAAGTTTTCATTTTTCCCTGACTTGATTTCAAGTTCTCTTTGGCTAGGTCACAAGCTGCACGCAGTCTTTCCTTGAACTTGCTAACACAGTCTAACAGACTGATATCGGTCTTTCTCTTGCCATTGTTCACTCAACAATAGCAAAGGTCCTCTCACTTCATGGCCAAACACTAGCTCAAACGGACTGAATCCAGTAGACTCCTGCACTGCTTCCCTAGCTGCAAACAACAGCAGATGAACACCTTCATCCCAGTCTTTCTCATGGTCATAACAATAAGTCCTCATCATTGTCTTGAGAGTGGAATGAAACCGCTCTAAGGCACCCTGACTCTCTGGATGATAGGCACTGGAAAGAATCTGCTTCGCACCTAGTTCATACACAACCTGCTGAAGCAATCCGGAAGTGAAATTGCTACCTTGATCTGACTGAATTTCCCTAGGAAGGCCAAACAACGTGAAGAACTTTATCAAAGCCTTCGAAATTGCAGTTACCTTGATGTTGCGTAGAGGTATGGCTTCAGGGAATCTGGTAGATGCACACATGATTGTCAACAAGTGCTGATTTCCAGATCTAGTCTTGGGTAATGGACCAACACAATCAACAATGACCTTGGAGAAGGGCTCCCCAAATGCTGGGATAGGCTGCAATGGAGCTACAGGTGGGTCTAACTGGTGTTTTCCAACTACCTGACAAGTGTGACAGGTTTTGCAAAAGTTGGAAACATCTTTCCGAAGTCCAGGCCAGAAAAAGTGTTTCATGATCTTGTCAACAGTCTTGTTAACACCAAGATGACCTCCTAAAGGCAAACTATGAGCTTGACCACTGCTTGACCACTGCCCAATCTGCATTGGCAGGGATATCAGGAGGGCGCCACTTCCGCATCAACATTCCATCCTTGAGATAATACCCAACTGGAACTGCGTCTATTTCTTCATCAGGAAGGGCTCTCTTCTTTAGCACACAAATTTCAGGATCATTGGTTTGCTCCTGAATCAACCGCTTTCTGGACAGAGACAAGTCTCCAGACACATCAGAATCACCAGACCCATCTGCCTGGCTGAATAGAGAACTGATAAAAGTGTCTGATAAGTCCTCAAACGGAGAAACCATAGTAGGCTGAACAGAGTCATGAGGCGAACCACCTGAGTCATGACTATTCAAGGTGCTGGACAGCACCACATCATCTTCTTCTTGAGCCTTCTTAGCCATAGCACGAGTCACTGCACAGGAAGGATACAGAGATGGGTCTTCATCGCCATCTTCAGCGCTCGGCTGCGAAGTAAGATGAACAGGGGGAACTACATTGCCCCCAGCCAGGTCATTGCCTAGCAATAGAGAAACATCCTTGATAGGTAGACTTGACATAAGTCCCACCTTTACCTGTCCTGTAACTAAATCTGATTTCAAGAATACAGAGCGCAGGGGTACAGATACAGTCCTCCCTTCAATACCTTGTACAAGTATGAAATCCCCAGAAGCGGTCTCATCACGTAACTCCAAGGAGTCCATCAACAAAAGTGACTGAGAAGCTCCGGTATCCCTTAGGATATATATGGGGACAGGAGGAGAATGCTCATTCAGAGCCACAAATCCCTCTGACACAAATGGAAGGAATTCCTCCCTCACAAAGTCAGCAGTATCAGGCTTCTTAGCCTCACAAGGAGCGGCAATTTAGCAGATCGGTCATCTACTACAGGGGTTTCTAACCTTGTTTTCACAAAGGCATTGGGTTTGGTATCCTTTTCTTTTTCTTTCTTAGCTTTAAGAAACCAACAGTTAGTTGTAACATGACCAGATTTCTTGCAATAATTGCAAACTAGACCACTTTTGTCACTGTCAGCTTTCACATTTTGATCAGACCTTTGACTGGATTTCTGAGCACCATCACCAGATTTGTCTTTGTCTTTGGGTGAGGAATCTTGGGTATCACCGTTACCTTTCTTCTGAAATTGGGACCATCTATTTTTACTGCTAGACTGAAATTTGGACTTATGTGTGAGAACATATTCGTCTGCAAACTTGGCAGCTGATTGCAAATTCAGTGCTTGCTTCTCATTAAGGTAGGTCTTAATATCATCCTTGACACAGTTCTTGAATTCTTCAACTAACACCATCTCTTTTAGTGAGTTGAAATCATCCTTGACCTCCATAGAAGTACACCAGCGCTCAAAGCAAACCTTCTTCTCGTTAGCAAATTCTACATAAGTCTGATTGTCAGATTTCTTCAGACCTCTGAATTTCTGTCGGTAAGCCTCTGGAACCAACTCATAAGCTGTCAAAATAACCTTTTTGACAACCTCATAATCAGAGGAATCATCTGCAGACAAAGCCGAATAGGCTTGTTGAGCTTTTTACCTTGAGGACAGTTTGCAACATCAGAGGCCAGTGTTCCTTTGGCCACTGACAACTCTTAGCTACCTTCTCGAAGCACTGGAAATACTTATCAACCTCCTTCTCCGAGAATGGAGGCACCAGCTTTTTACCTCCTGGCTAGCCCGAAATTTGTTTTCACCTTGCATTTTGATTTTTAGTAGCTCCATTTGGAGCCTTTCTTCTCTATCTAATTTTTCTAAATCGAAATCTCTCTGTCTCTCTCTCTCTTTCTGCTCTTTCCTCTTTCAAATTCTCTTTGTTTTTCTTTTTCCTCCCTTTCTTTTCTCTCTTTCTCTCTCTCTTTTTCCTCTTCTCTTGCTAATTTTTATAACTCAAACTGCCTTTCTTTCTCTCTTTCTGCTCTCTCGAATGCTCTTTCCTCTCTTTCAATCTCTAGCATTTTTAATTTAAGTTCCAATTCTACATTTAGATTTTCCACCGGAAACTGTTCCAGATCTCCTGGTGCAAACACATTTTCATCAATGTAATATTCAACAATCTCTCTAGCCAGTCTTGCTTTTAGATGGCTGGTTTTACATCTGTCAGCTCTAACTGTCTGCATATTTCTAGCAGTTCTGTCTTTTTAAAAGACTTCAAAACCTCTACGGTTGGTGATGCCAAGAAATCATCCATTGCTGTTGATCTGTCAATATATATCTAGGAAAATTCAAAAACAATTTCACAATTTGAAATTTTAGATTTTCAATAAATGACTCACAAAATTGTCTATCCCGGACGAGCCCCCAATTTGTTATGGCCCCAATTTGTTATGGCGTCACGGACAGCAAGGGATGACAGACAAAATTCTTAAACTTCAACAGATTTAATTAAACACACACTTTGAACTAATCTACAATCTACATCTACTGACCAAGATTGAAATAATAAAAAAAAATGAGATATTTACAGTTCCTTTGTTATGGAGATGGGCTGCTATGTTGCGATGTCTTGGAACAGGAAAATGCTCCAACACAGGCAAAAATCCACAAATAGCTTCACAGGTTTTGAAATGAGTGACAGGTCTGGTCAAATGTATCCTTCCACAATTTCTCCTTGCAATTTCTCCAACTACTACACTCTCTCGATTTTTCTCCTCATATACTCTTTTCCAGCCCCCTCGAGGCATGCCCGGGACATGCCCAAACCTAGCTTTAGATTGCTTAACAAAAAAAATGTCAATACTGCCATCTAGTGGCTTTTTTCCACATTACAGCCTGTAGTAGCATATAAGTGAAATTAAATGAGTTCTACAGTTTGATACCTGAGAAATCTCAAATGGCACACAGTGCCCAAAGAGTTGCCAAAATTGCCAATTTGGAGACGCCACCTAGACATTACTGAACTAAAACCTCTCTAATTCTGCTCTGATTTACTTGATTAGAATAAATTTTGGATCAGATAATGGTGAGATTCTGTGCTGTAACTTTTTAGGGGTTTCAGACTGCAACTAAATAATTTCTAAAGGGATAAAAGTAAAATTTTATGTGGAAATGAGATCTTTCATTTATGCTGTATTCCATCTTCATTTACTCTGACTCAGTGACTTATATAGTGATTTTTACATAAAACAAAAATCCCCAAGGTGTTACCTCTCTTATGGTACCAAGATTATTCAAATGGAACAAGTAGTTGCAGAGATATACTCATTTTATTTTGGGCATGTCATTTTCGAGCCAGAGGCTCAGGGCTTAACAGGGTAATATGGAAATATTTTGGAAACCTTGCCCATATTTGGTGATTATGTAGTCAAGTAACCCTAAAACATCTTCCTGACGAGCGCCCGTCTGGCCAATAGGAGGCGCCTAAGCAACGAACAAAGCAACTTATATTACCCTTCCCGGCAGACCCTTCCCAATTTGCATCCCTGTAGCGCATTGGCCAATTGCGTGCTAATTCTAAAAAGGCTGCTGACCACTGCCGGTTGGTACGACCGGGGCTCAAACCCGCGCCGTGATAGTCACTTCTGCTACGCAATGCGATGCTTTTAACCGAGTGAGCTAACATTTTGTTATTTTGAAGATATAAGACATTCAGTTGCAATTGTTTATTTTTTCAAATATACATTTAATCTCATTGGCATAACCTAAACATGCGATGCATCGAAAATAATGATTTTGACAGTTGGAAAAATAAATGCTTAAAGTGATCAAGAGCACACCCTGTGGCCAACTGGCTCCAGGAACCGTGTCGCACCAATAATGCAGCCACGGCGCTCCCAGTGGAATCTAGGGGTTAGTCTCCGACCCGCCACCCGGCTTTGGATAAGCAGAAGAACATGGATGGATGGATGGATGGAGGAGAAGAACAATAGCTTACCTTATGGAGGGATGGAGTGGACACAGATATGAGAAATGTTTATGAGAGTGAGGAGCGGTATATCTCCCCTGCTTTCCTGAGTAATATTCAGAACCCACACCTGGATGCTGAGGTGCAGAAGGGATGTTACCTAGCAGCAGGCATTAAAGCAAGGCAGCAGAAGTAGGCAATGTTATCTTGTAACAATAGAGAGTGATGCCGCCCTGCAGCAGGCAATGGTAGTTTTTTGGCAATAGCTTGCCTTAAGGAGGGGTGGAGTGGACACAGATATGAGGAACATTTTGGAGAGTGAGGGCATGTCTCAAGTTGTCTCCCTGAACTCACTCCACAAGCTACACCTCAAGAGTGCTACACAATATTGCAAGTGTAGTAAAGGAAAAGTATTAGACTGTAATTAGCGTCAACCCCAGTCCTTCAAATAAATGCGCAACATTCAATTTAAAAACACTGACCTGAGGGAGGCTCACAGCTCAGATGTTTGTTTGGAGTCCGTGGTCAGGTGTGAGAATCCCAGCCACATTACTACTTGCATTTGCCAGTGGTCGGCTTGGGCGAAGCAACATTTCTCACCCTAACTGGAGATAATGGGGATAAAGCTGGTGAAAATAAGAGAGTCTCATCACTCTCCAGCGGCCACTCCTGCTTGGCCAGGTGCATGTGGCCAGCTGTACAAGCAAATTATATGCTGACTGCCCTTGTCCTCCGACAGCATAGGCAGCGTATGATTGGGGGTCCAACTGCATCGTGTAAAAGAAGCGAGGGCCAGTCACTCCTGTGTTCAGAGTGGGAAAATAGGGGGGAAAAAAGCATTAACTTAAGCCGCGTTTCTACCAAATACTTTTGGTTTTTTTGGTACCATTCACAACTACTGACAATGGAAACAGAAAAATAACTGTTCAAATGTGAAACCAACTGAACTGAACCAAACTGCTCCATGGAAATGAGGCTATAATAGGTTGTGTAACTATTTTGAGGACTAGAGTTGAAATTTAATGATCTGTGTTCTGCCTGTTCTGGTTTTATGTTTATTTCCACTTGAATTTGTTTAGTTTATGCATTCAGTATCATCTGCCAGTTCATGCACATTGTTTTCCCCAGTGATGTCTTACGTATCTATGTTCTTGGCCAGTGCACACTCCTGTCTGCAAGCTGTCACATTTCGGGTGATTTCTGAAGTTTCCGGTGTTTCACAAGTTCCTTCATGCCTCGTATACTTCCTTCAACACGAATTACTAATTAAGTACTAATCACACTAACTCTGTATGTTTTGTCTAGTCTATCTACTAACCCTTACTAATAACATAACATAACATAACATGAATGGTGAGAACAGGCCGTTCAGCCCAACTAGGCTCGCCAGTTTCTTTTTACTATTGTGAATATATCACTTCAGATACTCAATGACTCAATGGTATCTAGCTTTAAGTCAAGCCTGCTCTTGAAAACTCCCAAGGTCTCTGCCTCAGCAATATGGTCAGGCAAGCTATTCCACATCGAAATTACTCTTTGGGTGAAGAAATATTTCTGAATATCAGTGTTAAATTTACCTTTGGTCAACTTCCATTTGTGACCCCGAGTTCTACTAACAACACTTGGTCGAAGGAATCCTACGTAATTCACTTTGTTAATCCCTTTAACATATTTAAAGACCTCAATCAGATCACCCCAAAGTCTCCTTTTCCTAAGACTAAAGAGATTAAGGATCTTCAGCCTCTTCTCATAGCTTTCATCTTTTATACCCATAATTAGCTTAGTGGCTCTTCTCTGAACTTTTTCTAGAGCCTCTATATCTTTCTTAAAGTATGGTCCCCAGAACTGTACACAATACTCCAGATGTGGTCTGATGAATGTGTTGTACAAAAGAAGCATCACCTACTTGGATTTGTACTCAATACTTTTGGCAATGTATCCCAGCATCCGATTGGCTTTTTTAACTGCTACAGCACAATAGTTAGAGCCTGTGAGGGTTTGGTCAACAATCACTCCCAGGTCTTTTTCGTGTGGTGCACATTCCAGTTTTAAACCTTCCATGAAGTAATCCCGTCAATTTTTTTTATTACCTACACGTACAACTTTACATTTCACCACATTAAATTTCATTTGCCACATTTCTGCCCAATTCTGGATTCTTTCCAAATCATCCTGAATCACTTTAGTGGACTCTAAACTATTTGCCAAACCTCCCAATTTAGTATCATCTGCAAATTGAACTAATTTGCTCTCAATATTTCTATCAAGGTCATTAATGTAGATGAGGAACAGCAGGGGTCCCAACACCGATCCCTGAGGGACGCCACTCCCCACCATACCTAGCTGAGATGAGATACCACTGACCACCACTCTTTGTGTTCTGTCCTGTAGCCAGTTTTGAATCCACTTCAGAATACCTCCTGTAACTCCAATGGAGCTCATTTTAAAAATTAGTCTCTTCTGCCGTACTGTATCAAATGCTTTCTGAAAATCCAAGTATATGACGTCATAGGCCCTGCTCTGGTCATAAGTCTTGGTGGCCTCTTCAAAAAATTCCAGAAGGTTTGTCAGGCACGACCTTCCCTTACGGAAACCATGTTGGCTATCCCTCAAGATATTACTACGTTCAAGAAATAAGTCCAGCTCATCTTTTAAGATAGATTCCAGTATTTTGCACGCAATGCAAATTAAACTGACTGGCCTGTAATTTCCTGGCTCAGTACGGCCCCCCTTCTTATATATTGGTATTATATTGCCCTGTTTCCAATCATTTGGTATTTCTCCAGTTTCAAAAGACCGTCTGAAGATGGCCGATAGCTGCTTAAAGATGATCTCACTCACTTCCCTGAGCACTCTAGGATATAAGCCATCATGACCCACTGCCTTATCTGCCTTTGGTTTATGCAACTTTTCTAATACTTTGTTATCCCTAACCTCAATTTCCGCTGAATAATCTTGAGCACTGGACATGCCCTCTGGCCAAATAAAAACCTGCTCTGAGGTAAAATTCACAACAAAGTAACTGTTTAAGGTATCCGCAATATCCTTGTTATCATATAGCAGCGATCCATATTTATTCTTTATGCACTTAACCTCCTCTTTGACTTTCCTTTTTCTGCTACAGTACTGAAAGAAGCACTTAGGGTTAGTTTTTGCCCCTTCTGCAATTTGTCTTTCATACAGTCTTCTAGCATTCCTCAGCTCTTTTTTGAGCACAACCCGCATTTTACAGTATTCAGCCTTAGTGTTCTCATTGTTATCCTTTATGTACGTCTTATAAAGATTCCTCTTATCCCTCAAACTCTTACGAATAGCTGTGGTCATCCACTGAGGATTCTGCTTTTTCAGCTTACTTTCGGACACCTTTGGAATGAATTTGCATTGTGAATCAAGTAAAACTCCCTTTCTTTTCCTACATCTCCCACAAAAATCTTTTTTGTATAATTTTTCCCACAAATCTTTCCCACATCTCATTTACAGACTCACAGTCCAGGAGTGTCTCCCATTTTATTTCACTTAGATATGAGCGCATCCTGTCAAAGTTTGCTCGCCTAAAATTGAAAATTTTTGTTTTTGAAGACACCTTTTTAACTTCCCATGAAACATCAAAATTAACAGTAGAGTGATCACTTGTCCCAAGTGGCTCCAGTACCTCAACATTCCTAATTCTATCTGGGTCATTACAGAGCACTAAGTCTAAAATTGCCTTCTCTCTTGTAGGTTTATTAACATGCTGCACCAAAAATTATCATTTATAACATCTAGAAATTCTTCCTCCCCCCTACCCTGTCCTTTCACCATTTCCCAATTGATGCTAGGATAATTTCAGTCACCCATAATAATAGTCCCTCCTCCTCTACAAGCTTGCGTAATCCTCTTAAAGAGCATTTCATTGACAATACTGTCCAAAGCTGGCGGTCGACAGCACAGTGCTGTGTTTAAACCAGTCTCGTGTTTGCCAATTAGCCTGACCCAGATATCTTCACAGGGCAAGGAATGTTCAATATCAGGAATTTCCTGCACATTCATGTTTTCGTTCACATAGAGTGCTACACCCCCTCCTCGCCTATTGCATCTATCCTTTTTAAAGAGCTTATAACCTTCTATATTATATTCTTCTCATGTTCTTCACTATGCCATGTCTCTGTAATCCCAACTATGTCATAGCCCTCACTAATCATAACGGCCTCAAGTTCTGGAAATGTATTTTTTATGCTTCTTGCATTTAGATAAGAACATTTCAGGTTATCACGAATGCTCTTCCCCTTCGATTTCCCATGTGCCCGCTACTCCAAGCCCCTCACTACGCTTTGTTGCTCCGGTTCAGGTGTAGCCCATCCGGCTTGAATAGGTCACCCCTGTCCCAGAAGTAGTTCCAGTGCCCCATAAACTTATACCCCTCTTTCCTACACCAGGTTCGTAGCCACGTGTTAAACCTCCAGATAAAATTCTGCTTCCCTCTGCTTGCACGTGGTACCAGTAGAATCCCGGAGAAAACTACCGTGGAGGATCTGCTCCTAAGCTTTTCAGCTAATTCCACAAATTTGCCTTGCAGAACCTCAAACCTACCCTTACATATGTCATTTGTCCCAACATGGACCATGACAACTGGATTCCTCCCCGCTCTGGCCAGGAGCTTGTCCACACGCTCCAGGAGGTCTCCTACCTGGGCACCAGGCAGGCAACACACCGTATGAGACTCCTTGTCGCGCGAACAGACTAAACTGTCTATTCCTCTAAGTATTGAGTCCCCCACTATCACTAACTCTCTTTTCTGAGGGGTAGAGGCCAACAGGGTGCCCTGATGCTCATCAGTCCCCCCACTCTCAGGGTCAGGGGCCAATTCGAGTTCCTGCAAGGGCCGGAATCGGTTGGACACCTCTACCACTGGAGGAGCTGTCGCTGTATGGTGTGCACGCCCTTTCTTGCGCTGACGTCCTACAGTTACCCAACTTTCTCTCCCTGCCTGCTCTGGGGTCCCCACACCACCCTGCTTTGGCGTACAAACCATTTCTCTAAACGACATACTACTTAGTTCCTCTAGGAACTCTACTGATTGCGAACTATGTTGCGCCGCCAAATGGCCCTGAAGATCAAGGATCTTGCTCTCCAGATGCTCAATTAGCTGGCATCGGTGGCAGACAAACCCACCCTGGAAATCTCTTTCCAAAAGTGTGATCATCTTGCAACCGTCACATAGTTTTGGCCACATTTTGAACCCCCTACCTAATGACCTTGCTCACCCTAGATAACAAAGAAAATGCCGAGACAGAAGCTCAGGAACCACAATTTATTAATTTATTAACCTGAGAAGCCCTAAGCAGCAGTCACAATAGAAACCGTAGGGAAACTATGTAAATGGATAATAAGCCTCTTTTAACAGGGGCTTAGTTTCAGTTAACAGAAATGAAATACCAAATTGAGACAAACCCTATATGTAATAAGCACTCCTAATAAACCGACTTGAGTTTATCTAGTCCCAGTACTATTAATATACTAACCTAAAAATATCACAGGGCTTAGCTGAGAACCCAGATAAAACAGACTGGCTACAACGCCCTGGAGAAACTGGAGGAGGGAGGAGGCGGAGCACTCCGGTAAACTTTACCGTTTAAATTCCAACCTAACCAAATGAACGACTCAAGTGACTGCTGCCCTACTAACTAAATACTAAATCTCAGATCCCCAGCCAAAAATACAAACAGTAACTATCTAGCTAGCCAGCCACAAATACAACCAAGGGTAACCGAGAAAAGAGTAAAGCCCCGGTTCCCTTTAATTGAAACGGACCGAATAAACAAGTCGTTTACTATGTGAGCGAAATAAACACGGTACCTCCCCCAACAAGCTTGTCACTAAGCACTCAAACAAGGAGTTGAACTTTAATCAGCTGATCAAGGCACCGCAACCGGAGGAAAATACAAAGATAACGTAATTTGCAATGTGTTTAATCAGAAGAGTCCTTCTGTAATAATGAAACGCGAAAAAGATAAAAGCCTCGGTTTGCATTAATATTCAAGCTTGGCAATGCGTTTATGCGGTAATGCGGTCAGAATAAAGAACGAAGGGGACTAAAAAACCCCGGTGAACGTCAATATTTATTCGCTAGAAGACTGTATGAAAGGCAAGCGACCAAGTATGAAACCAAGCTGGGTTATAGTTAGATATCCAGGTAATTCGGTAATATTCTTGGCGTTGAGACCTTGCTGAAGTTCGTCAGCTAAATCAGCAACAGAAAAGCCAGGCGACAGTTGCTCAGTCCTTCAGAACAACTCTGTTTTACTTTGTATATCATACAATTCACTTAGTTCGCCAATTATTTAGCGTTTAAATTTATTGTTTAAACTTAGTGTTTAAATTTATTTTACTTTACCTTACTTTGCTCCTGGGAGACTGAAAGCCCCCAAAAAACCCCCGTCGCCTTTGTCTGACCAGATTAGCAACTTAATTTGGCTGTTTGCTCACCGAGTTGTTACAGGGGGAAAAAGGGGAAAAAGAAAGGGGGAAGATTCTCCCTGCCCCTAATGCGACAAAGGCTATACCTTGGGAGCAAATCGTCTAACCTCTGTTAATGTTTGAGCTTAAATACACAAATTGTTTTCAGAAAAACCCGTTTGCACAAGAGTAAATCTTCAGCTTCAATCCCTCCACACGTCTTTCTCTGTCTCAACCCAAGCAGAATGATCACCAATGAACAGCGCTACAGCACAGCCAAGAGGTCAGCAACAGCAAAGCACAGCACAGAGGCCAATATACTAATCCTGTAAATAACTAACATAATAACTTGCACATTTGGGTAATTCTAATTCTGCACAGATTACTAACGTTACTAATTGATTCTCTCCACTTTCCGCACTAATCTGTAACTCCGCCCTCTTTGCTCTCTCAGTGCTTTTGCCTTTGTTTCTGCAGATACTTGCAGCTATCTCTAATTGCGCGTGCGAGTCCCTTATTGGTCAGCTCAATGCGCCCTCTGTTTGTATGTTTGTATGTATGTCTGTCATCAACCGACTGCTCGAAATTAGCTTTTACGTGTGACGACCTAAATAATATCACGCATGCGCACGTCCACATTCATCGCGATGGTGTCAGCCATCACTCATTGTACACAACGATGACTGCCGGAACGCTCGCCCCAAACATGCTCTGCATGCTCCTAGTTAGTTAGCTCAATGCGCCCCCTGTTTGTATGTATGTATGTCTGTCATCAACCGACCGCTCGAAATTCGCTCGCCCAAAACATGCTCTGCATGCTACTAGAACTAATCTGTTTCTTCCATCTCTCCTCACTTCGGCACTCCTTGAATGGAGCCGTTGTTGTTTAAGGATGTCCTGTGAAAACTAGTCTTTGTCATTGTTTCCCATTGTGTATTGTTTAATTACCTCTTGTGTTTCCCCCTCTCAGTTAATGTTTAGATTATTCCTCACACCTATTGCCCCACCTAGCTTGTTACCTCCCTTGTGTATATATAGTCCCTCACTTCTGCTCAGCCTTGTCAGACTGTTGATCAACTTTTCTCTGTGCCAAGCTCCCTGTACGCCAGTGATCTGTTTGTGATTCTGTGGCGCTCTTCTGTCCGATACCAAGTTCTGTTTGTGCCTGCCTGGATTTGTTTGCTCCCATTATGACCCGTTTTCTGCCCAACCCCACTTGCTGTGTATTGCTGTCCTGGCTTTTGGAATTCAGATTACGGACACTCAACTCTCCCACTGCTGCATGATTTGGTACTGTTGCCTGTGCTTTTTGGTTTTTGAACCCCTGCCTGTCTTTGGACTCTTTTTTGGATTGACCTTCTGTACCGTCACTAAGTTTACCTGGCTTTGGACTCGGACTGAATAAAGACCACGATTTTTGCACTTTTGAACTACTTGCAGTTGGTGCCTTTTACCAGACATTACATGATCATTCATAAGGTACACAGTGGGGTCAGAGAGCTATGATTTGAGTTTGAATTTTTGGGTTCATGAGCCATTCAGTCATCATTCCCATTTTAATAGTAAATAAGTCCTACACTACAAGAAAAGCTTTTTATTAACTCAAAACTTTTTTTTTTCCCCCTACAGGGTACACATCTTGCTCCAGCACCTGCGACATGCACAATCAAATTTATGATAAAGATAATGCTTCCAATTATAATTTTGTTTTTGACTTTTTACGTTTATTTTTTTGAAAATCACTACTGGGCAACAATAATGGTAATAACCTTTTAATTTCTTATTCTATGTTTAGTTTGGAAATGCCTCCTTGGGTTATGCAACTGAGCTTATGAACAGTATGTTTTATCAAAGGGTTTAATTCTAGATAGAAGCGTCCCAGTTAGACACGCCCAGATAGACTCATCACCGTTAGATGCAACCCATAGGTCCCACAGCCTAGATCAGGGCTCCTCAAATCACGGTTCTTGAGGGCCGAGGACTGCTGGTTTTCTACCCTCCCTTTATCTGGGAGTCAGGTGAGATCACAATCTGGCCAATCAGCAGCATTAATTGTTCACTTAATTGCCGGGAAGGAAAACCAGGACTGTATTTGGATTCGAGGGCCGGATTTGGAGAGCCTTGGCCTAGATCAGGGGTCTCCAACCCTGTTCCTGGAGAGCTACCATCCTGTAGGTTTCTACTATAACCGTAATTCAACACACCTGATTCAGCTCATGAGCAGCTCGTCAAGATCTCTAACTGGGAAAGCAGGTGTGGTGTGCTTTGTTTGGAGTGATAACCTTCAGGGTGGTGGCTCTCCAGGGACAGGGTTGGAGACCCCTGGCCTAGATTAAAAACCCTCCCCTAGGCCTAATTCAATGTTGTACAAGGGTTCATCAACTAAACATGTGTGTTAATAAAACAAATTAGCTGAACCTTTCACAGGGTTCATTACCCTTGACATGCATTTAAACAGTCACTTTTAATCAGGATGCATCTCACTAGGAAACGTCTATCTGGGATGCATCAAAAAAAAAAAAAAAAAAAAAAAAACTTGGCCTAAAATACCCACTCGTCTGACTGGGACACGACCACCTGGGATGAAACCAGATGTTTTGTTTTTTTTTCTCAGAAAACACTTATTGCACGCGTTACATTTCCACAGTTTTCCGAATCCCAGTACTTTCTATAATTGTTATAATTTTTTACATTTTGTTTTTGGATAATAGCCTCATATTGGTTGTATAACAGAAAGGTAGGAAAACTGAAGCCCAATGTATAAACCATGTATATAACAAAACAAATTAAGAAAAACCAGGATCAGTCTTTTTGTCAGTATTTAAAGGGACACTCCAGTCATTGAACATACCTAATAAAACACTATATTTCAATGAAGTATCGTTTTCTAAGCCTACCATGAAAAGAATCAGTAACATACCCCCAGGCATTTTGATATTATGACACTTTTTCGCTGAACTGTCAAAGCTCTCCGCGGAGGCCGCCATTTTAACCATTTTCTGGGCGTCACATGATCATAAATCATGGCCCTGACGTCACATGTGCGGATAGCACATTCAGTCGCTTATCCTTCTCGTTCATTTGATGTTGCTGTCTTGAGTGTCGAGCATAGATATATATATTTGTCGAGTCGACTGGATTCACTCAACAATCGCAAATAAACGATGGTTTATTTTTTTCATTTGTCTGTTGATTTAGTGATAATGTGCGAGCGGGGATAATGAAACAGAAGACAGTAGCTACACGTGCACTGTATGTATGCTCGGAACCTAATGAGCTGTCGGGAATTCTCTGGAGTCCCTGCAATGGCAGAACACTGAAATGTCAAAGAAACTTGTTCAGAGAAACAAATGATATAGCTTTATAAAGGCTGCAAACCCAGATTATTCTAAAAACAGGCATGTTAATTTTGTAGGGCATGAAAGGATACGTGAATCATGCTGAAAACAGCCTAGATTTTATTCAGGCGCGATTTTTCTGCTCTGCCTCCCAACTATGGCACTGATGACATTATTTCCCTGACAGATGGAAATAGCATGAACGCTTCGTTCGCAACTCACACGTTTTATGCTATTAATCGATCGTTAATTATAAAATAAAAATGATCAAGGCTTGGCGACTGACAAATGTTGCTATGCTCCAGAGATCTGTGCTCTTACCCTAACAGTGCGCACTGATAGTGGGGGAGCAGTAACGTGCAGCAACTTCGCTGCTGAACAGAAGTTACATATTGGGCATTTTAAAATGCAGCACTGTCAAGCAAAAATTAGGCTCATAATAATGCCAACTTTAGCTAATTAGCTAGAGACATGAGCAGACACGTGTACACCACTAGCGATTTTTGTTACGAACAAACATTCCATAAAATATTAAAACGCAACCGAACTAAGGTGATTCAGTGGTTTTCATATTGGCAGTTGCTACGGGTACGGCAGTTTTCCAATGCATTTCAATGTGGAGAGGTACGGCAGTCCCCATTTCAAGCCCTGCCCTAACTTAACCCTAACCCTAACCCCAACCCCTAACCATAATCCCGAATCCTTATCCTAATCCCTTGAAATCGACTGCCGTTCCAGTAAAAACTGCCGTGTCTCTAGACACTTCCTTTCATATTTTATTTACCAAGGAATTATTTACATGAATGCGTTTCTTTCGGTGCCTCTGTGGCGTTGGTAACCATCTTGCCGATGATTACCCATGACAACACACATGAACGCGCAAAACGAAGGGGTAGGGCTAAGTGGTAGGGCCAAGGGGTGAAATAGGGTTCTCCCTTAATTTAAGCGAATTGCGATGCAGCTCTCGTCTGATCCCCGCTCGTTCGTTCATTTTTCCGCATTTTCAAGCGACCGCAGTACCGTACAGTACCGTTGCAGCCGGTGAGCAGTACGGGTGGGCGAGTCTAACTAGTGGGAGAAATCGGAGATTCACTTCAGCACTCAGACGTTTGACAGGCTGATCCGGTACATATCGGACACTAAAAAGAGTCGTTAAAAAAGAATGGTTCTTTCATTTTTGCCCATCACTTGCCTGTTAACACATCCACAATCATGGAGCAAGGGACAAGCCTTGAAATTCATATGCAGTAGGTCCTAGTAAAGTAGGCTTGTTGCTACAACGTCATTCGGTATCAGTTTACTTGCGAAACCAATGGAATGCTTCATCAGATTATTCGAGTAGTCCTCCGGGTACGTGAAGTGTTCACTACACACGCGGACCTGTTGATCTTTTGGTTCAGGACGTGCACATTTCGCAAGCCACTGCATCCGTAGACGCTTCCTTTTCTTCCCACCTGGCAGCTTGTGAAATCTAGCATTTCGCGGATTGTTTCTATCTGAAACAGCACAGTGTTTAGCGATACAATAAGGCATTTCATGATGAAATGATGGACAAAGGAAACCAAACGAACACGAGGTACAAACACTGATCTATATAGAATAACTATACATTGTTATTCTATATATATCAGTGGGTACAAAGCGGAGATTACTACTGTCAATATGCACACCTGACGTCACTTCCGTTGAGATCGGTCATATGACTGGACGAAATGGCTGCGCCCATGAGAGTATCAAAAATTTACTAAGTAATCGGCTTAAAACGATACAAAACGCTATCGGATAGCACTGAAATTTTGTACGTACCTTCTATACATTATAAACTATCGATTGACATTATTATCCCCCGCCACACGAAGTGGACGGGGGATATTGATTTGACCTCCGTCCGTCCGTGCGTCCGTCCTTCCGTCCATGCGTCCGTCCGGGATAAAGGGGAACAACTTTTCACAAGAAATATTCGCGATAGGATAACCAAATTTGGTGTGTAGCTTAAGACCATAAAGACCTTGATCGAGTTCGAAAATGAGACGCGTGATTATTTTCTCCGGAGTTATTGCCCTTGATGCACTTTTTTCAACTCTGTTCACGGTATATGTAAAGGGGAACAACTTTTCATGGGAAATATTCCAGATAGGATTACCAAATTTGGTGTGTAGCTTAAGACCATAAAGACCTTGATCGAGTTCGAAAAATGAGACCGCAGCGTGATTATTTTTCCGGAGTTATTGCCCTTGATTCACTTTTTTTCAACTCTGTTCACGGTATATGTAAAGGGAAAAACTTTTCATGGGAAATATTCCAGATAGGATAACCAAATTTGGTGTGTAGCTTAAGACCATAAAGACCCTGATGGAGTTCGAAAATAAGAAGCACACTATTATTTTTCCCACAGTTATTGCCCTTGTGGCACTTCTGGGAGCCTCTGTTCATAGTATCTTTAAAGAAGACATTTTGGCGGGGGATGTTGTTGACCATGTCTACTTGTTTCATTTTTTTTAGCATGATGACAATAGTTTCCATTTAAGCAGATCAGTAACGATGGTCTAACCCACTGCTTCTCAAACCTCCCCTGGAGGACAACCTGTCTTGCATGTGTTAGATCTCTCCCTGCTCCAGCACAGGTGATTCAAATTATCTACTCATTATCAAGCAGCTTCAGGGGGTTGATAGCGAGCTGATCATTTCAATCACCTGTGCTGGATTCTTTGTGGGTTTTTCTTATAAATTCATTATCTGTAATAAACAAGTATTGGGTTCCAGTGATTTCTTTGTAGTAAACATACATGTAAGACAAAGACTTGACAAGATCTTAGGGTGTGCAAAAAACTTTTGACTGGTAGTGCACATTCTACCTGAAACTAATGACTAAGGAATGTGTAGATATCAGTGACTTCGTAGACATGCTATAGCCTCCACATATATATTAGAGTAATTCAGTCCCCTGCATTTTTCCCATCTAAATATTCATGAGTATCATGTAAATTTGACTGGAGTCAAGAGGGTCAATTGGGATAAGGGTTGATGGGCAGGATTCCTCCCAAGAAGATTCAGGGAACCCCACATAGGAATAGGAAATTTAAGAATACATTTGCTCTCAAAAATATCATTGAAAGGTAGATCTCAGACAAAATGTGGATGATGGGAATCCATTGTTATACACTGGAATTAAAAAAATGAATGGGTTCTGGAGGTAAAATTAAATTGACCCCAGGATGTAGTGCCCAGATGTTGATGTAGCTACAATCTACACCTTACTGATTGTGCTTGGCAAGTAGCAATCCTCTCTCATTCATTCAGAATTGAGCACTTTGTAACCATGGTAAGGGTATCTCTGATTGGTTAGCACACAATTTGAAATTCAAGCAATATACCAGCTATACTCCAAAGACAGACTTTAATTTTTTAAAGCTAATAATATGGCTACACAATAGCATTGGCTCTTTATTGGTGTTGGCGGACGTAGGATTTAAAATTATGCCTTAACATAGGCAATGAAAATTTCTGCCGATATAACAGGCTAATATACTTGAGTAATTGCTTGATGACTGGGCCGTCACTTTAATGCGAAATACGGGAAAAGCTTGGCAGTGTCACAGCCCCTTTACAGAGTATAGAACGACATTTAAGTCAACATTAAATAGATAAATAACATGCTTATGATTAATGTGTCCTAGGAAAATCCTAGGACAAATCCTAGGAAAAATACACGCCTCAGCTGATGAACAGTAGCCAAATTGGTGCCTCTCAGAATAGGGGATAAGTAATCCAAGTCAACGAAAGAAATACTGGAGCACACGATTACTTCGGCAATTTATTATGGTGCAGGTGACTAAAGTTTTGACAGAGTGTCTTCTTCAGAGTGAAACAGAGGGCCATAGGCATCAGTGCAGAATTAAATATCCCGCCACAGAGGTGTAAAATTTTCTTATTGGACGAGGGAAGTGCGTCCAAGTATCACAGCCAATGGCCTCTACACATACATGCGCACACACAGAGGAATGACTGAACAAATGAAGAAGCCCCTCCTGCAAAAAAACGACAACATCTCATTGGTGGGAGATAAAACACATGCAGCAAAATCAATTACTAACAGAGATATATAGAACAATCAAAGGCAAAGTACAAGAATTAAGACAAATTCAAGTCTTCATTTAGACTTAACCGATCTATTGTGTTAAGAGTAAAAATCCAGAATGCTTCTCTACGGAGAGGTTTGTTAATAATGTCTCCGCCTCTTAATGATGGGGAAATTTTCTCAATCCCCCAGAATTAAAGTGAAGCCACTGACCCGTGTTTGGCCTGCTTGTAATTACGTGCAATGGCATAGTCTAAGTTCTTCATGCGAATAGCAGTCTTACGTTCGGGCGGCACGGTGGCGCAGTGGTTAGCATTGCTGTCTCACAGCAAGAAGGTTGCGGGTTCGAATCCGGCCTGCGGCCTTTCTGTGTGGAGTTTGCATGTTCTCCCCGTGTTCTCCGGGTACTCCGGTTTCCTCCCACAGTCCAAAGACAGGCATATCAGGTTAATTGGAGACACTAAATTGCCCAAAGGTATGAGTGTGGGAGTGAATGGCGTGTGCACCCTGCGATGGATTGGCAAGCTGTCCAGGGTGGGTCCCTGCCTTTGCCCGTAGTCAGCTGGGATAGACTCCGGCTCACCTCGCAACCCTAGTGAGGAATAAGCGGGTATAGAAAATAGAAAGATGAATGTTCGGCAATTCTGGGTTTAAGAGGATGCTTGGTTTGCCCCACATATACTAAACCACGCGGGCATTTCAATATGTTGATAAGATGAGTGCTCTTAGTTTATGAAAGAATTGATTTTAAATTTTTTGCCCATACGTGGGTGAGTAAATCTTTGATGTTGAAAGAGTTTGAACAGTGGATACAGTGCCCGCAGCGATTATAAACCTACAGGTTGAGTCGGTAGCCAGGAAGAAGGGGATGGTCTATGAATATCGGAATGAAGCAGCCGATCTCTGAGATTGCGTGCGCGTCTGAAGGTAATTTAAGGAGGTTGAGCATAAATCTCTTTTAGAGATGGGTCACTTTTAAGAATGTTCCAGTGTTTAAGAACAACGTGTTTAATTCTGCCTGCCATTGCGCTGTATTCCGTAGAGAAACAAGGCCGAGTAGAGGCACGATCCCTGGGTCTTTTAGACAGAAGGGTATGTCTTTCAGAGCTCCCTGCTCTCTGATAAGCAGTATCAATACAAGCACTTGAATAACCTCTGGCTCTGAAGCGCTACTTCATGTCTATGGCTTTGGCATGAAAATGGCCTGTTCAGTGCCACGACTCTGTTGCCAAGCAGTTCGGTCAGGCGATCGGTAACAATCCGCCCTCTGTGTGGGGGAGCCCCATCTTGTGCCCATCAGGCACACTGAAATTCACCATTCCAGTGACGCTGAAACTTGCGGATGTGGGTGATTTCTGGAACCGCACGTCCGTTCAACATCTGGAGGTAGTCTCCCTCCATTGAGGTTTTGGCGAGAAAAGAAAGGACCATTGAGGGGCCCACTGCCTACCAAACCAAGTCATCATTGTGCCAGTAATCAAAATCAAGCGGTTGTTCCCCCTGGGGTCGGTATTCCCTGATGTTATGAGAATTGACCATGGCATTCATGGCGAATCCTGATTCATCGCCAATGATGAAATCCTCCAGGAAGCGTTGCCGCTGTGCAAGCAGCCACCGGCAGAAATTTAAGCGGCGCTGCATATCACCAGGAAGAAGTTGGTGTCGCTTTATCATCTGATATGGATGAAAGTACAAGCCAAGGCAGGTAGTGCGATTAAAGGTTGAAGAAGATGGCTCAAGACCGTTCCGTTGGCAGCTAATTGTTTGTTCTCTTTCTTCGTCAGCATGATGTTCCTCAAGGAGGCTGCTTTGATGTTAGCCACTGTTCGTGCAATACAATGTTGACCGCACCGCTCTTTGTTGAAATTTCAGTTGGTTCCACTCACAAGGTATGTGCACGCATTTTAAAGATGGTTGAATGCGATGGAAGGCGAACATTTGGGTATTCTCAGCGGAACCTCTCAAGGACATCAAGAACACTTTTACTTTGATGATATTCGGTGATCATGGAAGATCGTTGCTGGGGTGAGTACTGAGGTCTGACCATCTTCTATCAATCCACATGGACGGGAAGGCCAATGCACAGAATTTGCACAAATGTATACCCATTATGCAATTTTGAGGCAATTACCAAGAGGGCATACCCAGATGATGCAATGATTTATGCTGACTGACCTGTTTAAATTTCAGAAGGTCAGCTCAAAACAAGCTTAAAGAATGCTCACTGACAGCATTAGCCCCTTGTGTTTGGTATGATACACTCAAACCTGTCATGAATGTTAAATCTTTGAGGGTTAACGTATGTATTTTTTTTCCTGTTTTATGCATGCAAGTAAAACACCAATGGAGCTAGTCATCCATAGCAACAGATCTCATATGTACCCTTGCACTACCATGTGCGACAGACTTTTATTTAGCAAAATTCAAATTAGCCATGTTCAATGAAGCGTGAACTGAACCACGACACTGGTGTCAATCAAGGGAGAATTACATGGTCTGTCAACATGTATGACCAGATTTTCTAACCATCTTCACATTTTAGTTTTATGATGTTTTTTCTGAGAGCCTACTTTTTTCTGATAGACCCTGTATTTATTTCAGGGGACATTTATTTCCGAATGCCATACGTATTTAATTCATTTCTCACAATCAAGCTAGAAGGGCACCACTCAATATTGCCATTAGCAATCGGTCAAAAGAGTTGGATAATATTGGCATCTCGGATTTGGGCAAAATTTCTGATATTGCGCATCACTTTATACAGTGCTGTAGAAAAGTATTTGCCCCCTTCCTGATTTCTAATTTTTTTGCATATTTGTCAGACTGAAATGTTTCAGATCATCAAACAAATTTTAATATTAGACAAAGATAACGTGAGTAAAGGCAAAATGCAGTTTTTGAATGATGATTTTATTTATTGAGGGAAAAAGCTATCCAAACCTACATAGCCCTGTGAGAAAAAGTAATTGCCCCCTAAACCTAATCACTGGTTGTGCCACCCTCAGCGACAACAACTGCAATCAAGCGTTTGCAATAACTGGCAATGAGTCTTTCACATCGCTATGGAGGAATTTTGGTCCACTCTTCTTTGCAGAATTGTTTTAATTCAGCCACATGGGAGAGTTTTCGGGCATGAACGACCTGTTTAAGGTAATGCCACAGCATTTCAATCGGATTTAAGTCTAGACTTTGGCCAAGCCACTCCAAAACCTTCATTTTGTTTTTTTAAGCTATTCAGAGGTGGACTTGCTGGTGTGTTTCGGATCATTGTCTTGCTGTATAACCCAAGTGTGCTGGAGCTTGAGGTCACAGACTGAAGGTCGGACATTCTCCTTCAGGATTTTCTGGTAGAGAGCAGAGAGTTCCATCTGGTAGAGAGCAGAGAGTTCTATCAATTATGGCCAGTTGTCCAGCTCCTGAAGCAGCAAAGCAGCCCCAGACCATCACACTACCACCACCATGTTTGACTGTTGGTATGATGTACTTTTTTTTGAAATGCTGTGTTAGTTTTACACCAGATGTAACGGGACGCACATCTTCCAAAAAGTTCAACTTTTGCCTTGCCAGTCCTTAGAATATTTTCCCAAAAGTCTTGGGGATGACCAAGATGTTTTTTTGGCAAATGTGAGAGGAGCCTTTGTGGTCTTTTTGGTCAGCAGTGGTTTTTGCCCTGGAACTCTCCCATGGATGTCATTTTTGCCCAGTCTCTTTCTTCTTGTTGATTCATGAACACTGACTTTAACTGAGGCAAGTGAGGCCAGCAGTTCTTTAGATGTTGTTCTGGGTTTTTTTGTGACCTCCTGGATGAGTTGTTGATTCACTCTTGGAGTAATTTGGTAGGCCAGCCACTCCTGGGAAGGTTCACCAATGTTCTTGGTTTTCTCCATTTGTGGATAATGGCTCTCACCATGGTTCGCTGGAGTCCCAAACCCTTAGAAATGGCTTTGTAACCCTTTCCAGGCTGATGGATGTCAATGACTTTGTTTCTCATCTGTTCTTGAATTTCTTTAGATCGTGGCATGATGTGTTGCTTTTTGAGATCTTTTAGCCTATTTAGCTTTGTCAGACAGGTTCTATTTAAGTGATTTCTTGATTCAACAGGTCTGGCAGTAATCAGGCCTGGGTGTGGCTAGTGAAATTGAACTAAAAAAATGTGGTTAATCACAGTTAATTCATGATTTAACAAGGGGGGGCAATTACTTTTTCACATAGGGCCAGGTAGGTTTGGATGGCTTTTTACCTTAATAAATGAAATTATCATTTAAAAACTGCATTTTGTATTTACTCGGGTTCTCTTTGTCTAATATTAAAATTTGTTTGACGATCAGAAAAAAGTGTGACAAATACGCAAAAAAATAAGAAATCAGGAAAGGGGAAAATACCTTTACAGAGCACTGTATGTACATATACTCGGAGCCATTAAAATGCACTGGTGAGTTATGCACTGCATTTGCTGCAAATTGAAGCATCAATTGATTTTTATTGATTTTCTGGTGGGATATCAGTAGAAATAAAGAAAAGCGCATGGTACTGTGATCCCGACGTGCACCACATGGATATGCTGTGCACTTCAGTAATAAAGAACATTGAGCTGTTTTTGATGTGTACGGTGATGCTTGACTTGTTCATTTAGGTGCGTTCAATTGCTTGCATAAAGCCAACAAAAAAAAAAAAAAAAAAAAAAAAAAAAAAAATGCTATGGCGTCGAGAAAATGGCACGGCTTACAACACAAGAGAGAGAAAAAGAGCCATTGGCATGTTACTGGCAGGTCTCAGCCACTGAGAATTGCCGCGTCATTTGGACTGTCACTGGTCAACAGTCAGTCGACTTTCTGTCAGAAAAAGTTAAACAGGCCTTGTCACTGACTGTTCCCGCTTATGGCAGCCACAAATGACTACTGTAGCTCAAGAGTGCCACATCCAGGGCTTTCCAGTTCCGCCATGCTCGAGAATGACGTAAGTCTCATCGCTTTTGCTGTCAAACTCAATGAAATGTGTTTGGAACAAAATATTCCGGCCAAAAATTAAGTGGTGAAATAACTCTTTACATTAAACCTTATCGCCATTACGTCTGACGATATGGTGAATCTACCGAAGTGGGCCCAGCTGCCTCGGACTGCCCCGAGGATGAGACGGAGGGAAATGCATAAGACTCGGGAACGTAGTGCTTGAAGCTATCTCTTCCCTTCGCACTGAACTTCACTCCCTAAAAACTGAGATTGCGAACATGATTGACACAAGGATTGACCGCCTCTCCTCCACCATCAGGGGCAAGCTGACGGCGCTTAAAAACAAGGCTAACACAGCCATCTCAGCGGTTGAAGCTACTACGAGCGAACATGCCGGCAAGCTCGTGGACCTGGAGCGCAACGCGTCAAGCACGTCCGATACAATCGCAAAGCTGGAACAAGAAGTCAGATGCTTAAACAAAGTTGTGGATCAACTTTCCGTCAAGTGCACTGATCTCGAGGGGTGCAGTAGGAGACAAAACTTGAGGATTCTGTATGTAAAAGAGGGATCTGATGCAGGTAAGAATCCAAAAGACTTTGTTGCACAGCTCCTCAAAAACGCTCTCTCCCTGGAGGAACGACCACTTACATGCTGATGTCACAGAGCGCTCAGAACTCGTCCAGCTGACAGCAAACCCCCTCGTCCTTTCATTTTCAAGATGCACCACATTAGGACCTGCAGTTAGTCTCCTAAAGGGGCGGGGCACTAACGTGACTGATACAGGATATTACCCCTCGATGAAGGGTCTTGCTCTTCAGCAGAGTCTTTTGTCAACCTATAAGCCATCTTGAAATCCTATGACGTGATAACTGAACTTGGCTCCCAGTGATATCACTGAAATTTTGTGAGTTGATTGGTCTCACATCAGGGATGGAACCTTTTCTTAAATTTCTTATGAGCCGTGTTCACTCAGCAAGATTTTGACAGTGCTGCCTTGGCGGAGGTTTGCACTCTCTTGATAAGACTTGACAAGATCTTGGTGTGTGCAAAATCTTTTGACTGGTAGTGTGTATATATATATACATATATATATATATAAAATACTATACATATATATGTGTATATACGGCATGTATGTATGTATGTATATGTATGTATGTACGTATCTCCATGGATGGGACTTGTTTCTCCAGCACATCTCACAGATGATCCATTGCATTGAGATCAGGGGGATTTAATAGCCAGGTCAACACCTTGAACTTGTTGTATTCCTCAAATCATTCCTGAACCATTCTTTTGGTGTGGCAGGGTGCATTATCCTGCTGAAATAGGCCACTGCAATTAGGGAATACCATTTTCATAAAGGGATGCACTTGATATGCAATGATGTTTAGGTAGGTAGTATTTAGGTAAGTAGTGTCAGAGTAACATCCACATAAATGCCAGGAACCAAGTTTACCCAGCAGAACATTGCCTAATGCATCACACTGCTTCCGCTGGATTGCCTTTGTCCCATAGTGCGACATGATGCCATCTCTTCCCCAGGTAAACAATGCACACACACTCAGTCGTCCGCATGTTGTAAAAGAAAATGTGATTCATAAGACAAAGCCACCTTCTTCCATTGTTCCGTGGTCCAGTTCTAATGCTCACATGCCCATTGTAGGTGCTTTCAGCGGTGGACGGAGTTAGCATGGGCACCCTGACTGGTCTGTGGCTACACAGCCCCACACGCAACAATTTGCGATGATCTGGGTATTCTGACACCTTTTTATCAAAACAAGCATGGATTTTTTTTCAGCAATTTGAGCGACAGTGGCTCTTCCGTTGGATTGTTCAACACGGGCCAACCTTCGCTCCCCACGCACATCAGTGAGCCTTGGTCGATTATGAACCTGTCGCCGCTTCACCAGTTTTGCTTCTTTGGACCTATTTTGATTGGTATTGATTACTGCAGACCGGGGACATCGAACAAGAGGTGCAGTTTTGGAGCTGCTCTAGCCCAGTCATCTAGCCATCACAATTTGGCCCTTGTCAGTGTCGCTCCTATCCTTACGTTTGCCCATTTTTCCTGCCTCCAACACTTTAACTTTGAGGACCTTATGTTCATTTTCTGCCTAATATTTCCACCCACTGACAGGTGCCATTGTAACGAGATCACCCATGTTATTACCTGTCAGTGGTCATAAGTTTATAGGAGTCTACACATACACTGGGGAAAAATTCATGGAAAAATACAGAAATAGTCCTCGTAAGGTATTGGACTTGCACAAGCTGCCAAATCCGCATCAAGACACTGCAGCATGGGGTCTTCAAGTGTAAAACTTTACTGAAGGGATGGAGTGCCATTCTTCTAAAAGATATTCCTTGATTTGGTGGTTTGATGATGTTGACAGTGAGCATCTCACATACTCATAAAACCATTCAGTGATGCCTTGAGCCCATTGTCATCTTGGAAGAGATCACTGCCATCATGGTAGGAATGCTTCATCATAGGATATAAAGGTGATCAAAATGGTGACCTTTTTCCCTTTATGGGGACAAGTGGACCCAAACCATGCCGGAAAATGAATGGCGGCATCTGGTTTCATTATGTTTTTCCATGCAAATATCCAGGTTTTTTGACAGGGTGATTAGCTGAGGGGTTTATTTTGCAATAATGACCTGCTCACTATACGTTATCCCACTTTTAACATGGTCACTTATGTATGAAATCAGTATTTTGAAACAGCATTTGAGTTGTGATCCATTACAGGTGATAGATACAAGAATCAGTGAGATTCAGAATGTTTTACCCTAAAGTAAGGCGTCCAGGGAGAACTGCAGTCGCAATCTGCTAGAAGCACATACTCCCTCAATGTATTGCCATTACCAAGTAGTACTGTTTGTGTATGGGTTTCACTTAATTGTGCCTTATAGGCTGTGTCATGGTCCGTAACATAAACATACACAAGCAATTAACAAAGTGTCATGTCAGGACACTGTTTTCTAACAGGTGTTCACCTAGACTTATTCTGCAGTAGCTTACATTAGGCTACAGGCTGCCAATTAGCATAACAACCTCTTGGTGGCTTAGAAATGTTATCTCCGTGTTCGAGGCAGCGTTGTAGTCGAGTCACCAACTCTCAAGTCCGAGTCGAGTCTCGAGTCCCCAGTGCTGGAGTCCGAGTCCGAGTCACCAACGAAAGCAATCGAGTCGAGTCCGAGTCCAGTCACCGTTACCTGGAGCCATCAGAGCTCTCGCAAGAAGATGCGTTATATTTCAAACCAAACGATTTAGCGACGGTTTTTTAATAGATCAAACAATTCTGATTCACTCTCAAACCCATCAGACGTTAAACATGCAAGTTGATGGAGTGTCCAAAAGCAAACAACCAGGATAACAAACTACCAAACAATCCTTATGCCATCGATTTGTAGACAATAGTCCATGTTGATTGATGACCTGTGGCATTCAACTGTTGTAATATGACAACTGCTGTGAGGTTTTCACTCATATTTGCTCCTACAAACAGATACAGTATGTGCAAACCAGGATTTACGAGCACAGCGTGAGTAAACATGTCAATCCACTGATATTTTGTTACAAAATTAAAAATAGTGACTGCATGGAGCACAAGAGGGTTAGATGCATTTTTTGCAAGAAAATAGTAAGTTGGATGCAAATCATATTTTTCACATTGTTTCAAAGTTTTACATAGCTTTTTCTCAAAACAAAGGAAATTAAGTTTGACTCCACTGGAGCAGATTTATTTTCAATAAAACAAGCAAATAAACAAAATTACTAATAAAAGATAGGATAAAAATGGTAAAAGAAAGAACACCTCAGCAATTATTTATACAAGAACTATGCTCCCGCTGCCCAAAAAGACAATGCGCTATGTTAAAGATCAAACCCTGTATTCTTGCATGACAGCATGCTGTCTTATCCGTTACGCTAACTCACAATAACGTGAAGCTGAGTAACGCTAAATAATGCATGAATTTATAGCTCTGGGATAATACGACAAAACCATATGGGGTAAAGCCATACATTTTTGTATCAAGCTTATCAACTGCTAACCAACACCACTCTCAGGCGACTCAGCAATAGTTTGGTTCATTTGTGTTTTTCATTATTTATGAGTCTGCTTGTTCAGCACAATTTCAGAGAAAGTTGGGCCTTTCCTTACGATGACTTTGTATTTCTCTTTAATGTTGGACATCGCATTAAGAAGCTACATGGCTGGTGACATAGCCAACGAATTTGAAATGGCTTTGGACGAGTGAGGTGATATCTACTTGTTAATATGTCGCTCAAAACGCGAGTAAAACACAAAGTTTGCTTCAACAAAATCCTTCATTTCTGAATTCGTCATGGAATTATTAGGGCCTCGGTAATTTTGGAATCGATTCTCGCTGCCGACTGACCGTGGCAGGGGAGCTGGAACCTTGTAATTCTGACATCTAGTTAGATTCATTACAGATTGTTATGTTCCATCTACTTCATTCGATAGAATTTCATAATACAAAGCATATGGAATGTTTATTCAATTTTGACCAAAATGTCCGTTGGGACCTTGTAATTCTAAGGTCGTGACACATACTTTCATTTAGCACCTGTCAGGAAGCCCTTTTGATTTATTATTTTGAAAAACTCTTTATTTCAATAAAAATCTTGTATCAATCACCTTTAAAGGAGGCAAACTGCAAAAACACATGCAAACTGCTGGAACATAGGTGGACCACTTCAGGACACTTTAGGGTTGAGCCAGTACCCCCCACCCCCCACCTCCCCATTCCCCCCATCCCCACGCCGAGGGGTGCCTCCTGGCAGCCCTGTGGTGAACTCCAGACATCGACACAAGAAGTCATGGACCAGGGAGGGGTCGAAAGTGCACTCAGGTACCCAGGAATGCTCCTTAGTCTCATATCCTTCCAAGTTCATCAAGAACTAGTGGCCATGCCCCCAATGCTGAACATCCAGAATACAATGCTCAGAGTAGGCACTGATGTGCCGGAGGGGAGGCGAACTGGAATAAGAAAGAGACTGGAATGATAAAGAGACGCAGGTTTAATTCTAGATACATGAGACACTTTGTGAATTCTGCATAGGGGGTTGGGAGGAGGAGGAGCCTGGCAGCAGAAGATGATAATACTGTTGTTATGTTTAATAGGCCGATGAACCAGGGGTAAGTTAAGGAACTCTATTGAGCCATTACATCACTTCTTATATCACTAGGGTATAAAAATGAGGTAACACACATGCAATATCCCTTTGTCATCCAATACCATAAAGAAAACAAAACAACTGTCAGTTCAAAAGAGGCAGATTGTCATAGACTTTGATAAATCTGGTCATGGTTACAAGAAGATTCACAAATTATTGAATATGCCATTGATCACTGTCAGGGCAATCATTAGATAATTCCAAAGATATGAAACAGTTGAAAACTTCAAGGGTAGAGGATGCAACAGCCTTTTGCCCCAAGGATACTGAGGAGGATGGTGAAAGAAGCAACAAAATCCCCAAGAATCACTGTGAAGGAACTGTAGGCCTTGTTGGTGTCTAGGGGTCCCCAGGTTTCACAAAGCACCATCAGGCTGGAGAAAATTATGTATGGTCAAATTCAAGATTATTTCTCAAAAAAACAGCTTGATAACAAGCTATCAGTATGCATACAGAGAAGGGCATTCCACAAGTACAGCATTAGCGCAAATAACTGATGACTGGCTGAAGAGCATGAATGACAGGAGGATGGTGGGGGCAGTGATGTTAGACTTTATTGCTGCCGTTGTGATTGATCATTGCATGCTACTTAAAAAAATTGATTGTTATGGTTTCAACTCCACTGCTCTGTCCTGGATGGAGAGCTATCAGTCCAAGAGAGGGCGGAGGGTTTTCTTTAATGGCAGTTATTTGGACATTATAGAATTACTATGTGGGGTTCCACAGGGGAGTAGTTTAGGACCTTTGTTATATTCTAGTTTCACAAATGATCTTCCATCAGTTATAGAAAGAGCCAAAATGGTTATGTATGCGGATGATTCAACTATGTACAGTGCAGCATTGTCATACCAGGAGCTATCTGATGGACTAAACATGGCGCTTAGGATGGTGGCTGATTAGTTAAACAAGACCAAACTAGTGTTGAATATCATCAAAACAAAATCTATGACATTTGGACCCAAACATATGTTGGTTAGCAATCGTCAACTAGGCTTATCACTTTTTGGTGAGCCAGTTGAAGAGGTTCAAAGTACTAAGCTTCTTGGTGTTGTGCTGGATGCTGGACTTAATTGGACTGAAGACATTGATAACATTGTAACTCCACTACCAGTCAAAAGTTTTAGAACACCCCAACTTTTTCCATTTTTTATTGAAAATTATGCAGTTCCAGTCCAATGAATAGCTTGAAATGGTACAGAAGTTTTAAACAAAAGGTAAGGTTACCCAGGTTTTTTTGTATGCCATTGAGTAGGTGAAAGGATGGTTCCTCAGTGTGTGACATCAACTGTCAAACATGGAGGAGGAAGCTTGATGGTCTGGGGCTGTTTTGCTGGATCCAGGGTCAGTGACTTGTACAAAGTGAAAACAGCAATTACAGCATTCTGCAGTGGGGTTCATCCTACAGCAAGATAATGACCCAAAACATAAGTCCAAGCTCTGCCAGAACTGCCTTAGGAAAAAAAGAACAAGATGATAAGCTTGAAAACATGGAGTGGCCAGCACAGTCTCCAGACTTAAACCCTATCAAGATGGTTTGGAATGAACTGGACAGAAGAGTGAAAGCAAAGCAACCTACAAGTGCCACACATTTATGGGAACTTCTGCAACAGAGTTGGGAAGAACTTTCCGGAAAATATTTGATTTCAATTGTAGAAAGAATGCCATGAGTGTGTTCAGCTGTTTTATCTGCCAAAGGTGGCTACTTTGAGTCAAACATTTAGAATTCTTTTTGGTTTATAAATTGATTCCACGATTTCTTTTTTAACTTCAAGTGTTTATTTGTTCTATCATGTCTATGCTTTTATTCCAGAGTACAATGAGACATTAAACTGCATAATTTTCAATAAAAAATTGGAAAAATTGGGGTGTTCTAAAACTTTTGACTGGTAGTGTAGAAAAGGCTAAATTTTCTGAAGAAAATTTGTGTGCTTGCTTCAGTGTAAAAAAAATGAAGAGGTTGGCTTATAAAATAAAGGTGCTTGGAAACTGAGAGGCAAAGGAAATTGCTGAAGAAATGTTGAAAAACTGCTGAAATGTAAACACAAGACTTCCCTATGGCAAGCCGCTGCCAACAGCGCGGCAAATTCTACCATTCCCTATGGTAAGCCGGTGCCAGCAGCGTGGATGACCATTCGCAGTCCGATGAGAACATGAAATCAGTTGATGATTGCGGTCATGGGCCACCTGTACCTCAATATTTTATACTGTGTAATTTTCGGGAAAGGTATTCTGTATAAACGCGACAATTTTGCATAAAAGTATTCCATAGGGAATGAGTTAAAGCTGGAAGTAATTGTTAAAGGAATTCTGACTTTTCAGCCACATCATGACCTAGTCTACTTCGCATCAACCCAGCTGTAAAAAATGGTCAATTGAAGTGAATGAACTTGACGCATCTCTCTCTCTATGGCTCTGTGCGTATCTAGGTCAACGTACTGCAGGCAGAGAAATTAGCTTTCTGGCGGAGCAAACATGGCAGGCCACATTGACAGACTGCTGCAGCTGTTGTTGTTTACAGCTCATTGTCAGTGTCTCCGCCAGTCCCGAAACCGTACAACGCTGACCTGGCCAAGTAGTGAAATGCTACTATTGGCGGCTCTCTGTTCATTTCTGTGCACTGCGTGTTCACTAGCTGACTAGCTAATAATAGCAAGCTGTGAGATATTGTTAACACATGTTGTGAAATTATTTTATGGCGCCCTTTTTCTTTCTGTGCTATTATTAACTAGTTAGCTGGCGAACACACAGTGCACAGAACGAGTTCGAAATGGGACGAACTTGAGCATTGAAATTGTCATCACTGCAGATGACATAATCAATAGGTAGCTAATGTTAATTATTAAACTACTCAATGGTATAAGAAAGTTACCTCTGCTAGCTTAGCCAGGACAGCTGTTACGGTCTTGAAATTTGATCCGTGGCTAGCATGGGCGTGGTAGCAACCGTTACGTAACATTCAATGTATTGGTAATGGCTGCACTGTTCTCCCAAACTGAACTCAATTTGTTCCTATCAACGTGTCTCCTTCATTGACTCCAGCAAAACAAGACTAGGCAGGTGAAAGCCTAGCTGTTAGCTAGTATATGGTTTGACTGTACATATTATCGCAATGCTAATTTCTCCCATTATGTGGCGCTAGCATTGCTCATTTATTTGCGTTTGTATGAGATTCAAGGTCAATAGAGTCGCTAGCTCACTAAAAACACTGGATGTTATATGCTAACCCTTCAAGACACAGTTACGAAACATTTTTGTTGAATAAAGTAGCCACGCTTGAAAACTGATTAGGCCTACTATAACCACGAGCTGGCGGTTAGCTGTTAGTTTGACAGCTAACCGGCTAGCGTCACCCTTCCAAACAATGGCAACAGGCATATATTATGATGGACCAACGGCTGCTAGCTAGCATTAGCAACTGGCTATTGCTAACATTGTTGGCCTTACGTTAGCCAACATTAGCCTTTAACAGTGTCTTAAGCATAGATATGTTTTTAAGTAGGCCAAACACTTCTGAATAATGCCAACAGGCTCTTCTTCTTCTCTTGATTTCAGCACAAAAATGACTTGATGTAATATGACCCCAAAAAATGACATTTAAAATTAAATATCTCAAAAACGAAAAAAAAAAAAATCTAAAATCTGTTCAGATGCAACGTAATTCATAACAAGCTGAATTCTTTAAAGTTTGAGCAGTATCAATAGTTTAATAGGTGTAGGAAGAGTTAGTGGGCCAAATTTAGACGGAAGAAGAAAAATAATAATAAGAAGAAGTAGTAAGAGAATAGAGTGTGCTGTTTTGCTGAAGCAAGCACACAAATCAATTTATTTTAGGCAACGTTAGCTTAAGTGTAGGCAAGATGACCAGAACAACAAGCAGTGCTGCATACTGGGGTGTCATTATTTATCAATAGAAATTTCTGTAAAGTGATCTCATGTGTTCCAGCCAGTCGAGCAATAATGTGAAAAAAAAACTACTACTAATAATAATTAATAACTAGAAACTGCAGGTGGTTACTCAGCTTCCAAGCCCATTTGCTGTTCGAGATTTCAGTTCATGCATTCAAATCAGAACTCAGTGTAAGCAGTCATTAAACAGTGCAAAGTTTGCATGTGGTTTCCTTAGGGAACGGTTGCTTCTTTTGCTTTCCTGTGAAGACATCAGCTTAGGATCCATATATAAACATTCACTTATCATGTTTTTCCTCTGCAATAGAAAAATTCCGATGTTTAATTGTGTCAGTAAACCAGATATGGTATGGCGGTCCCATTTGCGTAATATGGAATTGAATTGTACGAACTAGTGTTTGCTGGACGTTGTAACGCGTCTGGCGAATCGTCAAATCTCCAGTCAGATTCTGTAACGTTCCTCACAGCTATTCAGTCAGAGCTCAGAGATGAACGTGCTTATAGGCGTTTTGAATAATTACAGACCCCAGGTTGTCTTACTGGACATGTAAAAATACACTCAAAATATACGTGTATTATTACGAATTGCGAGCCTTTAGCACATCTTTATGAAATGTCATTTGTGGACCCTACTCTTCTGTAAACTCATTAATCCCAAAAGGAAATCTTCACCTTAATTCATTGCTAACTGAGACAGAACACCCAAATATCGCTGCAAGAGCTATCCACGGACTGCTGATTATATATGTAGCGTGCCCTTCAGCAATAGAAAAGTGTGCATTCCTTTAGTTGGAGCTTGTTGCCTGTTAACTGTGGAATTTTCAAACAAATTTTGAATCCTTCATTTGTAAACTATGATTTAAATCCTCAACCAATCTAGGCAAACAATATACCATTTGAAAGCTTAGACACTCAGGATTACATTTATACCCACCTTTTTGCCCTATGTCAGTCATAACAAATGCAATAAATCAATTTCTCAACATAGACACCACATACTTGAGTGCAATGAAACTTGTCAGTCCTCATCATCAAAGTTGTGTTGTGATGGTCAAACCATGTATTATCCGGTCCATTTGGTCTTGCAAGCGGAAATATATCTCATTATTCTAGTCTCAATTACTCTCTGACAGTAAGTCACAACATTTTATGATGCATTTCATTGACTTATCTTTCCAGTGAGACCATGCATGTGTAATAGAACCATTGTATGTGGGAGCAGTGAGCATTTGAAATGTGGTATACCAATCCAGGCCAAATGTGAGAAAATGCAGGTGACAGTTAAGGGGTTAACGAACTGATTACAATATAATGAAATATGAAAATCTCACTGCTTAGATTCATTTACTATTCCATTCAATAAATTCAAAAACTACACAGGGCTTATTTTTCATCGTGTCCAATCTGTGGTGCTCTCATGCTGCTCAATATTTAATAGGTTAATGTCACAAAGGTTTTAAATGTTTGGAGCTCTACTAATTTGGACGTTATTTCTATTATCCGGTTTTATTTGCATTTTATTGATTGATTGATTTATGTTAACTTTGCACCCGGCAATTTTTCAGCTATATGGCGACGAAGGTTTCATTTGTGTACATTAGTATGAAATGGCCACTGAGAACAACTGAGAGCATGCAGGCAGGATAAAATGAAAGTGCTGAGCAGGACTTAGACAGATAGAGATTAATAGGCAAACATGGAAAAAAAGATAAAGTCTGGTTCTAAAAGCGTTTTTTTTTTTAATGTTGGTTTTAAACTTAAGTGTACCCTAACCCGCGCTGGTGGCACGCTGAGCAATTGAGATTAGCCATGGCTAGGTGACTCCACCAGCCTGTCGCTGTTGTGGCTATGCCTGCTGGCCGGCCTAATGCGAAGCTGTGCGGCCTCTATATGCTGTCCATCTCTTCTATACGTACTGTGCTGTCCATTCTATCGTCCCTTCGTCGTATGGCAGGAACATTGCCGAATATGACAATAAACACAAAGCAATCAAACTGTCTGTGTAGTGGATGTAAAAAAAAGTTCAAACCGTCGACAGAGAGTCAAGTCAACAGACAAGAAAATTACAGCGTGTCCTATAGGCTTACCTCTAGACCAATACCCATAAGACTATTTTCGCTGCTTCGCTGAAGCAAGCACACAATTAAAATGGGTAAGAGTATTGCTGTTACCAGGAAATGTGCTGGGTATGTTACATCAAGCACTCTGAAACAGGTAATACAGGTGTTAGTTCTTTCACACCTCGATTACTGTTCACCCATCTGGTCATCCGCGACTAAGAAAGAACTTAGAAAACTACAACTTGAGGAATCCACTTGCAGAGCCTTCTAAGTCAAGTTAGTCCATTTGTTTTTTAAAGAAAAATCTGATTTTTTCATAGGCATAGAAATTATCTTCCACAGATACCAATTTTCACTATACTGAAACTATTAGCCTTGCAGACATAATCCATGAGGCAATTCATTTTTTTTTTTAAGAAATGACTTTGATTTTGCAACACAAATTTTTGACTTGCCAGGTTTTGAAAGTGTAGTGGAAACCTAGCAGGTTTTGACAGTGTTTAAACCAGCCCCGTTGCTCAATAGGTGAAGGTATTTGCCTCAGGACCCACTCTACATGCAAGAAATGCATTTTAAGACATGCAAGGATATCATTCGAACTCATAATAGTGTTCCTTATCTTTCAAGATTGAGGAGCTTCCTTTTTGAACCCTTACAAGGAGATTTGTTTGCATTTTCTGTGATAAAAATGAAACTTGAGTCTGCATCCCCCATCTTGAGTTAGAGAAGACAAAAGCTGAACAGGCTATAAAAGCTCGACTGTGATTGGTTCCTTCTCACGAACGAAAACGGAATCACGTTTCCACATTGGCTGATGACTTAGCAGAAATTGACAGTTTCCCCCCTTGACTTGGCAGGTTTTGACAGTTTTCGCTTTTTCTGTTACAATTATGGCGGGTTTTGACAGTTTCGCTTTTTCTGTTACAATTTATAACATGATTTAGTAGGTTTAGTAGGAGCTATCAGTGGGACATGCGCAAGTGCCTGAAAGAGAGGCTAAGGGAAATAACGAAGATTACTTATGTAACCACGGTTCTATGAACTAAGGGACTATGCTAGTCACATACTAATGGGTTATCCTTCCGCCTGCCGGTAGGATGAGCCGAGATAGAATTTCAGTGTACGCTCGTGCAATGACTGTGGCACGTCCGCACCCCCCATATATAACCTGGCTAGTGTCTTAAAACTACCTACAGACTTCCCGAGGCAAGGGAAGCAACAGCTAGACTAGCATAGTCCCTTAGTTCATAGAACCATGGTAACATAAGTAACCTTCGTTCTATTTCACATTGGGACTATGCTAGTCACATACTAATGGGATGACAATACCAGAGTACATTGATTCCCAAGAAAAACAAGGAGCCAAGTCTGCTAATCCACACAGTTTGTTAACCACAACAGCAGACAAGACTCATTACTGAGAAAGCACAGAGGAATGGAGTATAGCCGAGCCCACTCCATGAGGTGCAACAACATTCATCTGATAGAACCTCGCAAAGGTGCCCGCTAAAGCCCAGCTGGCCGCAGCACAAATATCTGCCAGAGGGACACCTTTGAGCAGGCCCCAAGATGTTGCAACTCCCCTGGTGGAGTACGCTCTCAAGGGTGACTGAAGGGGCCTACCAGCTGAAATGTAGGCAGGTTGAATCGTTTCAACAATCCAGTGAGAGAGGCGTTGTTTCAAGAGATGCTTACCTCTCACACCTTCACCGAAACAGACAAATCACTGATCTGTCTGGCGCAAAGAACGAATCCTATCCACATAATGGGTCAAGGCTCACACTGGGCACAAAGCCTGCAAAGAACTGTCTTCACCCTCAGAAACCTGAGAGGGGAGGGCTGTCAGCGTCATTTCTGTGTTAACAGAGCCTTGTGGAAAAACTTTAGGCAAGTACGAAGGATTGGGTCGGAGGATGATGCTCGACTCATCCGGGCGAAGACGATAGCATTCCTCACTAACTGAGACCGTGTATCTCACTGACTCTCTTGGTTGAAGTAATAGCCATCAGGAACGCGGTCTTCAACGACAAATGTTTCATACTGATTGAGTCCAAGGGCTCAAAGGGAGCCTTAGTCAGTGCATTTAGAACTATATACAAATCCCATGAGGGAAAGGTATGTACTCTGGGGGGTCTGAGTCAACGAACACCCTTGAGAAACCTGGTTACAAGGCAGTGCTGACTAATTGGACCGTCTGGACCTTCATCATGGCGCGCTGAAATTTCCGCCACATATACCTTTAGGGTATATGCAGCATGGCCAGCGTCATAAAGTGAGCGCAAGAAACAGAGGACTGAGTTTACTCCACAGGATTCTGGTCAGAGGCCTTGCTCCTCACACCACTGGCTAAATATGTTCCATCTTTTGCTGTAAGCTGAAGTGGTTGTTGGTGCCCGTGCACTCTCCAACACGTTCAAAACTGTGGGCTCTAATTCTAATCCAGACCATTTCCTCCGCTCAGCGGCTAAGCCCAAAGACTGAGACGCTGAGGGTTGGGATGCCACAGCCTCCCCTGCACCTGAGACAGATCTGGCCTCTGTGGCAGCTGCTATGGTTTCCCGCTATCAGAGACAGAAGTGTCCCATACCACGGGCATCTGGGCCATTTCGGCGCTACAAGGAGGAGTTGGAGACGCGCTTCCCTGACCCTGTCCAAGACTGCTGAAATCAGAGGAAAGGGTGGGAATGCATAGAGTCTCAGCCTCAGGCACTCGTGGGCAAATGCATCCTGCCTGAGTGGACCTGGAGGGTTGGACATTGAGAACCACAGCTGGCACTGCATTTTGTCCGCCAAGGCAAAGAGGTCTACCTGTGCCTCCCCGAATATCTCCCACAGGCGATGCACAACCATTGGATTGAGTTTCCACTCCCCTTCCGGGGGACCACTCCGGGAGAGCATATCCGCAGCTGTGTTGAGTACACCTGGAATGTGTATTGCTCTCAGAGACGACAGGTTCTGGTGTGCCCACAGCAGAAGGCTGCGTGCTAACGAGTGCAGCTGGGGTGAGCCCAAGCCCCCCAGATGATTATATATGACACCACTGTGGTGCTATCCGTCTACACAAGAACATGCTTTCCCTGCATAAAAGGAATTGTTGTTGGACAAGCTGAACAGCTCTCAGCTCAAGCACATTGATATGATGTTTTGCCCAGCTGAGGCACCACGACCCGCTGGCCATCCTCTATTTCAGCACAGCACCCCATCCGACCAAGGAGGCATCTGTCTGGACCAGTTCCCTCCGATGGACTCTCCTCAAACAAATCCCTTGTAGGAGGAACACAGAGGAATTCCACCTTCTTATCGCCCGAACGCATGCCCTGGATACCAGCATGTGCCGGTTCCTGTGTAGCAAGGGGTGGAGATTCTGGCTGTTCAGCCACCTTTGCAAGGGGCGTAGATGGAGAAGACCTAGGGGTATCAGGGGACTGGCCGCAGTCAGGAGCCCCAAAAACCTCTAAGCCTGTAGTAGAGTCACCGTCTGGCCCTCCACAAACAGGCTGAGGTGGTCGACGAAAGCCGGAGTCTGCTCCACTGTGAGGTGGGCTCGCATCTGAACAGAATTGATACGCATTCCCACAAAGCTCACCTCTGTGTGGGAGTGAGCTAGGACTTGGAGCGGTTCAAGCTGAGGCCCAAGCCTGAGATGTGACTCAGAATGATAGCAGTGTCTAAGGCTGCTTGTTCCTGTGATGAGGAGCAAATCAGCCAATCGTCGATGTAATTCAGGACGGTCAGACACCGAGAAGTTAGACAGGCCAGGACAGCGTCCATATATTTCGTGAACGTCCTGTGGGCTAGCGACAGGTCGAACGGGAGGACCAGGTACTCGTAGGCCACCCCGTTGAATGCAAAACGTAGGAACTTTCTGTGATCTGGGTGTACGGGACTGTGAAATTAAGCGTACTTGAGGTCTATGATGGTAAACCAAAGACCTGAGCTTATCGTCTGCAAGACTCATGATGGTGACATCATCTTGAATGGAAGGTCCTTCAAAGTGTAATTGAGATTCCGCATGTCCAGAATAGGTTGAAACCCGCCTTCTTTCTTGGGAACCAGGAAATAAATGGCATAAAACCCACTGAGCCGTTCTGACTGATCGAGAGGATGTATTGCATGTTTCGTGAGCAAGGACGTTATTTCTGATTGAAGAGCTTCACAGGATCTGAAACCTTGGTCTCCCAAACACCCCTGAAGGCTGGAGAACGGCAACGGAACTGGAGTCTGTACCCCTGAAGTATGGTCTCTCGTACCCAAGGGGACTCCACAAGCTCCTCCTACTTTACCCGTTGGGCATGGGAGAAGTGTTCCGTGCCGGCACCGCTCAAGTTAGGATGACTGAGTGGCCGCCGGAGTCCTCGGCTTCTTGAAATTTTTGCGCCAGCCCTTTTGTTTCTGCTGTGCAGTGTTCCCTTGCTGGCGCCAATGTGGAGCAGGCAACCGCTGAGCCTACTGGCGAGGCAGAAAGGGGTGAGGTTGTTTCAGGGTCGAACTCATGCGCCCTGTGACAGCAGGAGAAAACTGTAGTCTTGGCTGCCATTGACCTTGGGTCCGACCCCGAGGTGCAGGGGAGCCCGTGAAAGACTGCAGGGCCTCCCTGTCCTTCTGCAGTTTCACTGTCTGTTCTAACATCTGCACCAGGGCCAAAAACCTGGTCGGCAGTAACTGGGAGGTCCAGGAACGGTTTCTGAGCCGACTGTGGCATCTTTGTTTGAGGAAGCCAGAGCTGCCTTCGTGATAGAATTACCCCTGTTAAGCTCTTAACATCAGCATGAGCCATCTCAGTGTGTAGATGAGTGAGGAGCGTGGACACCTGCTTCATCTCATCGACTAAAGACTGGTCATAGTTAGACGACACACGAGATATCAAGAGGTCCTGATAAGACTGAATCAGAGTAGCTGCATTCAACAGGAGAGCTAGCAAAGCCAAAGAAATATAAGTGCCCTTCAAACACTCATCACTTGCACAGTAAGAGCCAGGGGGACATCGGGGTACTCTCCCAATTATTTCCTTGTCAGTGAGGACCATAGAAGCAATTACAGAGTCCATGGGTCAAGCCTGGTCAAGCCCAAGTGATTTTGGGGATGCAATGTAAGTCCAAGGCCTACAGCGGCTAGAGACGCGAAGCCGCTCGTTGACTTTAGCCCAAGTTTGACTCAGTGGGGCACAAAACTGGGGGCACTGAGGCACATCAATCCTACTTAGTACATCCGCCTCCTCTACGGGTATATCCAGGGCCTTCACACAAGAGTTTACGCATATCAGGCGGTACAGAGGCTTCACTCCCTCTCTCCGATGCAGAATCTGAACCACAATTGGCTGACCCAGACACTGAGTTCATCTCAAGGTCGTAGTCAGCAAAAAAGAGAAATGGCATCATCATCAGACGGAAGTGATTGCACCTGTTGGGTCAGTGACGCCACCTGGACTTCCAACTGATCCAGGGTTGGGTCCACGTCCCCTTTTGGCTTTTTAGCCCGAGTGCCTTCCACTGACTGAGTAGGCAGAGAGGGCTTGGGGGCACCCCGTCCTTTGCTGGTTACCTCACGCATCATGGCCAGGCAAGCCTCGCACAGTCGAGGCCCCAGAGTGGCACAATACATACAGTCATATGGCGACTCTATCGCCTGAGTCGCATGCTCCAACCAAAGGCACCACATACAAGTGGAGAGGGCATCAGCTGAGGCCAATCCAGCTGAGCATTGATCACAAAAGTAAGGCATACTCGCACAAACTATTCTTACCTGTTCAAATGTGCTAATAATTAACAACTTGAAATATATGACACTATGCCTTTAGACTGATCAACATGAAGCTGTGCCTTAGGAAAGTGAGTCACAATGGATTGCTTCAGTACAGCAGGATACTCAGCACACAGCTGACATGAAGCTACATGGACTATGAAGGCTTAGACGTCAGGTATGCAATCCGCAATAGCTGTAGTCCTGCCTCCTGTGAATTGGCCTTGTGGAGAGCAATCACAGTGTTAGTGTTCAGAGTACAGTAATCAGCTACATGGTCGCGGCTGAGGCGAACGCACACACAACCTTAAGCAACCAGTGAAGCCACGTTGCTGGACGGCAAACAGCAGCCCAGGCAATCTAGAGAATTATATACGCTTCAGTGCAGCGGGCCACTCAACTCACAACTGACATGAAGTCTATGGACTAGTTAGACATCAGGTAGCCCACACCGCCACACACAGCGTCTCCTTTTCCCATTCTGCTCCCTGGTTTACACCTGCTTTACGCCAACTAAAGGCTGAAGGTTGCCGCCTGGAACATCTCCATAAGAAAACTGGACTAACGGTGCATAAAGAAATGTATAGTAATCACATTCTTATGTACAAGAATGTGCTAAATCCTCTTATTACTCTGGTTTAATAACATCAGGTGAAGGCAACATGCGGACACTTTTCTCACTGATCAACAAGATTCTTCATCCCCCTGACCCTCTGGCCTCTCAGTTTTCCTCTACTACATTCTGTAATTCTTTAATGTCCTTCTTTATTGCCACGTCAGATAAGATCCACTGACAATTGCCCTCAGCCACTGCTAATAGTGCTTACCCCCGGCTCTCTCCTCCACTTTCTCGCTATTTTGCATGTTTCTACCTTCCCTCTGAAACAGAAATTTCAGCCCTCATTAGAAAATCCAAGCCTGCTACCTGTCATCTTGACCCACTCCCTTGTTTCTTTGATAACCACCATCTTTCACTCCTCTCTTTCCCCTGACATTGTTCCCTCTTCTTTCAAAGTAGCCTCTATTACTCCTATTCTCAAAAAACCTAGTACTGACCCTAACAATTTTAATAACTTCCGCCCTATTTTGTCATCTTTTCTGTCCAAAATTCTCAAAAAAATTGTTGCCTCTCAGCTCCATTTTCACCTATCCGATAATAATCGGTACAAAAAATTCCAGTCTGGTTTCCGTCCCCTCCATAGCACAGAAACTGCTCTAGTCCAAATCACTAACAATCTCCTCATGGCAGAGGATTCTGGACCATTATCTATTCTCATCCTTCTTGATCTGAGTGCAGCCTTTAATACCATTTCCCTCAATATTCTCACTGACTGACTGTCCTCTATTTGTATTTCAGATACGCCCCTTCAATGGTTTAAATCATATCTTTTAAGCCGTACTCAGTTTATTCAACTCCATTCTATCAAATCTCAACCTTTTCCAGTTACCTCAGGCATTCCTCAGGGTTCTGTCCTGGGCCCGCTCCTTTTCCTCATCTACTTACGTCCTCTTGGCCATATTTTCCACAAATTCACCATTAACTTTCATTGCTACGCGGACGACACCCAGCTCTACCTCTAAACCAAACCAAACTCCACCCTCCCGCCCACCACCCTCTGTGTCTGTCTTGATGATCAAATCCTGGTTCTCAGTCAACTTTCTCAAATTTAACAGTGGTAAAACAGTGATAAAAATTTTACTTATTGGCACTAGATCCACCCTATCCAGATCTGATACTTTTTCCCTCACTGTTGATCAGTCTTCAATATCCCCATCTAAGAGTCTGGGTGTTATCCTCGATTCAATTCTATCTCTTCATGCTTGCATCAATAATGTTACCCGGACTGCGTACTTCCACCTATGAAACAGTAATTGCCTCCGCCCATCCCTCACACCTAACACCACCACTATTTTTATCCATTCTTTTGTTACTTCCCGTCTTGATTATTGCAACTCACTTCTCTCCACATAAATCTCTCCTTAAACTTCAACGATTCCAGAATGCCGCTGCCTGCATACTTAGTGGGCCTGAGCTGAGTGCAGGCCCACTACTCTCCCCAGTAGGGAGTGTAGTGGGCCTGGGCAAAGCCCAGGCCACTTATATTATTTTGTGCCGATATTTTTATTATTATTATTTATTCTTCCGTAAAAATTTTGGTTCACCACTAGTCTTACAGCTTTGAGAAAACCCATACAATATATATATATATAAAATCGTGCGGCTCAATCGGGAAAGGTGTGGTATGTCTTTTCTCAGCAATCCGACTTACGGATTTCCCACAATTCCTGAAAAACATGGATTTTCATCCCTCCCTAGCAACCAGGCAGAACTCCATAGCAACCGCCTAGTTACGCACAAGCAATCACCCACACACCACAGCAACTGCCAAGCAACGCCTTAGCAACCATCAGGAATACCATAGCTCCCGCCTGGCAACGCCCTAGCAACCACAAGGAGCACCATAGCAACAGCCTAGCAGCGCTCTAGCAAAAGCCCAGAACACCATGAAATATGTCTTGCAATACCTTGCCAACCACCAGGAACAACATAGCAACCACCCAGAACAACATAGCAACTGCCTAGCAACCACATGGAACACCATAGCAACAGCCTAGCAACACCCTTGCAACCACCCAGAACACCATAGCAACCGCCTAGCAACACCCTAGCAACCACCCAGAACACCATAGCAACCACCTAGCAACCACCCAAAACACCATAGCAACTGCCAAGCAACGCGCTAGCAACCACCCAGAACAGCATAGCAACCGCCTAGCAACCACTCAGAACACCATAGCAACCGCCTAGCAACGACCTACCAACCACCTGGAGCACCATAGCAACTGCCTAGCAGCACCCTAGCAACCACCCGGAACACCATAGCAACCGTCTAGCATGCCCTAGCAACCACCCGGAACACCTTAGCAACCACCTAGCAACCACCTGGAACACCATAGCAACCACTTAGCAACGCCCTAGCAACAACCCGGAACACCCTGGCAACCGCCTAGCAATGCCTTATCAACCACCCAGAACACCATAGCAACGACCTAGCAACCACCTGGAACACCATAGCAACTGCCTATCAGTGCCCTAGCAACGACTCCGAACACCATAGCAACTGCCTAGCAACGACCTAGCAACCACCCAGTACACCATAGCAACTGCCTAGCAATGCCTTAGCAACCACCCAGAACACCATAGCAACCACCTAGTAATGCCCTAGCAACCATCCAGAACACCGTAGCAACCACTTAGCAACGCCCTAGCAACAACCCGGAACACCATAGCAACCGCCTAGCAATTACCTAGCAACCACCTGGAACACCGTAGAAACTGCCTGGCAGCGCCCTAGCAACCACCCAGAAAACCATAGCAACCACCTAGCAACCACCCGGAACACCATAGCAACCGCCTAGCAATGCCTTAGCAACCACCCAGAACACCATAGCAACCACCTAGTAATGCCCTAGTAACCACCCAGAACACCATAGCAACCACTTAGCAATGCCCTAGCAACAACCCGGAACACCATAGTAACCGCCTAGCAATGACCTAGCAACCACCTAAAACACCATAGTGCAACCACCTAAAACACCATAGCAACTGCCTAGCACGCCCTAGAAACCACCCGGAACACCTTAGCAACCGCCTAGCAATGCCCTAGCAACCGCCTAGCAGCAAACTAGGCTTCCCATGTTTTGAATAGGGCAATAGCCATAACTTCACTATTAATGGTCACAGAGACATAAACCCACACATGTCCAATCAGCAGTCAAATCTGATTTAAAAAAAACTAACAGTTCAATGATTTTACCCCAAAGTATGGTTAAAATCGCCTTTTCCCTCCCCATTGGCTTTCAAACCCTTACTTTTACGACTCAATCCAGAGCGTCCTGACAATTCCAACTGTCAAAAATCAGTTGAAACTGTCCTGAACCTCAACTGAGGGCTATGTTCTCGCTGCAGGCCTTAATGCTCAATTCCAATTTATTGCTCAAATCGGATTTTTTGTTTGGCGGTTCACATAATACTCTTTGATTCAACGCGACACGGCTGTTCAGACTGCGGTCGCCTTCAAAAGAATCCAAAATGAATCCGATGCAGTAACACATTTGAAAATGGCCCAGATCGGATTTGAAAAGATCAGATTCCATGTGACTTGTCCTGTTCACGCTGTCATAAAAGAATCTGACCTGAGTCACAAAGTGGGTAAAAAAATTAGATTTGGGCCACATTTGCCTGCAGTGTGCACATAGCCCTTGCTTGTTTTAGTGCAGCAACGCCATTGGCTAGATATGTTTTACTTTTGTATTTCAGCGCCATATATGGCACTGGATGAAAGTGATTCATTTGTCTCTGGTAATACCCGCCTGGCAACCAGTCATGAGCTGATTGTAATTGGAGCTGCTGTTAGTCTATCAGACAATCTGGCAATCCTAATTGGTCCATTGTCTTTTGGATGTCATTAAAATACTCATATTGGCTTGATTTGATCCCCTTTGACCTGGGTCTGAGGTAGGTGAAGTTTGTCTACTAGTAATGTGTTTAACGAACTTTTTAAACTAGCTTGTTAGCATTTCGTCACAGCTGCTACTGAATTTTTTGTAAAGTGTAATTTTACTCAGTGAGATTGTGTTTGCACCAACCATTGAATAATGAATTCTCTGTGTTTTATTAGCTTGCTCCCTTCCTTGCTAGCTACCTAGCTCATGAGCTAATGTCAGCCAAGTAGCTCGGTAAGAGTACCACACAGAACCGGGTGGGCACAATAAAATGAAATTCAGAAATCTTCGCTTACCTTAATGCTTGATAACAAGTCAATTACTGGGGTGTCTAACAACGTCCAGCGCGACATCCAGTATTGAGAATATACACGTTAATTTCTCGTGCTGCTATACGGTAATCGCATAGGACGGTGGCAGCCATGACGATACTGGATAGCCGCCAACCAGTTTGGTAGCGCTCCGTGATTCGAGTGAGGATAATGGCTCGCTGTGCAGAGGGTACTACTGTTAGGACCTCGTAAGGGGCCGATCACACCGGATGCGCTTTTATCGGCGTGGAAACGCGAGGCGCGTCTGATCTGTTTTTTGAAACCAACGTTGCAAAAAAGGCGCTGGACGCGCGTTTTTTGTGTTGCTAAATAACGCTTCCTGTCACTCATCTGCGAACATTCTGAAATTAACCGTTTCAACGAACAAGTCAGCGAACTTATTTCAGGTTTTTTCACATGATTGGACAGCAGGGAAAAGACTGACAATGATGAGAAGAGCCTTTTCTCGAGGCGCCTCCAAGAAGCACATCAAAAAACAGCGAGGCGCTTGGGGCGTTTAAACGCGAGGCGCTCGGTGCGCAAAAGCAGCATCCAGCAGGCGTCTAATCATTGAGAATATTAACAAAACAGGCGCCCCACGCCGATAAAGCGCGTTCGGTGTGATCGGGCCCTAACCCGTAACCTTAACCCTAACCCTTAAATGTTCCAATTGATTTTCAACTGGTTTATATTCTTAGCTTGGTTATGAAAAAAAAAAAAAAAAATTTTGCAGGAGTGTCATCAGTATCCCAACTGCCGCCGTTGTATGCTATCACCACGAACGGCACTATAAATTAAACTCTAAAATTGCCTGACTGGATAGCTGCCGGATAGCTCACTCGGTTAGGGCATTGCAGAAGTGACCATTACGTTGTGGGTTCGAGCCCCGGTCGTACCAACCGGCAGTGGTCGGCAGCCTCTTCAGAGTAGCGCACAATTGGCTATTGCGCTACAGGGTTTCAAATTGGGAAGGGACTGTCGGAAAAGGGAAATATGTAAATAGCTTTGTTCGTTGCTCAAGCGCCTCCTATTGGCCAGACGACGCTCGTCAGGAAGATTCTAGGCCTGTTCATGTCCGGGTATCCTCCGCCCTCGTTCTGAACTTGCGAAGGTTCAACCAATGAGTGTATAAGAAGCAGTGGCTGACAGCCACGTGCTTCGGAGGAGAGCCGTGAACTGTCTTCACTCTCCTGAATTGGCAGCAAGGGGTCGCAAACGAGCAAGCCTTGTACATAGTTCACCAGTTGGGCATTCCAGGTTCGGGTGGGATTGGAGATGCCAAATTTAAAAAAAAAAAAAAAAAAAAAAAAAAATTCTTGACTGGATGTAAGCTTGACGTTTTTTCGCACCTGAATGGTTCGGTACCCAAACACCGAAAAGGTGTTTCTGATTTTATTCGATATTGATGGAGGCTTAATATGGTACTATTTCCAACACTGTTGTTCCAAAACAAACTCCACAATCGGCGAAAATAATGCATTATTTACATTAGCGCGAAATCTGTGTTTACGTGAAAACTGAACAGTTAACCATAAAAAAGGTTGCAAAATTAATTTATTTTTACAAAACAAGAAACCACTGCACCTGCGAAATTGGCGTGAACAACATTTTCGGCGCGAAGTCGGTGATATCTGACCTGTTGTAATTTGAATCACTGCAATACGAGTAGTAACGGCCGTTGCGGCGGTTTAACCCATTTCAGACAGAAGGTGACGCGAATCTGCTGCCTGCGCCCCGGCCTTGCAGGCCAAGGGGCTCGATCCCTAAATACCTTGAAATATAATCACTGACAAGGATGAAAGTGCTATTCATGTATGTTAGCGGTATGGTTCGGGAGCTGCAAGGCATATGAACAAAGGCAGCTTAAAAGAATTGTAAAGACAGCCAGCAGAATAACTGGTGCCCCTCTCCCCTTCCTGATGGAGATCAACCAACAGTGCTGCCTACATCATCAAGGACGTTCACCACCATTCTCATGGCCTGTTTTAACATAACATAACATAACATAACATGAATGGCGAGAACAGGCCGTTCAGCCCAACTAGGCTCGCCAGTTTCTTTTCCCTCCTGCCATCCAGAAAAGGGTACAGAAGCATCTGTTGCAGGTCCAAATGGACCTGCGAATGGACTGAGTTCCCGCCTAACACCACCTCTGACATCCTCCCCCCCCCCCCAGCTTGACAACTAGCCACCTGTCAAGGACAAATTTTGAACTGTAATGTAAACGGCTCTTTACTAAGTTAATGCACCTTCTTCCTCACCTCTGAACTGCTACTAAACACTGTTTTTATTTTTTTATACGTTAGTGTTTTTTTAAGTCTAAAAAATGCAGACAAAATATAGACAGAGACAAAATAGACAATTGAGTAGTCCCAGCAGCATCCCAGGGCACCCCTGTGTCCCGACCTGCAGAGGCCAGGCCCACATCTTACAATTTCTGCAGGAATTGTCTAGTTTCCAGAATCCTATCCACTCAACACATCACACATGTTCTACAACATCTACATTAGCTCCCTATCCGCTACTGCCAGGGTTGCAGTGCTATTTTTAGAAGTGGGGAAGCGTGTTATGAAAGTCTCAACCACCTGCAATATAGCCTTTTCTTTTTCGGCTGTCTTTAAACCTTATGGATTTTGTTATGGCCCCAATTTGTTATGGCCTCACGGACAGCAAGGGATGACAGACAAAATTCTTAAACTTCAACAGATTTAATTAAACACACACTTTGAACTAATCTACAATCTACATCTACTGACCAAGATTGAAATAAAAAAAAAAGAGATATTTACAGTTCCTTTGTAATGGAGATGGGCTGCTATGTTGCAATGTCCTGGGACAGGAAAATGCTCCAACACAGGCAAAAATCCACAAAAAGCTTCACAGGTCTTGAAAAGAGTGACAGGTCTGGTCAAATGTATCCTTCCACTATTTCTCCTTGCAATCTCTCCAACTACTCCACTGTCTCGATTTTTCTCCTTGTATACTCTTTTCCAGCCCCCTCTGAGGCATGCCCGGGACATGCCCAAACCTAGCTTTAGATTGCTTAACAAAAAAAATGTCAATACTGCCATCTAGTGGCTATTTACCACAAAACACTTTTTACAGGACAAATCAAATATGAACATATTGTCGTAAATACATGTATAAAAGTGACGCGTCCGTAAACTGGTGCTTTGAAGCATACCGTATTGTAAAATATTCAATTAGGCCTAAATCAATTCAAGAGGAATAAGGATGAAGCAAAAACACAGTAATTAATCCCCGTCATGTAAAAAAACTGGCTATCAAGAGCAATTTGAACATGCAGTAGTCAATATTTAATGACAGAGACGTGTCCATAATCTGGTACTCTGAAAGCGTGTGATGGCACTACTCTGTGTCGCAGGATAGTGCCACAAACACCTATTCCAAAGAAACCGTTATGTTACTACAAAAATTGTGTGCTTATCTCAAGTCAAGCTTTGCTCATCTTACTCCTACAATAAGCTCATAATCAACGAGTTTTGAATTGAGTTATTGTTCTCAACCGACTGCCATACCCATTCTGTACATTAACATTAGTGGACAATATAAAGGTCAATTTGATTATAATCAGAAATTAGCAAATGAATTCTGCGAACTGAGAGTCGTATTTGAAGGTATCACGTCAATAATGTAGCGCGGCAACACATCTTATTTATAATATTCTGTCTAAGGCACGAACCGCTGGGGTTATCATCAGAAAATATTGCTCTGACATCGCAGAGCCTCTCGGTGACAGCTAACGCGATTGTCTGATTAACAGCGACTTCTGAAGCTCGCTGTAATTAATGCTAAGCTATTGTTTAAATGCAGTCAATGCATCATGCCATGGTAACCACCCTTGAGAACGGATTACTTCACCGTCATTTGCCTATATTTGGTCGCTAATGACATTACGCTCGATAGCCTAAATCTAATTTTCAAAAACCTAGCTAGCGAGCTAGTGAAGTTAATCTGTTATTATACGTTAGTCAACGTATAAGAACAGATTATTTTTGTTAGGGCGGCACGGTGGCTTAGTGGTTAGCACTGTTGCCTCACAGCAAGAAGGTCGTGGGTTCGATTCTGGCCTGGGGCCTTTCTGTGTGGAGTTTGCATGTTCTCCCCGTGTTCGCGTGGGTTTTCACCGGTTACTCCGGTTTCCTCCCACAGTCCAAAGACATGCATGTTAGGTTAATTGGAGACACTAAATTGCCCATAAGTATGAGAGTGAATGGTGTGTGCGATGGATTGGCGAGCTGTTCACGGTGGATTCCTGCCTTCGCCTGTAGTCAGCTGGGATAGGCTCCAGTTCCCCCGCGACCCTAGTGAGGAATAAGCGGGTATAGACAATGAATGAATGAATATTTTGCTAGCTAGCTAGCTCATGCATCACGTCAGTTAGTCTCATGTGCGAGCAACAGAATTTTGACCTCAGTTCAGGGCCTCTGCCAGTGTTAGAAATGCAAGGAATGTATCGAAGTCTCATGGAGCACCTTTAAATAAATTAAAGAATAATAATTGAATTGAAGAGAACAGCTCAGCTATAAATTAGGGGGCAGTTTGTGACAACAAGCTAAACGGGATGCTCTCTGATTCCATAGGTACTGTTGGAACCTCTATATCCTGCCAGCATGAAGCTAAACAATGTGAGTTGTGCATTTTTTCAGACTTATCAGTTCAGAACTGAAATCCAGTGGCGTGCACAGACATTCTGGGGGGCAGGTGGTCAGTGAGAAATTAGGGCACTTCAGTGTTTCCCACAGACGAGGAAGCAATATGTGGTGGCAGACCAGACCACGGCGGGGTAATTATTTTGTTGAGCGGGAGGGGTTGCTGCTTCTTATTTCGCACACTACGCGTTTTCCAGTACTTTTAGTTTTACGGGTTTTTTAATTTTTTTTTTTTTACGCACACACACATAGAGAAATGCGATAGAAAAATCGCGTTGACGCGAAAAAAAAAAATCTAACTTTCAAAAGGGCATTTGCTTGGTCCAGAAGGCCAAGGGCAAGTGCTATAGCACCACCTAGAGTCTATCTGTGCACACCACTGCTCAAATCTGTCTGTTTGTCATCACTACACTATATTCAGACCGCTGTGGAGACAGCCAATGACATCTCAAACACTGTTTCCCAAAAAATCATTAAGTAGATGTTGGCTGGCTACAATACTTGATGTATGTCAATTCCAGCAACCATTGAGTTCTACATTATTTATTATAATTCTCTTCTTCAGAAGCCAACAGAAATTCCATTCAGAGAGATGTCTGCAGATGACATAAAGCATTCCATACAAAATGAACTCCCAGAAACTGGAAACTTCAGCTCTATCGAAAGGTCTTCAAGTGGCAAGCACAGTGTGGTCAGCCTAGAGCAGCCCAGAGCCCAGTACTGTGTGGGGGACACCTTGACTGTGCTGGTGAATATGAAGGACTATAGGGGGATCCCAAAAGCGTATGGAGGCGACTTCATCCTGGCTCGTATCCACTCTCCTGACCTCCAGGCCTCAGCATCAGGAGAAGTCACTGACCTACGCAACGGCTCTTATCGCGTGCGTTTCCGTCTGTCCTGGCCTGGAGTTGTACAGGTGTCTGTGCTTCTGATGCACTCCTCTGAGGCTGTTGGGATCCTGAAGAGAATCAGTGAGAACAACTATAATAAGATCATATACACAGGAACCTTCTACAATGGAAGCAAAAAGGAGGAATCTCAATGTGGTGTCCGGCTGAAAGTGGACAAGGCTCTCTGTGAGTACATGAAGAAGGAAGATGCTGAATATTATGCCTGCTTCCGCCCCAAAACTCTTCCCTGCAGTGCACTGAAGACCATGCGCTCAAGAAATGGCCCAATTCCTAACTTGAAAAAGGATGAGAATTCACTTCTGAGCTGGTAAGGCATGGGGGCTTTTGAAATCTTGGTGTCTTGAGGGTCCTCTGTGAATGCTGGTTTTCAAGTCAACCAAAAATGCAATCCCAGGATTTTAACAAATGGCTCCCTTTTCTTTGAAGAAACTGTTCGCCCAAAAATGAAAATTCTATCCTCATCTACTCAGCTCCATACTTGTTGGAAAACGGATGAAGTTTGTTGATAAATAAAAAAGATTTGGAATATACCAAAGAAAAAATCCCCGGCAGCCTTCTTGGAAACAACAGAAGAGTTTGATCGCAAAACGGTCCAAATCCACATTTTGCTTGTTTTTTATCTCAAACAATAGAGAAAAGATAGTCTTTTGTTGATGAGAAATCAGATTTTTGACAGGTGAAATATATTCAGAGCTTTTCATTGGCAAAATTAATGTTTTTTTGAAAAACGGCTTAAGTGCCACCTCCATTTGTTTGCAAAACGGGTTATATCCAGTTGACCAATCAGTGTTTGTGTGTCCAATGAACCAAGACTGACATTGGGTGGTGTGTGTGCGTGTGTGTGCATGTTGTATGTGCATGGTCATGTGTATGTGTGTATGTGCATGCATGCTTGTGTGTGTATGTGTGTGTGTGTACTTATGTTTACATGCACATGCACTTTTGTGTTTCAGGACCATAATGTTTGTCCAGTGAACAAAGACTGACATTGTGTGGTGTCGTGTGTGCGTGCGCGTGTTTGTGTGTGTGCGCGTGCATGTTTGTGTATGTGTGTGTAATTTTTGTTTACATGCACGCACGTTTGAGTTTCAGGACCATAGTGTGTGTCCAGTGAACAAAGACTGACATTGGGTGGTGTCGTGTGTGCGTGCGCGTGTTTGTGTGTGTCTGCGTGCGTGTTTGTGTATGTGTGTGTAATTTTTGTTTACATGCACGCACGTTTGTGTTTCAGGACCATAGTGTTTGTGTGTCCAACGAACCAAGACTGACATTGGGTGGTGTCCTGTGTGTGTGTGCGTGTGTGTTCATGTGTGGGGGTGGGTGTGTGTGTGTGTGTGTGTGTGAATGTGCACGGGCATGTGAGTGCGTGATTTTGTGTTGTTCAGCAATATTGAATGAATAGAGTTTCCCGACACTACAACAAAGAAACATACTTATTTGATTGGATTTAACCCATTTTGCAATAAAAGCAAGCCATGGATTTAACTCGTTTTGCAAAAAAACTGTATTTTTTTGTTTTTTTTCAAGAATATTCCTGTGGCTGGATTTGAAATGAATATGCCAATTGGTTACCATTTGGCTCATATACAATAGTACAAAAGACCATTATTCAATGTTTTACAGAAATAGTAATTACACAGAAAGCCTTTTTTCTCAGTTCAGACTCAGTGGAGTCAACCTGTTTTGCGATAAAACTTCAACTAAAGTTAAAGAAGATTCTGTCATTAGTGGTCTTTAGAGGCCCAAAAAACATCAAAAAAAGGCCATGAAATTACTCAATACAGCTCCTGCTGCATAATTCAAGTCTCTTGAAGTCAAACGATTGCATTGTGACTGGAAAATCCCTGAACTATACCATTATTTAGCATAAATTATGTACCACAGCCATTGTTTAAAAAAAGTTTACGAATGCTTGCACCCTCCCTGCCCTCATTCATAGGTGTACATCACAGACACAGAAAGAGCTCCCCTCAAGTCAACTGAAATGCTAACTGCTGAGCCGACTTATCAGACTCTCAAACAAAGAAGAAAATGTGTGATGATTTTGATATATATGAGGAGCAACGCTTATTCGCCCAGCCTCATTGCCATTTCTGTGATGTACACCAATGTATAACTCAATAAATGAGCCCCTAAGAACCATACCGGGCCATCCCGCACTTTTGGCGAAATTGAGTTGAGGTAGTCAGCATGTGCAGAAAACTGAGATCTACATTTCCTAAATGAGCCAACCCAATCTACCCACATGGATTGTTCATACAAGCAAACGTCCTCTCTGCCACTGTACATATGCACTGCACTGCCTTAGCCATAGTGGACCATCCCACAACTTTTCCATAATTCAATGTAAACATGGCGGCTGGGTATCTCACTGATGAGGAACTGCTTGCTATGATTGATGATGATGGTGAAGTGGAAGATAACGGAGACCCAGAGTTTGACCCAAATGAATCAGAAGATGATGGTTCCGCTTCAGAAGGAGGTACCTTTCACTTTAAATGAAACAGAAGGGCATCCAAAGCCTACATGAGAAGTGCATCACGTAATTGTACATATCTTGAGTTTTTAACATAAGCAGTGTTTCTAGTTCCCAGATACTCTAGATGACACAGGAGGCTGGCAACTTTGAGTCCCATTTTCTCAAAAGTTCCCCAACATGGGTTGGCCCAGTATGGCTCTTAGGGGCTCAAATATGGAAGAGCCTATCAGGTAGGGAGCAAATTAGTAAAGGCAGGTGGGTGAGCGCAATTGTGAACTCTTTTTTTAGTATGAAGTCTGTGGTAAAACTTGTGCAAAATAATGATGTAATTCGGACAGTTTCCAACTAAAACAAATATTGGTTGACCAACTGTCGGCTGTTTTTTTCTGATTATTCGATTAGTCAAAATCCAAATCCAAGCCTCCTCTTCATGCTGTCCTTGTAGATTTTGCCGATGCACTTGTGGAGTTGCAGAAAGACCACATAATAGGCTGATGCTTTTATTTGACCCAACCATAAAACATTCTAATATGAATACATTTTATTTAAAGGTCCCATATTATGCTTTATTTAGATGTTTACAACATGTCCGGCTGGTCTTTAAAATAATATGATTTCAGTTACCAAAAAAAAAAAAAAACAAAACACACATCCAGGCCTTGAGAGACCTCTTCTCTCACCCCGTCTGCGCCGGCATGAACTATGAGCTGTTTTGAGTGGGCGGGGACGCCATGTTAATGAGGCACAGCTCTGATTGGCTGCCTGGCCACTTCGATTCCGGAGGAGGGTGCAGACTCGAAAAACTAAGAAACCAAGATGGCAGGTATTTCAGGACAGCTCTCTGCGGCATCTATTACTGTAAGACCTTACAAGTTTGATCCCGAATCCGACCCCGAACGGGAGGAGGAAGCTATTGAAGTGTTGCAGCAATGTTTACAGCTGGAGGTCAAGGAGTTGTAAGTTTTAGTGTTTTTTTCCCCTCATACTGCCTCGCCTTTCATGCGTGTGGTTGTGGCTGTATTGTTGTGTAGTCAGGTTATATACTCACTGGACGAAACTTCACTTAAAGCTCCTAATAACCATTTCTACCTAAAGGAAACAATTCTGACACCAAGCTACTAAATGTGCTCGTAGCAAAAACACACAAAGGGTGTAAAGCGTTGCTTATGTGGAGCTTGTGAGGTATCATTCTGGAACCAAATGCGAGACCAAAAAGATTCAGCAAAAATGAGTTTTATTGAAGCTGGGGGGTGAACTCCCGCAGGGCAGAAGGCAACGGTACAGAGTCCACAATCCAAAATCAGAATCCCAGGGACGTAATCCAAACTGTACACAGGGCAGCAAACACAAAACTCAGGGTTGGGCAAAACAGGTTCGGTACACAGGCACAGGAATGTCAGAGGTGAATCCAAAGCCAAAATCCAGTAGACGTAATCCGATTTGTAAACAGGGCAGCAGAAACAAAACTCAGGGTCAGGCAAAACAGGTTCGGTACACGGACACAGAAGTATCAAAGAAAAAGCCAAAATCAGAATCGGGGACGTTCCAGTCAGAAGTATAACACTAAGAATACAAGGCATCAACGATCGCAGCACAGGGAAAACGTTCTGACGAGAGCTGAGAGTGAAATGACTGCTTAAATACACGTAGGGGAAGTCACATGCTATGATAGGGAACAGGTGAGCTGGATCAGACTAATTAACAAAGGAATGAACATGAGGAAGTTCCTGACTACATGAAATTGGCAAAAGCCAAAACGCGGACAGGGATCACAAGACAGCTTATAGACAGACATACGGCTCCGGTTAGGGAGTTCTAACGTGCACAGATAAGGAGGGAGAACAGAGTCTAAGAAGTGCGGAGGTTCCGCTGAAACTGCAGCAAAGTAGATTGAGTAAAGCCAAAGCGGTGGAGACTAGAATAGGGCGAATGCTGAGAGCTCGTTAGTCAATTAGTAAAGTGCAGCTATACAATCCCTAGTGCTCGTTAGTAAGTTAGTACTATAAACAGTGTTAGTTTGGGTTAGTATCTTTAACTAAAATAATAAAAGGTTAGTCTGGTTAGTAATTATAGAAAAGCAAGGTGAAGGAAGCAAACGAGATTGGAAGGAATGATTGAAATCCCAGAAACCATGAAATCACCCGAAAGTGTGGCACGCAATACTGGGGCAGTGAGCGATCACATGACATAAGACCAGACAGGGGGACACAAAGTGCAATGCATGGTATGAGACAAAACATGGACCGGGAATAAAACTGCAAAGGTGGAATATGGCAAGACAAACAGAGACAAGGCAAAAACAAAACATGGCATGGAATCCAAATCACAAAACGATCATGGTCGGACAAAGCAGAGTCATGATAAACATGGCAAACAAGGCAGAATCACAACAGTGCTAGCAAATCGATAAATTCTGCCGGAAAGAATTCTGATCCAACCTCCACTTTTTTCGGCTTTTTATGTTCCGGAACAATTTTTTAAAGGGGGTGCCACAATATTTTGGGGGGGTTTATTAGTAATAAAGGGATTTAGAATTTAATATTCTGAAGCGCAGTGAAAACAACCCAGAAACCCGCTCTGATACATGTACATGAGGGTAAACATTCACTCATCTATGATCGGAATTTCTCAACGAGGCTTTAAATGAACTCCCATACCTTTAATTTCTAGATATACCTATTTTTTTAAAGTATGGTATAAGCAGAGATGCACTCAACCAAGAAATCATTTAACTTACTTTAATGTTTTATAATCATTACAGGAATTAGTAATTACGAAAATAACATTTATCATCCAAAAAACAATTTTAAACTCCATCTTGACACCTGGGGGAGTTCCTGAAAGAGACAGACAGACAGAGAGAAACATGGAGGGGCCAGAGAACAAGAGATTAAAAAAAAATCCATCCAAGGCACAGTGCCTATCTACTTACATCTGTGTTTGTGTTCATCATATTAGTGACTCAATGACTTAATTATTCTACTGTTAATATTATCTATGTTGTACTTTCTGGATTTGGCAATACTGCTTTACAACTTCAATGCCAACAAAGCCCACTCATCTGACTGATCTAGTCCATTACTATAGCACATAACCAACCATGCTTACATTCTTTTTTTGATTGGAGACAAGTCATTTGAAACAGTGTATAACAGCAGGACAGACAAAATGTCACACATCTGTCTTCATATGCATACTTGATTTGCTTGCTTAGCTACTCTGAACTAAAATCCTACATTAACTTTAAAGCATATCTTTAAATTACATTGAGACCTCACTCTTTCTTCTGCTCATCTTGCATTCATCTGCACACTTCTGTGCAATCAGTTTCTTTACTTCAGCTCTTCCTAGACCTGATTTGACACGCATGTATTCTGCAGGTAAAACAAAAGAGAGGACAAAAAATGACCACATAATTTTAATTTTGTTTATCAGGATCATCCTACCAACATACTTGACAAACATGCAAAGCTGACAACATTTCTACAACAGTATGTTAAAGAGGAACTATGCAGGATTTGTAGCTTAACTATGCAACATTTTTACTTTAATTACACAGCTTTGGAGTAATCGTGATGGTTTAATAAATGTCTTAACTTGTTATGAGGGACAATGGAGGCTCTCTGCCATTCACGTGTTTCTCATCTTTTGCGTCATTAGGCTGAAAACCAACCTTGCAAGATCGGGGCCGCCGCTTCAGTTTCCCAGCTCTTGTCTCTGCGCACCGCGACACAAACGTGCCCCGTAACCCATAATCTCTTGTTTATAACAGATAAGACTACACAAATATACACGTTGTAACATCGTATATGATAAATAACGTTATCTACGGCTCTATTGATTGATTTCTCGCTGGCTTTGTTGAAAACAAATTCACATGGCCAGAAGGAGGGTTTGCAAAACAGCGGAAAAGCGACCAGACTTGCATAGTTCCTCTTTAAAGGAGTATCACTTTCCTTTCAAACAATCAGCTAGGAAAGAAAATTAGATATTAACAAAATTAGATCTGTACTTTTCTTTTGGAGTTCTCCATCTTTTCTCATTTTTCACAGCTAAGTCAAGGCCGTTTCAGAAGCTGTCCCCTGCATTGCTGGATTCATCTGTCATTCATCTGATTCATCACATTCATCTAATGGCCTTTGTGCATTCTAACATAGGCGCCTGCTATTTAAGAAGTTCCATAAATATAGGTTACGGTGCGAGTGTTTACAGCGGATTGGAATTTCGGAACGAGTTCGGCCGCGGAGGGGTTTTTAAACATCCCTCCAAGGCCCAACTCGTTCCGAAATTCCCCAGACGCAACAAACACGAGCACGGTAAACAATGTATTATATGCGCCATTTCCAATCCGCTACAAACACTCGCTCCGTAACCTATATTTAATGATCTCACCTTGAATTTCCAGCCATTTCTGGAATTTGTGAATGCTCCTATCGGTTCAGATGGCTGTATTTCTGTTTTCTTTGCTCTTAATGAAAGACTGAAGTGCCCCGGCGCTGTTGACAGAAGCCGCCATCTAGGTTGTTTATTAATTTTTTCACAGGAATATAGTTTTTTTTGTTTTTTTTTTGTCACACCGCAAGTCGCCAGGATGCCCCAGCCCCTGGTGGTTTGCCCAGGAAACCCCTAACGTTGAAGCCCCACTACATACGGAAAATCCGCATGTCATCCGCACCGTCCAGCGGAGTTGCTCGTTTATGGGCGTATCTGGTCTGCTGGCTTGTGGGCGTAAATACAATATGTCATCAAATAGAATCCATTCCCGCTGGATTTTGATTTTTATGCTGTTGTTTTAAATACAGAGTTGATGGGTTTATCAGTATAATCATGTAAACTGTGACGGCCTGATAAATTTAAATTAATCATGTCAGATACCCTGAGAAGATACGCTCATGTCGCCTAGTTGTAAATCCTCGTTTTTTACAGTGAGCCACGAAGCTCAAAACGTCACTCACCATGTTAAATTGAACAGTAATGTAACGTTGGAATTATGATAAGTGAAATAGCGAGTTGTATCTGGGCCTACTTCACCACGGCTGAACTTTTGCACAGGAACTTTTTTTATACCATTTAAAACTGATACAAGATAGCCAGCTGGCTAGTCACTAACAATTTCTGCTTGCTGTTGGCCCCTGATAAAAAGTTCCGCCCGCTCATTTTCAAAGCGAAAGAGACTGGTTCACGCAGCACGGAACCGTATTCATTTCCATATGGCTTGAGAATTTCATCTTCGCCCCTCCCACTTCCCCGCACCGAGCCCGCTCAGTATCGGATGGTATCCCAGAATGCATCGCACACCAAAACGCACGCATGCCATAGAAAATGAATGGGATGCGGAGGAGTGCGGAGATTTCCCGTGTGTAGTGGGGCTTCACCGTAAAGACTTGAAACCCATGCCCCTTTCCCCAGGAGACCCCATTCATGTCACTCATTGTCTTTACTTATTTTCTCATTTCTGTAACACCTGATACTCATTCTGTTAGCCTTAAATACCCCTCAGTTTGTACCACCTTTGCTCAGTCGTGGTTTGCACCCTAGCCTTGCAAGTCTTTGTTGATGCTCTGTTACATTCTGAAACCTTTGTTTAAAGATCTTTTGTTATTTTGACTTTTTTTCATCTGCCCTTTTGGATTTCGTGACATTGGACAACTTTTGTTTAAACTCTAGTAAGAACTCAAATTTTTCCTTCTGTGTGGACACCCAAGCCCCTTTGTGAGAATCAGAAGCAATAAATACCAAAACTTCTCAGAGTCTCTGTACTTGTGCTCAATCTACATTGTTACATTTTTACACAATTATACTATTTTTTACACGTATTCTCAGCTTCGAAACCGCCCGAGGTGCCACGGAAACGTCCGACTTGAAAGTAGTTCCGACCATTTCAGCCCCGTATAGCACGAGAGATTATGGCACGGGTGTACTGGTCCTGGCAGCGAGACGCGCATATAATACTGACTGTTACAGGACTGCAACAGATAGAGCTGTGCACTTGTGAGAAGGAACTATAAGTTTACAGGAAGCTAATATGAGACATCAAAATTGGTCTTTTTTTAGTATGAAATTCTGTCTTTACATTACTGTCTCTACATTACTGTCTCTACTCTGTAGTTTAGGATGGAAGCACTGTCTTGGGAAACAAAGGGAGAAGATATACCCGTGAGTTGACTAATTCAGACTGCTGATACCTCATATTAGCTTCAGACAAACTTTGGAACGTGCACAAAACAAGGACTTTTGGAAGTGCATTATGAAGGTATCTTCTAATAGTCCGTATGAACAAGAAGAATGAACAGCAAGAATGCGTTTCAATGTACATATGGGAAACCCATGTGTCTTGTCCCTGACAAATAAACAAATAAAGCAAACTTCAGGAAACCTTAAAAACCTTCTCTAAATTTTGGCTTACCATTAATGCCAGAAACTTTGTCTGGGTCCAGCTGTGGCTTTGCCTCTTTCTCCTTGAATGCATTTGATGTTTTACCAGTCACGCCAAGGGTTTTAAGCACCTGCCTTCTGAAGACTGCTGTGCACAGCTCCCTTGTGGCCTTTCTGGGACCCCCCCCCAACTTGATGTTTGCAAATTGGCTTGCAGTGATTGTGGTGTTTAGACCAATTTTCACCTTTAGATGACAAAAAATAGGCCTTAAACAATTACAAGAATACTACAATCCTTTGAGAAAATATACTGATTAATTTACTCTTCAGTGACTATTCACAAAATTTTACCATGTAATAGCCTTAGGATGGAGTTATTTACAGTATATACATGATATATGATTTTCTACTAAAAGCTCCTAATTCTGAAATTAACACAAAAAGACACTGGCTATAATGTCAATTTTTGTCTAGTAATGATTTTGGCCATCTTGTGGAAAAGTAAATACATTATTTCATAAATGTGTTTTCTGAAAAGTTAAACTATTGTGTTTTTACGAGTTAAAAAGACAACAAACAACAAATGGTAGCTTAAAATATTTACCTTGGGAATTTTTCTCTGTGAGCCAACTTGGCTGGTGACTGATGAAACTTCACTGGGCTCCTGCTCTGCCTCAGAACAGGGGCTCTGATCGGAACTAAAGCCTGCAATACAAGTCAAATATTTATCACTACAGTGTCATGTATGTTAAGTTAGGGCTAGCTGCTCAGCTATAATAAACTGCTGAAGGGACTGAAATTTAAGTTTTCTGGTAATATCAGTTTGTATATATCTTTGTAATTAAAATACTGGGCAAGATACAGTATAGTAAAACGTTATTACAACTATTGATTAAAAAAAACACATTTATCAAAAGAATTCCAAATAAGTAAATCATAAACTGAATGATAATGCCTAAAGTTTTGATTTCTGTAAGTTACCTTTGTTTGCAGAATTTCTTTCAATTGAATCCATTTGCTTCTGTAACTGGTGAGGCAGTGTTTTTATCTCTCTCAGTTCTGAGAGGATGTGTTCGTCCCTGTTCAACTGACAAAGTGTGACAAGAGAAATGAAAAGACAATGACACTGCAGATATTGTGAAAACAATAAGAAGTGCGTTTTAAGAATTTTACCTCTGCATTTATCAAGAGACTCAGAGGAGATTGGCCCTACCTGTGCTCACATTCTTAATTTAGTTTTGAGTTCTAATTACTTACAATTAATCACTTACTTAATTAGTTAATTATAAGTAACCATGACATTTTCACATTTGACAGGGCTTCTACAGCATTTTTAAAAGTCCCTATGTGTTATTTTGAGGTGCTTGATAAATATGGCCCCTGGACCTGTACTACTCCTGGACTACAAAACAGTGTGCCTTGATTTTTGTGGGGGAACTTCAGTTCTATGTTCTGTTAAAATATCATATTTTGAGTACTTACCGAAGGGCAAGAACCTTTGTTGTTAACATCAACACCCTGGAAAGCAGAGAGTGGTCAGGATACTAGTGAAGTGATGTCACTCATATGTTCAATTTGTTTACAGCACATGTACATACATACTTTATGTAGATATACAGTATGGGGTCTATTCTCCCATTTGCGCGTAAGTCCTTTTTTACGCGATTCGAGTTAGGCACATTTGAGTTACGCGTATTCTCCCCTACACGCTTCGATCATGCCCACAGCGCTTAACTTCAGAATGTAGGCGGCCTTATGAAAGAGGTGTGACTAATCCAAACGAGAGGCAGGCTCTGTACCCAGCTCATTGATTATGGCTATCAGGAAAACATGGAACAAGGATTTTCTGATTAACCATGAAAATGCAGTTGTAGTCCATGGAAAACGCAAACCAGACTTCAAATTTGAATTTGCCGCTGTAGTAGTAGGCCTATGTATGTCTGTGCCAATTACAAGAAGTAATGCAGACATCTCTTTTTTATTTCTTATTCTAGCCACCATGGCATTAAAGCGATGCAAACAAACAAATTGCCGCGATAATGAAATAACAAATAAAGAATTTAGCGCTTCTCAACCAGCGCAATCAGAGCATTGAAAATGTGCCCCTCTTACACCAGCCTGTGTGTTCCGTGGAAGACAGGGAAGAAGACAAATAAAGAGAACATTCTAGTCACGCAAAAATGACAAAGACAGTTTATATGATCTCACTTAGAAATTGCACACTTGAAATCTCAAACTACTCTGATGTCAGGTTTGCAACTAAAGGACATGGCAACGTTTTAACAAACAAAGGATTCTTACCCCGCACGCGGTCATCCGCCCGCCCTGAAACCACCTCAACAATCACACAATTCCATTTCCGTAGCCTGTTATGTCCCATTTGATTTGAGCGACACATTCACTTGAACTTGCGCCTAGTACTTTATTATAATCAATTATCCCATTTACTGATTATGATTCTTCCCATGTCGGCTATTCTTTATTGGTTAAAATTGATTAAAAAGTGGGTAGTGCTTTGGTATTGGCCAGGGTAGGGCTCAATTTAGAGTACAGTGCCTGACGAAAGTCTTGTCACTTATCCAAGTTGTAGGAACAACAAATAATAACCTGACTCGTAGTTGATCAATTGGAATCAAAAATGGCTTATATAAAAGGCAAAGCCCTCTAGATTATGCTAAATATACCAAAATAGAGTTTTGTGTCATTGATTGAGTTTTATAATTTAATTTGTTCAGAAAGGTCAGATTTTGCTTGGACAAAAGTCTTGTCGCATCGAAAAAAAAAAAATGTGGAAATTATACATACACTTTATTTTGAATACACAAATATGCCACTATAATATCAGAACATAACGCCATGGTGCCTTGGAAAAAGAATTAATATTGCGTGATGACTCCCATGAGCTTGGAGGACTGCATCCATACGTCTTGGCAATGACTGAGATAACTTGATGATGAAATCATCTGAATGGCAAAGAAAGCAGTCTTGCAGGACTCCCAGAGTTCATCAAGATTCTATGGTTTCATCTTCCAAGCCTCCTCCTTCATCTTACCCCCTGAAATGCTCAATAATGTTCATGTCAGGTGACTGGGTTGGCTAATCCTGGAGTACCTTCACCTTCTTCGCTTTCAGGAACTGTGACATGGAGGCAGAAGTATGAGAAGGAGCAGCAGTATAAGTAGGGCAGCAAGAACTTCTGATATTTCAGGCTGTTGATGTTGCCATCCACTCTGCAGATCTTTCTCACCCCCATACTGGCTGTAACAACAAACCATGATTTTTCCTCCACCAAACATGATTGTTTTCTGGGAGAATCTTGGGTCCATGAGGGTTCCAGCAGGTCTTGTACAGCGACTGATGCAGTTCAATGGATGATTCACCAGAAAAAAAACTTTCAGCCACTTTTCCAGTATCAATCCTTTTCATGAGCTGTGGGCCTTGGCAAATGCAATGCAGGTTATTTGTTTTCTGTTTAATGCAGGCTTCTGTGTACTAATTCGGCCATGAAAACCACTTTGAGAGAGAATTTGACAAACTCTTCTTGTAGATACCGGGATTTTTGGTGACATTTCCTCATGTAGCCGCTGTAGTTGAAGAAGGGCTAGCCTTTGTACAGTTGAAGCAAATAAACGGTCCTTTCAAACAGTTGTTATACCGGGGTCCGTTTGACCTGCGCTTTGCCATGAACATCACCAGTTTCTTCAAATCTTTTTCTCATCCCTCCACTTGACATTTGGATACATTAGAGATGTCTGCCACCTCAGCAGCAGACTCAGTCTTCAGGCTCTTGATGATCAGCACTTTGGTCTGTGGTTGAATCTTTGGTATGTTGTCAGAGGTCTAGTCGCACCTCATATGAAAGTCTGGTGTGCTGGGGTTATTTCTATACACATCTGGGAATGTGTTAATTACAGTATTTGTCACAGGTTAAACTCTAATCTGCGATTTGTTGCATCATCTGAAGAGACGACAAGACTTTTGTCCGAGCAAAAACAGATGTTATGGGCTTAGCCAAGCTGTGAACATCGGGACACTTTTTGACGGTTTCATTTTGCACCAAATTATTAATGTGAAAGCCCTTGACATTAAAATGGACCATTTATTGTAACAATTGATTGGTTAGAAATAAAGTTATACGCTATTTTTAGTTACTATGTCCTTATGCGACAAGACTTTTGTCAGGCACTGTATATGGGGCAGTCACATTTGTTAATAGAACATGAAGACAACGATGGCGACGCCGAAATGAAGAAAACCAAATTTCACAGATGAGGAGTTGGAGGTATTGGTGAAATCAGTGAAGAGGCACCACGAGGTGTTGTATGGCAAGGGGGCACTGAAGGCTGATCCGAGGAAGAAAGCTGTGAATTGTTCTGGAAGTGGCTTCAGTGGGGAGATGTAAGCGCAGTATCCCTGATTTAAAGCATAAATGGAGAGATCTGCGGGGCGCTGTAAAAGCCAGGCTCTCTGCACAGCGGAGAAGTGTGCACGCAACAGCTGGTGGGCAACCATCATCCCCTGTGCATATCACTGCACTGGAGGAGGATGTGGCATCCACGCTTTCTGCAGTGGAAGTGCATGGAGAAGAACTTGGAGTGGATACGGATAATGGAGGGTTACGTAAAATGGTCATTTTTATTTGCCTATACTCAAAGTATCACTGTGATAGATGCTGGAAACAAGCTTAATATGGTTTCAAATATTTATTGTATTTTTTGGCATTTCAAGCAGTTGCAGATTGTTAAGATTGTTGCCTTTACTCACCAACCAACCAGGCATCTTCATCAGCGAGCGTGCCCATTTTTTGCCATAGTGACGAGCTGCGCAATACATAGGCGTCATGGGCCGAGCCAGGAAATTTGGCGCAGATGCTTAATATGCGCGTATCATGATCGCACACAACCTGAACATTAATGCTGTGCCGACGTCTACAGTCTCTGTACATATTCTCATAAGTGGAAGGGGTTCTGATTGCAACGTGAGTACAATCAATGGCTCCCACAACACTGGGGAACCCGGCGACCCGGTAGAACCCCCCTTAACTCTCCGTCTTTCAGCGGGTGTTTCGGGGAACTTTATGAAGTGGCTGATGTGGTACAGCATAGCGTCAACGAACTGCGTCAGACACCTTGACACAGACGCCTGTGACATGTGCATGACATCACCAGCCACTCTCTGGAACGACCCAGATGCCAGGACCGACAGCGCAGTTGTGACCTTGATGACCACGGGTATGTTTTGTGGATGATTTCTGCAGCTGGTTGCAGCTGTTCATCCAGAAGTCGGCAAAGATAGATGATTGCCTCACGGTTCAGACGAAAGCACAGGATGCACTCGGTGTCTGTTAGTCCCAGGATGTCCAAACGAGGCCGATATATGCGTGGTCGTCTTCGAGCTCGGCGCGCTCCTCTTACTCTTTCCCACTCACGCAAGAGTGCAAGCAAATGTAGGACTGGCATTTTGGTTTTAGATTTTGAGGGCATGGTAGAATGATGGTCTTATTTACACTCGTATTAATTAACTGCTATGTGTTTGTAATTGAACTAATTGGAGAACAGGCTGTTGCGTAATATCATGTGATGATTTTGTTTGATAATTTATTATGGTTATGAGAAATGTAGTATAGAAATAAGGATGAACATTTGAATATTGAATGTCTCAACCTTTTTACCATGTTAAATAAAATAAAATAAATGTTAAAATTCGGCCTATAACCGACATCAAACGCAATATTCTATTTCGCCTTTATGTTGGCGCTTTTGACCTTATTACAGCCCTCAAAAATGCTTAACCGAAAAAGTGCGAAGCCAGGGGAGAATACGCTGTAAGTGTTATTTGCCTTAGAAACGCCCAGATTTTGGCCTTTGTTTCCACCCGGCGCATAACTGCCTTCGGGCGCGAATGCACAGACTTAAGACAAGGGAGAATACGCCAGAGGCTGAAAGGCGCCAGACGCCGCTTTTTTTTCAACTTACGCGCATGGGAGAATAGACCCCTGTGTGATTATTACCTATTGTCGGAATTGCAGTTACTTATGAAAAAAAATACTGATCTATGGGAGGCATTCAATAGCACTGAAAAAGATCAGTAAGCTGATACTCACAGACGCTACAGGAGGACTGGTGTGGTTTCCCTGAGAACGCAGATCGCCTGAGTCCTGGTGGAGAGACAGATATAAGACAGAAGAGGAGACAGGGAGAAAGAGTAAGATGGAAAGTATTCATATACACAACAAGTAAGAAAGGGTTTCACTAACTAGGACTCTCTTGTGATGTTTCACCACATCCTCATAATTAAACGACCACATTAGATCACATTTCCAGAAGAGATTTTCTGTTTGTCCTATTCTGCCTTCTGGCACATCTGTCAGGTTATGGCTGTTTGAATAAAGGCACAGTGTTAATGTTGCTGGGAGTGCATAAAAGACTCAGACTTAATGTTCTGTAAAACTAAAACTCTTTTTCCATTTTAGGTATATATTTTCCTATTCTATTACATGATGCTTGTGATATATTGTAGATAGCTGTCTTGCATAGTCATATGGTATCCCAGAACCTCTGAAAATAATATTGTTATTGTGGACAAAATATGAAAATATTTTACTGTTAGTTATACTATTATTCCCAGCCCTACTAAGAACTGGACTCTAAACTCTACGGGTATTTGATAAGAAAGTTACATTACAGTGAAGTAAAAATGAGAAAGTTGTCTAAGGTCTTTGTTTCATTTTCATTTACAATCTAAGGTGGTCAGTATAACAACTGAAAACATAACGGGCACACATCGCAATTTCATTTTATTTCTCCTTTCACATATTTGGATTATTTGAATTTCACCAATAAGTGAACACAACTTGCATAGTGCTGCTTTAAATCACATAATTTGATAATGTAATGTAAATTTTACATAAATTATTGATTTTGTGAGTGTAGCAATGAGTCTGTCTTCACATTTGTGTTGAAAACTCTACCCTTTGTCTGGCCTTATAGTCCATTAAAATGGATCTTGACATTTTCTTTGCCTGCTCCTTCTTTTTCTTCGACCTGGAAGGAAAAAAGGTCTTCTATAAAACGAAAGTCAAATTCAAAATTTAGTTTTTCAAAGGAAGACAACACTTTACTTTTCCAATCTACTGTGATACTGTGTATTGCAAACTTTTTATGCACAATTGAAAACCATTAGTGAATCTAGGAATAATAGAGAAAAAAATTGCAGATCTTGTGTGAGGCCAAAATAGAATAGTGCTTCTACACATATTAGAGCTATTAGACACTTACATCATTCTCCTCATCATCTGAACTTGATGTAGGTGATGAGAGGCGGGTGTTAGGCCACTTTCTTCTGTGGCCACGACCGCACTCCACATCTGAAGTGCTCTGCGTTAGACCTCTCTTTTCCAAGGCTTCTAAGCTTTTGAGAAGTGTTGATCTATTCCCTGTAAGAAATGATAACATCACAAATCTGGGCCTACCATTAATTACTGAATTACACCTTAATCTTAAGCAGCATGCATCTTGGCTGTATAAAATATCTAATTTATTTAAAAACTACTTTCTTGCTTAATCTTCCCTGTTACTCCCCAATTTGGAATGACCATCCCCCCTGCTCCACAACCCTTGTCATTGCTAAAGTCCACTATTGCTCTGGTGAGAGTGCAGACACAGCATCCCCAACCACATCTTAATACTAATTGTATTCAATGGAATGCAAAACGTAGCCAGAGGTACTCCTGTTTAACTCAGATCTGCTCGTGTGTCACTTGTGCACTCTAAAACCAACTTTCATCTTGTACACTGGAAAAATACTTTGACATAAATATTTTATTGTCTCTGAAATACACTTCCCTGTTTGTAATATCTTGGCTGGACTTGTTTCATCTTCTTAAGATATATCACATATTTGGTTTTTCTTGCAAATGCCATTAACAATTTTTGTGGCTGGGAGGACATCCCTTGTTGGTGGGTCCTCAATCCACTGTACTAGAATGAACGCCATACTGCAAGACATAAAAAGAAAAACATTTTGATTGTTTTACACATCACAAGGAATTGTACCAGTTCATGTGATTGATGTGAGAAAGAATATACCACCATGAGTGAATACAGGTTGTCTCTCTCTCTCTCTCTCTCTCACACACACACACACACACACACACACACACACACCTGCCTCTTTACTGCGCGGGTTCGGGCCGAGAATTAAGTCGGGTCGCGTCTGGTTTTAATCAATACGGGGATAAACATCGCACACGAGCTCAACCATAGACCTCTCCAAGCATAACTAAACCATCACGAGTGGCTTTTGTTAGGGTCAACAGGTAGATCACAGGTAAACTTGGCCGTCCTGGACTACCGGCCTTTCTGTGATTCTCCAGAACCTACAGATGGCCAGCCCGCCTGGGTCATGAGCTCTCCCTCGCGCGCAAAATGAGTCGAGTTTCGTCTTAAAAACAAGAGCTGAATACACGCTGATAATGGTCGCAATTTTATTGGTAACAGAAGGCCCTCAGAGTATTCTTGGACGTGGTTTGGATGTAGGAATAACTGACGTTCTGAGACGTTAGTAGATCAGCTGGGTGCATTAACGTTACCGCAGCTGAGCAGCGTCCAGAACCGCTAACTGTCAATTTACCGTCAAACCCATAGACTAGTGGTTAGCTAGTTGTTACCGTTAGTTGTTATCGGACAAAGAAAAGTACATTTAAGCAGAGCGCAAAGTTATACAAGAATAGGGATAGGTTATAATATAACTTAAGACTTTAAAGCAATTTTAAACAAAACATGATTATATTCAGAAAATTTACTCACCGTCTTGTGTCATCTCTGTGGAGGTCAGTTGCTGGCTGTATGGTCGAAGTGCCAGTGACATGTGAGAGCAACGTGAATGCTTCTTGAGATGACCATATAAGGTATTTCCGGAGCTGTTTGCAAGGGACAGATAGTCCTTGGCAGGTGGGTTAATAATAACAATAAGATTATATATATTATATATATGAATTTATTTAATTTATATTTAATTGCAAGCTTATTACCATATCTAAGTTTGCATTTAAATGACAAATTATATTTTCTGTCTTTTAGCATTTATAGGGGAAAGATGAACATGGATGATACCGTTGGATCTAAGGGGTTCAAAGGCCCCTATAAAAGGTATACTGTCTTAGAAGCAGGCCTGTGCAGAGACCTTTGGAGGGGCAGGTGCTCAAAAAAAAATATATATATTAATACTTAAAATATAAATATATTTATATACAGATATATATAGATAGATGGAGAGAGAGAGAGAGATGTACTGAGATGTCTAATTGAGAGGGTGAGAAAATCTCAGTTCAAATCCTTGTTTTATTATTAATTATGATTGTTATTGTTATTATTAATAACATAAGAAATTACCTAAGAAACACATAAACAAGAAGCCTGATACTTTTTCCCCTCAAGCTCCAGCCCCCCCACCCCCACTGCACGTGCCTGCTTAGAAGTACTCTTTTACAGAATTTCCTTTCTATGTCTGAGATAAACTTGATGATATGCAGTATATCTTTTAAATTTTACCACATCAAGCAGTGACAGTGGTACTCCTTGTCTACAGATTTCTCGATCCTGATTCAAGCTGTCCACTTCCCAAGACTAGTCGGTGGCGTAAAGAACAATGTGTTTTTCTTGGTGAATGTCTTAATAAGCAGATGCCTATAGGTCACAATGATGAGGAGACTGATGGAAGAATGGACGCTGACCGTATGGACATCCCATTTATTTGTGAGGACAGTGAGGTCGATAATGACTATGACATTAATCCTGTTAAAGACTATTGTGGTTTTACAGATTTGAAAAATTTTGGGGCACCCCTTTTCCCAGGGTCAGAAATGACACTTGCACAGTGTGTGGTGCTTAAACTGTCCTCTTCTCTGAGACATAGCTTGACTGCATGCGCCATGGAGGACTTCCTAAAACTCTTTAGTGCACTTTTACCAGCAATAACCTTTTGCCACAGTTTCCCCACCTATTCAGGAAGATTTTTAAAGCTCCGTCTGATTCACTCAGCATTCACTTATTCTGTAAAGAATGCAATGCCTATCTTCCAAAAGGAACCATAGAGTGTCCTGAGTGTTGCTTAAGGTATAATGAACATGAAAATTTGACAACAGGCAACTTTTTATCAGCCTTTCTTTGGCAGACCAGATTAGAGAGAAGAGAGTACTCTTCAAAATAAGGATAGATTGAGTGATGTGTGCAGAGAAGAAATGTTTGAAACTCTTCCGCTTGAAAAAGATGACATATCACTGTTATGATTCTGCTGTCTGTTCTGATTCTGCCATGTTTATTATGTTTCTGCCATTCCCTGTTATGTTTATGATCAGTTCTGTTAGGTTTTGCCATGTTCTGTTTAGTTTTTGCACTTTGCCATGTTTTCGTTTTTGCCATTCCCAATCCACTATTCTGTTAGATTCCGGTCCATGTCTTTGTTCATGCCCTGCATTGCACTTTGTCTCCCCTGTCTGGTCTCTTGTTAAGTTACAGCTTCTCCCCAGTCCTGCGTGTCACATGCTTAGGTGATTTCATGGTTTCTGGGTTTCAAACATTCCTTCCAATCTCGTTTGCTTCCTTCGCCTCTCTTTTCTATATTACTAACCAATACTAACAGTTTGTTGTTTTTTCAAAAAGTTACTAACCCAAACTAACATTGTATATAATACTAACTTACTAACGAGCACTAGGGATTGTATAGCTGCACTTACTAATTGATTAACAAGCTCTCAGCACTCGCCCTGTTCTAGTCTCCGCCTCTTGCCTGCACTTAGTCTTTGCTGCAATTCAGCAGATCCTCTGCACCTGCTCCACTCTGTCCTGCCTCTCATTATCTGTGCACATTAGAACTCCCTAACCGGAGCTGTATGTTTTGTCATAGGTTGTCTCGTGTTCCCTGTCCGCGTTTTGGCTTTTTGCCAATTTCATGTGATTAGGTTCTCCCTCATGTTCCCTCCTTTGTAATTAGTCTGATCCTCATCACCTGATCCTAATCATAGCATGTGACTTCCTTGAGTGTATTTAAGCTGTCTTCTCACTGCAGTTCCCCGTCAGAACGTTTCCTCTTGCTTACCTGTGCTGCTATCTTTCGCCTTTGTATTCATAGTGTTAATCTTCTGACTGGACCGCCCGACTTACGATTTTTGGCTCTGCTCTTTTGTACTTTTTGTCTGCATCTGTTTTCGAACCCTTTTTTGCCCGACCACGAAGTTTTGTGTTTGCTGCCCTGGTAACGGTTTGGATTTCGCCCTCTGGATTTTGGCTTTGCTTCTGACAAACCTGTGCCTGTGTACCGAACCTATTTTTGCCTGACCACGAGTACTGTGTTTGCTGCCCTGGTTTTTGATTCTGTTTCTGCCCTCCTGGATTGTGATTTTTGGATTGTGGACTCTGTACCTTTGCCTTCTGCCCTGCGGGGGTTACCCCCCTCGCTCAATAAAGCCACTTTACCAGCAATCCTGTGTTCTCGCAACTGGTTCCTGAACGATACCTCACAATCACTCCTTTGGAATTGTGATGGACTCAAAGTATTTAATTCATCTTCATATTCTCTGCGGCCAATCAGATGTGTGATAAATCAACTGCCAGCAAATATTCGTTTCAAAAACATTCTTCGGGCAGGTGTTTGGTTTGGAAAGGGGAAACTTCAAATGTCTTTTTAGCTAAAGCAGTTTATAGATGACATTGAAAGAATCAATGCACTGGGGGTAAAATGGATGGACTCAAAAACAAACATAGAGAAGGTCTCCAGAGTCTTCCCCATACTTTGTTCATGGGATGCAGTGGCTCGTTGCATGCTTCCAGGCATACTGTACATCAATTCAATGGTGCATATGGCTGTGGCCAATGCCTGAATGAGGGAAAAACTGTGGAAAAGGGTTCACAAGGGTCTATCCACATACTGAAGCAGAGAAAAGAGCCCATGACCATGTTGAACAGTGTGGTGAGAGGGTCATTGAGGATGGGCTCGAACATGTATTTGGAGTGAAAATTGTCTCACCACTTGTGCTCTTGAACCCCTCCACTGGCTTTGACCTAGTAAACAGTTTTCCTGTTGACTATACGCATTGTATTTTGTTAGGAGTAGCAAAACAATTCCTGGACCTATGGTTCAGCAGTAAGCACCACAACAGTCCTCGGTATATAGGCACATGTAAAGACCAGGTTGACCAGAGGTTGCTGTCCATAAAGCCCCCCTCTGATGTGCCAAGGGTCCCAAGGACTGTGAAAGATGCACATAATTGGAAAGCAGCAGAGTGCAGGAACTGGCTGCTCTTCTACAGTGTACCTGTGCTCCACAACATTCAACCAGCTAAGTTCTTAAAACATTGGATGCTGTTAGTGGCTGCCATCTTTTTCTTTCTTAAAGAAAAAATTTGTGAATGTGGCTTAGCAGAGTCAACATCCAAAATCACAAGATTTGTGCATGAGATGCAAGAGATATATGGTTTGTGCCACATGTCTTTCAATGTACACCAACTAACCCATTCGTCCTCATCTGTCCAAATGCATGGGCCCCCGTGGTGCACATCTGCATTTTGTTTTGAGGGACACAATCAGAAACTTAAATGTGCCATGGTACTAACTACCAACACAGATTGCACGTCAGTTCAACACACTCCAGTCCATACCTACATGTCTGAAGCTGTCTCAAGCTACATCCAGTGGTGACATCTCACACAGCGTTGACAAGCTAGTTAATGACTGGGTGAGTGGCTACCCACTTGTCACAAAAGCAAAACAGCTGGACGATATTGTGTTGCTCGGGTGTCCCCATCAGAAAACACTTGCTCAAAGTGAAAAAAACATTTGTTTCCATTGTGTAATTTATCTGATGAAGATAAGCATGTCATTGCTTAAGTCTACGAGAGAACACTTGTGAGGGGAAAGGTCTTCACAACAGAAAATTATGGAAAAGGGCACATGCACAACAGCTATACAGTTGAGCTAAGAAATGGTTGTATTGGTGTGATAAAATCAATTGTTGATATCACAAAAAACAAAGAAAATTATCCACTGTTTCAGATTCAGCTCTTTCATACTGAGATTGCTAGGTTTGCCTCTGTGCCACTGTCACATATCAAGGTTGTTGTACAGACAGAAAAACAAATAGCTGTCAAACCTTCGGATATAGTATGAAAGGTTGTTTACATGGGACAATGCAACAGAAAAGTGTGCTATGTGTCACTGCAACCAAACAGCATTGAGCTAGACTAACTCATTAGGTAAATCCATGTTTATGTAAATACATATCAAGGTTGATACAGACAGAAAAACAAATAGTTGTCAAACCTTGTGTTATAGTGCGAAAGGTTGTTAACATGGGACAATGCAAAAGAGAAGTGTGCTATGTGTCACTGCAACCAAGCAGCGTTGAGCTAGATTAGTTTAACTAAATCAATATTTATGTAATTTATAGCCTTTTATGACATGGCTACATTTCATACATTTTAGAATTTAAGTGACGTCCTCTGGTTCTGTAGGTCAAATGGGAAATATTGGAGGAATTTATCTTTGTAAATTTGTTTTTATTTATTTTGGGTAACATTTATTTATTTATTTATGTTGTCTTGTTAGTGTGTTGAATCGTAATTGTATTTCCTTGCAATCTGATTGTAAAAAATGTATTGTAATTTTGTTGTGAACATTAAACTGTAATCACAGAATGTGACACTGAAACTGTTGGGGCATGCATAACATTTTCTAGGGCATTTTCAACAAGTTATTTGTACTGCAGTGGTATCATATATTTTGCTGATTTTCCAAAAATCCATCACAGTCAAGTTAGATTTTAAATAAGGAATTAGAGTTAGGGTTAAGCTTCGTTCACACTAGGCCCTGAATCCGCTCAGGAGCGCGGACCGAATTCGGGAATAAATTCGGGACTAATGGCTCTAGTGTTAAAGTGCAGAGCTGTTCACATTTACCGGGACGGATTCTGTACCAGACACCAAATCAGTTCAGATAGGTCGTGGACCCATTTTTTCAGGTACCGTGAGAAAATCCGTGGACGGATTTCTACTTTTGACCAATCAGCGTCGATCAAAATACTAACCCAAACAAACATGGCGGAAAGCATCGAACAACTTATCAAGGTGGAAATAAACAGTCTTTATGCAATTTACCTACTGTCGCCGTCTTCTCTTTCTGACATTTCGTGTCGCAGTACATAAAAAGCAGCAGTTCCTCCTCGCTACTGCTTGCGTCTGCCATGTTGTTGTTGTCGGTATCCAAGCTTCCTGACATGTGACGTCTTCGGAACATTCCGATTGGTTATCCATCTTGACCTAGATACCGGATACCGTCACGGAAAACAAGAGTGTGAACACAGCGCATCCGATCAGTTACCTGTTCTGAATTTGGTCCAGGCTCCTAAGCAGATTCGGGGTCTAGTGTGAACGTAGCCTTAGGGATAACCCTAACCCTAAAAAAGAGAATATGTAAGATCCAAAAGAGGGGAAACAGATTAGGACTGTGAAAAACAAAATATTTCTTCTTATGAGGAGGATACAGTCTTATAGGATGTTTTCAGAAATTTAAAGGAATCCCAGAGGATTTTATTGGAACCAATAGAAGAAAAACAGATTTCTAATAGGATGATGAAAATCCTGCAAGAACCAAACATTTTTATTCGGGCCGGTAGGCCACGAGTCTAAGTTTCCGCTCCGGATCTTCTTTTTTTTTTTTTTTTTTTTTTGGGTCGCGATTGTCCCGCTCATGCGCGCGCGCAGTTTCGCGATTGGCCCATAGATATATATATATATATATGGGTCCGTCTCAGAATCTGGAACCTCAATTGTGACATTATTTTTAAAAAATTAATTTTAAAAACAATGTTTTTAGGTGTTTATATATACCTCTAGGGGTCTTCTTTCATGTTTAATAAGAAAAACATAGCGTCTTGTTTTTATGACCAGCAATGTGGAAAACATTAATGACATGTTAGCAGATCACTCGCGTAACATGGAAACGAAAATGGAATGAAAAAGTCTATTTAATAACGATTATATAATTTTTATTGTACATATTTTTGTTTCATTGGTAGCAGACTTTAAAGTAAAATATATACTTAACATTGTTATCATTATTCTCTTTAAATTTAATCATAAGTTCAGAGGTTCATCAATATTCATCTTTTTTCTCGGGTTTATTTTTTTGTGTGTGCAGATGGTCCTAGAGGTACAACCTTTTTTTGCACTAGATTATAAGTCATAAAGATATTGATATATAAACATGTATATTTGAAATCATTATGCAAAGCCAATGTCAATTATTGAGTAATACACTTTGTCATCACTAACGTAACAAACATCATCAACGTATTACTCATAGGTAGGTCTTATGGTCGTTAAACGTTACTTATTAAGGCTTATATTATTCGACGTGTACTGAATTTAATAGCCAGTGATCTCAAAATCAATCCGACACTGACATAAAACGAACAGCTAAGTAGTTTCTACAGTCAAGTCGAATACGTTTTTATTGCGGATATAAATAGGTAAACAATACGAACATGGAAGCAAAATGAAAAAATAAGCACTGTTGTTCCACATATGTAGTGGAAATTTAAAAATAACGAGTGATAAACTCACCTCAAACGTGTGAATATTGTCGCAGACCAACTTGATAACCGCCGATATCACTCGCGGACAGCCACCTCACGTGCGGAAACATATACAAACATGACCTCTCGCGAGGGGAAATTCCAGTCTAGACACACAGAATGTTAATTGATGTCCTTCCGCGCAAAAAGGTACACCTTACAATGAGAAATTATTACCTAATAATTATATATCCTTTTTAATAAGGGAAAGATGGTCTACTGTCGTAACATAATATCTAGGAAACATACACGGAACACATACTTTAAGCACCTGCTACGAAAGACAAAATTGCGTGATTATAACTTAAATTCCATGAAGTGTAGTGATTCTCAATTACAATTTGGATGACGTATATGGGCCATTCCTGGCTATTGGTGACTTTTCCGTCCCCAAGAAAAAACTCTTGATATTTTAATTAAAATAAACAATATGTTTAATACAAAAGGGTTTTATTATACATTGAGGTCTCCTTTATATAATTAACACAAAATTATGTTTGTAAATATATATTTTTTATCTTTATTGCCTTTTGTTTTGACACATACACTTCTTTTTATGATGTCCCCAAAGCAAATTCTCAGTTTCAGTGAAATAAATTGTAAAATATTTATAAATTCATGGAAATTTGTTTTTATTATTGTATAGATCATCTTAAAATATCTCTAAATATTAATCTCTTGCAATGGAAATGGTCATTATTATTATTTTAAAAAATAATTTACTATATGTCCCCAAAATCACATTCCACCCTTTATTATTGTGGTTTTTTGCTGTTTGAACAAAAACAACTACCATTCCCATTCCCACACTTTGGCTGTGAAATCACACTTTTAGAGGGAAATTTAAAAGGAGCAAAGTGAGGTGAGTGACAATTTCTGTTTGCCTTTTTTTGCATGTTTTATGATGTTAACCTGTATGTCCTACTCTTAAATTTCCACCCTGTTAGCCTAATTTATGAAGAAAGTAAGCCACATTTTTAAAAATTAAAAAACATATTTGATATTTATACTTAAGTTCTGTTTATTTGTGGAGAACTAGCTAACAAAAGTTTTCTGTCACTGAGCAATGGCTAATTTGGTTTGAAATTTTCCACCCTGTTAGGTATGTAAACCTTACAGGGTGGAACATGCGCCTAACAGGGAGGAAAATCTATCACAAAATGTAAGGAAATGCTTATAAATACTGATATATATTTAGTTGTTACTTATACGGTTCATCTAATTTATCAATATGGGTAAAAGGTAAAACTTTATTAGTATATTAAGGTACAAGGCATTTACTTGGTTTTACCGCTGTCCTACCGCATAACAGCTATGATCCAATGTCAACAGATCACACCCTCTTAAGTATATTTAAACAGTAATTGATCATTATTATAAAATGTTGTTGATACAATTTGCATGATAATGTAATGTTAACTTGTATGTATTTGTTAGGAAATGGCTCCCCCACTTACTGCAGCTGAAATGCAGCACCGCTACAGAGCGAAGCGAGATGCAGATCCAAAGAGAAGAGCACTCACACATACCCACAAACACCTTCTCAGGCACGTGCACACACACACACACACACATACCCACAAACACCTTCTCAGGCATGCGCACACACACACACACATACCCACAAACACCTTCTCAGGCACACACACACACACACACACACATACCCACAAACACCTTCTCAGGCACGCACGCACACACACACACAAACATATATTTAAGCACACACATCCACAACACACATTCACACAAAAAGATGAAATAAAGTTAAAAATAACATTAAATGAAATCAAATTAAATTCTGGCCCATAAAGAAAGTTTGGTGAGGGCCACTTTTGTTTGTCAGTAGAGGCACTTCTATTTAGTACTGTAGTGTAATTTTTTATGTTTTTTTGTTTAAAAAGTGTTGAATGTTTCGTATTTTCAATTAAAGTTAAATCCTCAGTGAGTTAATAATAAAATTATTGTTGAAACTCACTGAGTTATTGCTGGTCATTCCACCCTGTTAAGGTCCTTTCCACCCTGTTGGGCTCCTTTCCACCCTGTTAGTCACATTTTTTACCCAAATAACATAACAAGTATGTTAAATGTTATGCATATGTTAATGTTAAACTGCAGAGTTGAAAGGGATCAGCAGCAGACATATGTAATTTTGTGCAAATTTCTGTTATTATTTATCATTTAAATTGGGTGCAAAAAAAGTGACCGTTTTTAAGAATGAACACATGTTCTACTCAAAAATTCTTTTTTCAACATTATTCAAAGAAAAAACTTATACAATGGAATAAAGGACACATAAGGTGCAAGAAAAGCTAAGTATTGTTGAATATTTACATTATTAACACTTTGTAATACCTGTGTATATGTCCCTAACAGGCTGGAACTCTCTCGTGGTCCATGTCTGAATAATCCATCTAGAATTATTATTATTTAGGTGCACAAGCTCTATCAATACAAGTCCTGAAGGTTAAACATACCATTTACCAACATATGTTTGACAACCTCATAATCAGAGGAATCATCTGCAGACAAAGCCGAATAGGCTTATTGAGCTTTACCCTTGAGGACAGTTTGCAACATCAGAGGCCAGTGTTCCTTTGGCCACTGACAACTCTTAGCTACCTTCTTGAAGCACTGGAAATACTTATCAACCTCCTTCTCTGAGAATGGAGGCACCAGCTTTACCTCCTGGCTAGCCCGAAATTTGTTTTTGGCTTGCATTTTGATTTTTAGTAGCTCCATTTGGAGACTTTCTTCTCTATATAATTTTTCTAAATCGAAATCTCTCTGTCTCTGTCTCTCTCTTTCTGCTCTTTCCTCTTTCTCTCTCTCAAATTCTCTTTTTCTTTTTCTTCAATTTCTTTTCTCTCTTTCTCTCAAACTCGTTGTTTTTCTTTTTCCTCTCTTTCTATCTCTAGCATTCTTAATTTAAGTTCCAATTCTACATTTGGATTTTCCACTGGAAACTGTTCCAGATCTCCTGGTGCAAACACATTTTCATCAATGTAATATTCAACAATCTCTAGCCAGTCTTGCTTTTTCGATGGCTGGTTTTTACATCTGTCAGCTCTAACTGTCTGCATATTTCTAGCAGTTCTGTCTTTTTAAAAGACTTCAAAACCTCTACGGTTGGTGATGCCAAGAAATCATCCATTGCTGTTGATCTGCCAATATATATGTAGGAAAATAAAAAAAAAAACAATTTCACAATTTGAAATTTTCGATTTTCAATAAATGACTCGCACAATGGTCTGTCCCGGACCTGAGCCCCCAATTTGTTATGGCCCCAATTTGTTATGGCGTCGATTTGTTATGACGTCACGGACAGCAAGGGATGACAGACAAAATTCTTAAACTTCAACAGATTTAATTAAACAAACACTTAGAACTAATTTACACTCTACCCTACTGACCAAGATTGAAAAAAAAAGATAGTTACAGTCCCTTGGTAATTGAGATGGGCTGCTATGTTGCGATGTCCTGGGACAGGAAAATGCTCCAACACAGGCAAAAATCCACAAAAAGCTTCAAAGGTCTTGAAAAGAGTGACAGGTCTGGTCAAATGTATCCTTCCACAGTTTCTCCTTGCAATTTCTCCAACTACTCCACTCTCTCGATTTTTCTCCTTATATACTCTTTTCCAGCCCCCTCTGAGGCATGCCCAGGACATGCCCCAAACCTAGCTCCAGACTGCTAAACAAAAAAAAAATGTCAATACTGCCATCTAGTGGCTTTTTTTTTTTTTTTTCCACATTATAGTCTGTATAATATAATAGCACTTTCATGAAATGCCATGACCGGGAACGGAATTTCAGTTGTTTTCAACAAAGAATCAAGTACCATTATTGTACCAATACAACTTTAAGAGCCATTCCATGAGAAAATGGTATTTTCTGAAGAAGTTGAGGAGTTGACCCCCCTGAAATTGAAAGAAACTTGGCACTGATAGATATGGGTGTCTCATGGAAAAAGCCACATTTTTAGGTCCGTATCTCAATTTGCCTGCCGGTGGTGCCACCTGGAAGCCACTGAAGTGGCTCAGTTTTGTTGTCCAAAAGCTGTTAACACCACATTTTAGATCTACTATCATGACTTAAGGGTATACAGTACCAAATATGTTATACTTTTATCATGATCTGTGACACTTCAAGTCCAGTTGGACATCAGCACCACATAGTGGCCAAGCTGGGTAACTATGTTATTGAGCCGGAATTATTGGAGAAATAACAATACAAATTGAAAATGGGAATAAAATAATATACCAGACATATACTAATCTAGAATGCTTTATTATGTGTTTACTCACAACAAGACTATCATTTTCAGTGAATAGTACCTTGGTATCCTGCTGGGTTTGTGCAATGGACGGCCAGAAAGATGGTCAAAATTGATTTTTGGTGCATGTTTGCAGTATATTTTCTCAATAAACCAGATATTTACTGTGGTAGTAAATGCTGTTTAGTGTGCTTTTGGAACTCTGTTTTCAGGAATATTAAGCATTTCCATGGCTGTATCTACGCTTTTTGAGCTAGACGGAGCCAAAAATGAGGAAAACTCAAAACGGACCATTTCATAGCAGATTGCGCCTATGTTTAGGTGGTATTATTTTGTTTACCCAGCAAGACAGAGATCTGAAATTCTCTGGATACATAGTCCCTCTGAGATACACTGCAGCATTAATAAAATCTCAATGGTAGTATTTTCAGTGTAGATGATATCCAACATCGGAAAACTTTGCACCCAGGGGGCACTGTAGGCTGGATGCAAGTAGTGCCTATCCCCAGCAATGTACCAAGAGAAATGCATTTCTCTTTGTCTGTGACCCCGTTCATGGCGAAATAAAGTGAAGGTGTTGTGTCCAGTTCTGTTCCCCTAACTAATTCCCCTTGAGAAAGTTATCTGATGCTACCCCAATAACTTTACAGGTGTTGACAAATCATTTTGCTCGTAAAGTTATCACAGATGAGATGACGCATCATAAAGCCTGCCCCAGACAGTGCAACTTTGCATGAGGCAAGTGACACGCATTTATACTGAATCAGGCAATGTTCCACCGTGTGGGGATGGTTTTTGCTGCGTAACTTCCTCACGTAACAGTGCAGCAGCGTATCTAGCATGCTAGATATTTTTGCGTCATGTGAGGAAGTTACTCACCGTGTGGGGGCTACCTGCTGCAATGTTACATGTGCTCAACCAATCACAACACCAGACTCGTCATATGATGTGCAGTCGAGTCACATGATACAGAAAATGGCGGCGCCCCAGCTCAACCCTCGGCCAGGATGGTTGATACAGTTTCAGAGGGTGCCGCCATTCTTCTGTATCATGTGACTCATCTGCACATCATATGATGGGTCTGCACGTTGTGATTGGTCGAGCACGTGTAACATTGCAGCAGGTAGCCCCTCACACGGTGAGAGTAACTTCCTCGCGTGACGCGAAAATATCTAGCATGCTAGATATGCTGCTGCACTGTCACGCGAGGAAGTTACACAGCAAAAACCATCCCCACACGGTGCAACATTGCCTGATGCAGTATACACGCGTCTCACTTGCCTCAGGCAAAGTTGCACCGTCTGGGGCAGGCTTTAAGCGTTGAATCTGATTCTCTGTCCATCTCCTGCGATTTGCGCATTTGAAACGTGGAACTCTGCTCTGCAGTGATCACTTAATTATCCCATGCTTTAACAATCTGTTTGTTTTGCCTTCAAGTTCATAGTGAATTGTACACTCGCTTTCTGCCTTTCACGGATATCATTGCACAGTTAATGTGCAACTGAATCGGACACTGGCTGCTATCCCTATGCATCAGAACAATGTCAAACAGAAAATATAGCCGCAAGCGGCAATTCCGGGGTTCAAGCCACGAAAGACCATTAGTAGTTGAAAGCTCTAACAGCTTAATTAACAAGTGTTGCCACTAAACGTGGCCATGTCCCCCGCCAGGTGACGGAAATCAACTGGGGTCGGCGTATCACAAAATTACACATTGAAGCCAAAGATGAATTACATTGATCAAAGCGTTCTCGAGATTTCGCGTTCACAACAAATGGGACGTGATGGACGGACGGCCGGACGGATGGACTGATGGAGCTGAATACTATGTCTCTCGGCCTTAATACTCCTTGACCCCAAGGATGAATGGAATCGGTAAAACCGTTCTTGAGATATCGCGTTCACAACAAACGGGATGGGACGAACGGACAGCCAGACGGATGGAGCTGAATTCTATATTCTCCGCCCCTAATACACTTTGACACCAAAGATGAATGGAAACGGTCAAACTGTTCTTGAGATATCATGTTGACAAGGTATTTGTAAGTGGTAAAATGGTCGTAATGACCTTGAGAATAATGGCAAGGTCACGTAAATCGAGTGAGTTGTGAGCACCCCCCTAATACACCTTGACACCAAAGATGAATGGAATCGGTCAAACCTTTCTTGAGATATCGTGTTCACAACAAACAGGACATAACGGACAGACAGACGGGCGAACCCCCACCCCTAATACACCTTGAAACCAAAGACGAATGGAATCGGTCAAACCGTTCTTGAGATATCACGTTCACAACAAACGGGACATGACGGACAGATGTACGCACGGACGGAGCTGAATACTACGTCCCCCTCACCTAATACACCTTGACACCAAAGATGAATGGAATCGGTCAAATCTTTCATGAGATATCACGTTCACAACAAACGGGACATGACGGACAGACGGATGGGCGGATGGAGCTGAATACTTTGTCCCCCACCGCTAATACACCTTGACACCAAAGATGAATGGAATCGGTCAAACCGTTCTTGAGATATCACGTTCACAACAAACGGGACGGTACAGACGGACTGACGGCTGCGCGGACGGATGGAGCTGAATACTACGTCCCCCGCCCCTAATATACCTTGACACCAAAGATGAATGGAATCGGTCGAACCGTTCTTGAGATATCACGCTTTAAACAAACGGGACAGGACGGACAGACGGACAGGCGGACAGAGCTGAATACTACGTTCCCCGCCCCTAATACACCTTGACATCAAAGATGAATGGAATCGGTCGAACCGTTCTTGAGATATCACGTTTACAACAAATGGGACAGGACGGACGGACAGACGGCCCGGGCGGATGGATGGAGCTGAATACTATGTCCCCCGCCGCTAATACACCTTGACACGAAAGATGAATGGAATTGGTCAAACCATTCTTGAGATATCATGTTGACAAGGAATTTGTAAGTGGTCAAATGATCGTAATGACCTTGAGAATAATGCCAAGGTCACGGAAATCTACCGGGGTCGGCGTATCACTCAAATATACCTTAACACCAAAGATGAATGGAATCGATCAAACCGTTCTTGAGATATCGATTCAGAACAAACGGGACATGACGGACGGCCGGACGGAGCTGAATACAATGTCCCCTGCTCCGCTCACTATCGTGGCGGCAGGGGACAAAAACCACTTTAAGAGTGTGTTGCAGGTTTTTATGTGGACCTATTTTACCAGTGTAATGATTGGACTAACAACTAATGATGCATAGTCTGATTTGTGTTATGTTAGGCTATTTTGTGCATTTATGGCACCCCCTACTGGTCAATTTGATTGAAACTTTCAGGCTATGTTTCAGGTTCTTATGTGGACATATCCTGTGAGTTTTGTAATGATTGGAAAAACTATTTATGATTTAAAGTCTGATTTATGTTATACCGCATTGCTTTGTTTAGCATTTATAGCGCCCCCAACAGGACAATTTGAATGAAATTTTCAGAGTATGTTTCAAGTACTTATATGAATATATCCTGTGAGTTTTATGGCTATAGGACAAAAAACTGCTGATTTATAGTCCGATTAGTGTTATAACATGCTGCTTTGTTTTGCATTTATAGCACCCCCTATCAGTCAAATTTGAATGAAATTTTCAGAGAATGTTTCAAGTACTTATTTGAATATATCCTGTGAGGTTTATGGCTATAGGACAAACAATTGCTGATTTATAGTCTGATTTGTGTTATAGCGCCCCCTATTGGCCGATTTGCATGAAACTGTCAAGGTATGTTCCTGGTACTTATATGGACATATTCGGCAAGTTCTGTGATGACTGGCCCAATGGTTGTTGAATTTTGCCCATTTTTGTGCGAAGCCACGCCCCTGCTGAAGTCCATTGGTCAATATCTTGGAAACAAAATGAGATTTCAACAAGCTTTATGCAATCTTTGATAAGCTTGGTCCACTGATGATCCACAGCAAATTTCGAAGGAATCGGACCTACGGCCTAGGAGGAGATGTCAAAAATGTGTTTTTCAAAGAATTCAAAATTTCGGAAAATCATATATGGCGGATCTTAGAGGTCCTTAAGGGAAAGTTGTAGAGAATAGACCAAAGAATGTCTATACCAAGCTTCGTGTGAATTGGACTTACAGCCTAGGAGTTATGACCTTTAAAGTGAAAACCTGTTTTTCTTGAATTATAGCGCCACCATCAGGCCTACTGAGTTAAAAATGCCTTGGTCAGCATTTACACACAACTTCCAACCAATTAGCAAAACTTCAGGTCTCTACCATTTACCATCTCACGGGAATTTGCGAAAACATTTCTGAAGAAGAAGAAAAATAATAATAATAATAATAAGAATAATAATAAATATAGCCGCAAGCGGCAATTCCAGGGTTCAAGCCACGAAAGACCATTAGTAGTTGAAAGCTCTAACAACTTAATTAACAAGTGTTGCCACTAAACGTGGCCATGTCCCCCGCCAGGTGACGGAAATCGACTGGGGTCGGCGTATCACAAAATTACACATTGAAGCCAAAGATGAATTAAATTGGTCAAAGCGTCCTCGAGATTTCGCGTCACAACAAATGGGACGTGACGGACGGATGGCTGGACGAATGGACTGATGGAGCTGAATACTATGTCCCCTGGCCTTAATACTCCTTGACCCCAAGGATGAATGGAATCGGTCAAACCGTTCTTGAGATATCGCGTTCACAACAAACGGGATGGGACGGACGGACAGCCGGACGGATGGAGCTGAATTCTATATCCTCCTCTCCTAATACACCTTCACACCAAAGATGAATGGAACCGGTCAAACCGTTCTTGAGATATTATGTTGACAAGGTATTTGTAAGTGGTCAAATGGTCGTAATGACCTTGAGAATAATGGCAAGGTCACGTAAATCGAGTGAGTTGTGAGTACCCCCCTAATACACCTTGAAACCAAGGACGAATGGAATCGGTCAAACCGTTCTTGAGATATCACGTTCACAGCAAACGGGACATGACGGACAGATGGACGCACGGACGGAGCTGAATACTATGTCCGCCACCCCTAATACACCTTGACACCAAAGATGAATGGAATCGGTCAAACCGTTGAGATATCACGTTCACAACAAATGGTACGGGACAGACGGACGGACGGTTGGGCGGACGGATGGAGCTGAATCCTATGTCCCCCGCCACTAATACACCTTGACACCAAAAATGAATGGAATCGGTCGAACCGTTCTTGAGATATCACGTTTACAACAAACGGGACAGGACGGACAGACGGACGGGCGGACGAAGCTGAATACTACGTCCCCCGCCCCTAATACACCTTGACATCAAAGATGAATGGAATTGGTCGAACTGTTCTTGAGATATCACGTTTACAACAAACGGGACAGGACAGACAGACGGACGGGCGGACGGAGCTGAATACAATGTCCCCTGCTCTGCTCGCTATCGTGGCGGCAGGGGACAAAAACCACTTTAAGAGTGTGTTTCAGGTTTTTATGTGGACCTATTTTGCCAGTGTAATGATTGGACTAACAACTAATGATGCATAGTCTGATTTGTGTTATGTTAGGCTATTTTGTGCATTTATGGCACCCCCTACTGGTCAATTTGATTGAAACTTTCAGGCTATGTTTCAGGTTCTCATGTGGACATATCCTGTGAGTTTTGTAATGATTGGAAAAACTATTTATGATTTATAGTCTGATTTGTGTGATACCACGTTGCTTTGTTTAGCATTTATAGCGCCCCCTATCAGTCAATTTGAATGAAATTTTCAGAGTATGTTTCAAGTACTTATATGAATATATCCTGTGAGTTTTATGGCTATAGGACAAACAATTGCTGATTTATAGTCTGATTTGTGTTATGCCACACTGCTTTGTTTTGCATTTATAGCACCCCCTATCAGTCAATTTGAATGAAATTTTCAGAGTATGTTTCAAATACTTTTATGAATATATCCTGTGAGTTTTTTGGCTATAGGACAAACAACTGCTTATTTATAGTCTGATTTGTGCTATACCACGCTGCTTTGTTTTGCATTTATAGCGCCCCCTATCAGTCAATTTGAATGAAATTTTCTGGCTATGTTTCAGGTACTTATATGAATATATCCTGTGAGTTTTATGGCTATAGGACAAACAATTGCTGATTTATAGTCTGATTTGTGTTATACCACACTGCTTTGTTTTGCATTTATAGCGACCCCTATCAATCAATTTGAACGAAATTTCCAGAGTATGTTGCAAGTACTTATATGAATATATCGTGTGAGTTTTATGGCTATAGGACAAACAATTGCTGATTTATAGTCTGATTTGTGTTATACCACACTGCTTTGTTTTGCATTTATAGCGCCCCCTATCAATCAATTTGAACGAAATTTTCAGAGTTTGTTGCAAGTACTTATATGAATATATCCTGTGAGTTTTATGGCTATAGGACAAACAATTACTGATTTATAGTCGGATTTGTGTTATACCATGCTGCTTTGTTTTGCAGTTACAGCGCCCCCCATCAGTAAATTTAAATGAAATTTGCTGGGTATGTTTCCGGTACTTATATGAATATATCCTGTGAGTTTTATGGCTATAGGACAAACAATTGCTGATTTATACTCTGATTTGTGTTATAGCGCCCCCTATGGGCCGATTTGTATGAAACTGTCAAGGTTTGTTCCTGGTACTTAATTGGACATATTCTGCAAGTTCTGTGATGATTGGCCCAGTGGTTGTTGAATTTTGTCCATTTTTGTGCTAAGCCACGCCCCTGCTGAAGTTCATTGGTCAATATCTTGGAAACGAAATGAGATTTCAACAAGCTTTATGCAATCTTTGATAAGCTTGGTCCCCTGATGATCCACAGCAAATTTTGAAGGAATCGGACCTACGGCCTAGGAGGAGATGTCAAAAATGTGTTTTTCAAAGAATTCAAAATTTCCTCAAATTAAATATGGCGGATCTGAGAGGTCCTCAGGAAAAGTTGTAGAAAATGGACCAAAGAATGTCTGTACCAAGTTTCGTGTGAATCGGACTTACAGCCTAGGAGTTATAACCTTTAAAGTGATAACCTGTTTTTCTTGAATTATAGCGCCACCATCAGGCCTACTGAGTTAAAAATGCCTTGGTCAGCATTTACACACAACTTCCCACCAATGTACAAAATTTCAGGTCTCTACCATTTACCATCTCACGGGAATTTGCGAAACCATTTCTGAAGAAGAAGAAAAATAATAATAATAATAATAATAATAATAAAAATAATAAAAATAAACCAGCACAAAAACAATAGGGTTTCAGCCCTACGGGCTTGAACGCCTAATAATAATAATAATAATAATAAATATAAACCAGCACAAAAACAATAGGGTTTCAGCCCTATGGGCTTGAACCCCTGATAATAATAATAAAAAATATAGCCGCAAGCGGCAATTCCGGGGTTCAAGCCACGAAAGACCATTAGTAGTTGAAAGCTTTAACAGCTTAATTAACAAGTGTTGCCACTAAGCGTGGCCATGTCCCCTGCCAGGTGACGGAAAACGGCTGGGGTCGGCATATCACAAAATTACACATTGAAGCCAAAGATTTATAAAATCGGTCAAAGCTTTCTCGAGATTTCGCGTTCACAACAAACGGGACGTGACGGATGGACGGCCGGACGGACGGACTGATGGAGCTGAGTACTATGTCCCCCGGCCCTAATACACCTTGACCCCAAAGATGAATGGAATCGGTCAAACCGTTCTTCAGATATTGCATTCACAACAAACGGGATGGGACAGATGGACGGCCGGACGGATGGAGCTGAATTCTATATTCCCCGCCCCTAATACACCTTGACACCTAAGATGAATGGAATCAGTCAAACCGTTCTTGAGATATCATGTTGACAAAGTATTTGTAAGTGTTCAAATGGTCGTAATGACCTTGAGAATAATGGCAAGGTCACGTAAATCGAGTGGGCTGTGAGCACTCCCCTAATACACCTTGACACCAAAGATGAATGGAATCGGTCAAACCGTTATTGAGATAACGCGTTCACAATAAACGGGGCATGACGGACAGACGGACGGACGGACGGAGCTGAATACTATGTCCCCCGCCCCTAATACACCTTGACACCAAAGACGAATTGAATCGGCCAAACCGTTCTTTAGATACCACGTTCACAACAAATGGGACATGACGGACGGATGGATGGACGGATGGAGCTGAATACTATGTCCCCCGTCCCTTACACACCTTGACCCCAAAGATGAATAGAATCGGTCAAACCGTTCTTGAGATATCATGTTGACAAGGAATTTGTAAGTGGTCAAATGGTCGTAATGACCTTGAGAATAATGGCAAGATCACGTAAATCGAGTGGGCTGTGAGCACTCCCCTAATACACCTTGACACCAAAGATGAATAGAATCGGTCAAACTGTTCTTGAGATATCGCGTTCACAACAAACGGGACATGACGGAAGGATGGACGGACAGACGGAGCTGAATACTATGTCCCCTGCCCCTAATACACCTTGACACGAAAGATGAATGGAATCGGTCGAACCGTTCTTGAGATATCATTTTGACAAGGAATTTGTAAGTGGTCAAATGATCGTAATCATCTTGAGAATAATGCCAAGGTCACGGAAATCTACTGGGGTGGCGTATCACACAAATATACCTTAACTCCAAAGATGAATGGAATCGGTCAAACCGTTCTTGAGATATTGCATTCAGAACATACGGGACATGACGGACGGACGGACGGAGCTGAATACTATGTGCCCCGCTCCGCTCGCTATCGTGGCGGCGGGGGACAAAAACCACTTTATGAGTGTGTTGCAGGTATTTATGTGTTTGCCAGTGTAATGATTGGAATAACAACTTATGACGCATGGTCTGATTTGTGTTATGTTAGGCTATTTTGTGCATTTATGGCACCCCCTACTGGTCGATTTGATTGAAAGTTTCAGGCTATGTTTCAGGTTCTTATGTGGACATATCCTGTGAGTTTTGTAATGATTGGAAAAACTATTTATGATTTATAGTCTGATTTGTGTCATACCACGTTGCTTTGTTTTGCATTTATAGCGCCCCCTATTGGACAATTTGAATGAAATTTTCAGAGTATGTTTCAAGTACTAATATGAATATATCCTGTGAGTTTTATGGCTATAGGACAAACAACTACTGATTTATAATCTGATTTGTGCTATACCACGCTGCTTTGTTTTGCATTTATAGAGCCCGATTTGCATGAAACTGTCAAGGTATGTTCCTGGTACTTATATGGACATATTCTGCAAGTTCTGTGATGATTGGCCCAATGGTTGTTGAATTTTGTCCATTTATGTGCTAAGCCACGCCCCTGCTAAAGTTCATTGGTCAATATCTTGGAAACGAAATAAGATTTCAACAAGCTTTATGCAATCTTTGATAAGCGTGGTCTACTGATGATCCACAGCAAATTTTGAAGGAATCGGACCTACGGCCTAGGAGGAGATGTCAAAAATGTGTTTTTCAAAGAATTCAAAATTTCGGAAAATCAAATATGGCGAATCTCAGAGTTCCTTATGGGAAAGTTGTAGAGATTGGTCCAGGGAATGTCTGTACCAAGTTTCGTGTGAATCGGACTTACAGCCTAGGAGTTATGACCTTTAAAGTAAAAACCTGTTTTTCTTGAATTATAGCGCCACCATCAGGCCGATTGAGTTAAAAATGCCTTGGTCAGCATTTACACACAACTTCCAACCAATATGCAAAATTTCAGGACTCTACCATTTACCATCTCACGGGAATTTGCGAAAACATTTCTGAAGAAGAAGAAAAATAATAATAATAAATATAGCCGCAAGCGGCAATTCCGGGGTTCAAGCCACGAAAGACCATTAGTAGTTGAAAGCGCTAACAGCTGAATTAACAAGTGTTGCCACTAAACGTGGCCATGTCCCCCGCCAGGTGACGGAAATCGACTGGGGTCGGCGTATCACAAAACTACACATTGAAGCCAAAGATGAATTAAATTGGTCAATGCGTTCTCGAGATTTCGCGTTCACAAAAAATCGACGTGACGGCCGGACGGATGGACTGATGGAGCTGAATACTATGTCCCCCGGCCTTAATACTCCTTGACCCCAAGGATGAATGGAATCGGTCAAACCGTTCTTGAGATATCGCGTTCACAACAAACGGGATGGGACGGACGGACAGCCGGATGGATGGAGCTGAATTCTATATCCTCCGCCCCTAATACACCTTGGCACCAAAGATGAATGGAACCGGTCAAACTGTTCTTGAGATATCATGTTCACAACAAACGGGACATGACGGACAGACGGACGGGCGGATGGAGCTGAATACTATGTCCCCCACCCCAATACACCTTGACACCAAAGATGAATGGAATCGGTCAAACCTGTCTTGAGATATCGCGTTCACAACAAACGGGACATGACGGACAGACGGACGGGTGGATGGAGCTGAATACTATGTCCCCCACCCCAATACACCTTGACACCAAAGATGAATGGAATCGGTTGAACCGGTCTTGAGATATCAAGTTCACAACAAACGGGATGGGACAGACGGACAGACGGCTGGGCGGACGGATGGAGCTGAATACTATGTCCCCCGCCCCTAATACACCTTGACACCAAAGATGAATGGAACCGGTCAAACTGTTCTTGAGATATCATGTTGACAAGGTATTTGTAAGTGGTCGAATGGTCGTAATGACCTTGAGAATAATGGCAAGGTCACGTAAATCGAGTGAGTTGTAAGCACCCCCCTAATACACCTTGACACCAAAGATGAATGGAATCGGTCAAACCTTTCTTGAGATATCGTGTTCACAACAAATGCGGGACATGGACGGACAGACAGGCGGGCGGACCCCCACCCCTGATACACCTTGAAACCAAAGACGAATGGAATCGGTCAAACCGTTCTTGAGATATCACGTTCACAACAAACGGGACATGACGGACAGATGGACGCATGGATGGAGCTGAATTCCATATCCTCTGCCCCTAATACACCTTGACACCAAAGATGAATGGAATTGGTCAAACCTTTCTTGAAATATCATGTTGACAAGGAATTTGTAAGTGGTCAAATGATCGTAATGACCTTGAGAATAATGCCAAGGTCACGGAAATCTACTGGGGTCGGCGTATCACACAAATATACCTTAACACCAAAGATGAATGGAATCGGTCAAACCGTTCTTGAGATATCGCATTCAGAACAAAGCGGGACATGACGGACGGCGGATGGAGCTGAATACAATGTCCCCTGCTCCGCTTCGCTATCGTGGCGGCAGGGGACCAAAAACCACTTTTAAGAGTGTGTTGCAGGTTTTTATGTGGACCTTTTGCCAGTGTAATGATTGGACTAACAACTAATGATGCATAGTCTGATTTGTGTTATGTTAGGCTATTTTGTGCATTTATGGCACCCCCTACTGGTCAATTTGATTGAAACTTTCAGGCTATATTTCAGGTTCTAATGTGGACATATCCTGTGAGTTTTGTAATGATTGGAAAAACTATTTATGATTTATAGTCTGATTTGCGTTATACCACGTTGCTTTGTTTTGCATTTATAGCGCCCCCAATAGGACAATTTAAATGAAATTTTCAGCATATGTTTCAAGTACTTTTATTAATATATCCTGTGAGTTTCATGGCTATAGGACAAACAACTGCTGATTTATAGTCGGATTTGTGCAATACCACGCTGCTTTGTTTTGCATTTATAGCGCCCCCTATCAGTCAATTTGAATTAAATTTTCTGGGTATTTTTCAGGTCCTTATATGAATATATCCTGTGAGTTTTATGGCTATAGGACAAACAATTGCTGATTTATAGTCTGATTTGTGTTATAAAACTGCTTTGTTTTGCATTTATAGCGCCCCCTATCAGTCAATTTGAATGAAATTTTCAGAGTATGTTTCAAGTACTTATATGAATATATCCTGTGAGTTTTATGGCTATAGGACAAACAATTGCTGATTTATAGTCGGATTTGTGTTATACCATGCTGCTTTGTTTTGCAGTTATAGCGCCCCCTATCAGTCAATTTGAATGAAATTTTCAGAGCATGTTTCAAGTACTTATATGAATATATCCTGTGAGTTTTATTGCTATAGGACAAACATTTGCTGATTTATAGTCGGATTTGTGTTATATCATGCTGCTTTGTTTTGCAGTTATAGCCCCCCCTATCAGTCAATTTAAATGAAATTTGTTGGGTATGTTTCAGGTAGTTATATGAATATATCCTGTGAGTTTTATGGCTATAGGACAAACAATTGCTGATTTATAGTCTGATTTGTGTTATAGCGCCCCCTATGGGCCGATTTGCATGAAACTGTCAAGGTTTATTCCGGGTACTTATATAGACATATTCTGCAAGTTCTGTGATGATTGGCCCAATGGTTGTTGAATTTTGTCCATTTTTGTGCTAAGCCACGCCCCTGCTGAAGTTCATTGGTCAATATCTTGGAAATGAAATGAGATTTCAACAAGCTTTATGCAATCTCTGATAAGCTTGGTCCACTGATGATCCACAGCAAATTTCGAAGGAATGGGACCCTCGGCCTAGGAGGAGATGTCAAAAATGTGTTTTTCAAAGAATTCAAAATTTTGAAAAAATCAAATATGGCGGATCTTAGAGGTCCTTATGGGAAAGTTGTAGAGAATGGACCAAAGAATGTCTGTACCAAGTTTCGTGTGAATCAGACTTACAGCCTAGGAGTTATGACCTTTAAAGTGAAAACCCGTTTTTCTTGAATTATAGCGCCTCCATCAGGCCTACTGAGTTAAAAATGCCTTGGTCAGCATTTACACACAACTTCCAACCCATGTGCAAAATTTCAGGTCTCTACCATTTACCATCTCACGGGAATTTGCGAAAACATTTCTGAAGAAGAAGAAAAATAATAATAATAATAATAATAATAATAAAATAAACCAGCACAATAACAATAGGGTTTCAGCCCTCACGGGCTTGAACCCCTAATAATAATAATAATAATAATAATAATAATAATAAAAATAAAATAAACCAGCACAAAAACAATAGGGTTTCAGCCCTACGGGCTTGAACCCCTAATAATAATAATTATAATAATAATAATAATAATAATAATAATAAAAATAAACCAGCACAAAAACAAAAGGGTTTCAGCCCTACGGGCTTGAACCCTAAATACAATTCTACACTCGCCGGACTTTAGGACCATAACGTGGTGACGGTATTGCGCGTCCCCTGATTTGAACACATAAATCTTTAACTAAATCGACCGAATAAGTGTAAACTTGAAATAACTGCAGCTATATGTGTGTTGTGTTGAGGATGACGTCGCGGCAGTTTTGTGCTACACCGCTGTGATAACCAGCTACACTGAGGCAGTCCTATCCTCTAATGGGAAACGACCCCGCAGAAAAGTACCCTGTACCAAGGCAGGTAGAGTTGAGTAGAGTAGAGTCAGTACCACGTAGTGGAAAAGTGCCATTAGTAACACAACCATGTGCAACCCCAATTCCAAAATAGTTGGGACGAAGTGTAAATTGTGAATAAAATCAAAATGCAATGACTTTCAGATCACGAGCCAATATTTTATTTACAATAGAACATAGATAACATTTCAAATGTTGAAACTGAGACATTTTACATTTTTATCCACAAAATGAGCTTAATAAAATTTTCTGTCTGCAACAGGTCTCAAAAAAGTTGAGACACAGGCAAAAAAAGGGCTGAAAAAGCAATCTACTGTATATTATAATAGCCGAGTGGTTTCTGTGTGTGTGCGTGCGTGTGCGTCCAGCCACTCAGTGCTAGTTTCCACCGGGCGCATATCTTCAGCATAGCGGGAGCGACACTGTTTGGCTCCGTCTTGCAGGCGACCGTGTACGGCCAATCGGTGCTAGACTCCGCCGGGCGCGCATCTACAACATAACGTGAGCGACGCTATTATGATATAGACATACAGGGGGAATCCCCGGGTATCTCCCTCTCTCTGGGGATTCGCCCTTTTGAACCCTCTCCTGTGGAGTCCCGAATCCTGAGCGACGCTATTGTAATATAGACATACAGGGGGAATCCCCCGGTATCTCCCTCTCTCTGGGGATTCGCCCTTTTGAACCCACTCCTGTGGAGTCCCGAATCCTGAGCGACACTATTGTAATATAGACATGCAGGGGAGATTCCCCCTTTGTCCTCTCTTAGGGATTCCCCCTGTATGTCCTCTCCTGGGGATTCCCCCTGTATGTCCTCTCCTGGGGATACCCCCTGTATGTCCTCTCCTGGGGATTCCCCCTGTATGTCCTCTCCTGGGGATTCCCCCTTTTGAACCGAAGCCAATTCATCCACAGGAGTCCCGAATCCCAAAAAACAGATGCCAGGCCGCAAGAGAAAGTAGCGCGTAATCTGCAGCATAATGTGAGCGACGCTATTTTGCTCTGTCTTGCAGGCGACTTCGTGTTCCACTGAGCGCGGAATGTCAGTGCAGCGTATTCCCCTTGATGGTTACTTGGTTTTAGTTACTATAAAAACATCGGTCGCGTGACAGCCACCTTGGTGTTTATGGAAACATCATAGCAACGTGATGACATCATAGAGGTGCATGTGATGACATCATAATGCTGCATGAAGTTACATAAAATAGAACCCATGGATCCCGACGTGCAGAGTGCTAGTTAATATATAAGAGAATCGGCTGAAAGAACATTTAGCAAGTAATTAAGTTAACTGGCATCAGGTGTGTAACATGATTGGCTATAAAAGGGATGTCTTAGAGAGGCTGAGTCTCTCAGAAGTAAAGATGGCCAGAGGCTCTCCAACTTGTGAAGGCTTGCGTAAAAAAATTGTGGAATACTGTAAAAACAATGTTCCTCAATGTCAAATTGCAAAGGCTTTGAAGGTCTCATCATCGACAGTGCATAACATCATCAAAAGATTCAGAGAAACTTGAAAAATCTCTGTGCGTAAGGGACAAGGCCGAAGACCTTTACTGGATGCCCGTGATCTTCGGGCTCTCAGACGCCACTGCATCACTCATCGGCATGATTCTGTCACTGACATTACTAAATGGGCCCAGGAATACTTCAAGAAACCACTGTCTGTAAACACAGTCTGCCGTGCCATCCACAGATGCCACCTAAAACTCTATCATGCAAAAAGGAAGCTATTGTTGAGCATGATCCAGAAGCGCCGCTGTGTTCTGCGGGCCAAGGCTCATTTAAAATGGACTGTAGCAAAGTGGCAATGTGTCCTGTGGTCAGACGAGTTAAAATTTGACATTCTTGTTGGAAATCATGGGCTTCGTGTCCTCCAGGCTAAAGAGGAGAAAGACCACCCCTCCTGTTATCAGCATTCAGTTCAAAAGCCAGCATCTCTGATGGTATGGGGATGCATTAGTGCATATGGTGTGGGACACCTGCATGTTTTAAAAAGCACCATGAATGCTGAAAAGTATATAAAGGTTTTAGAGCAACATATGCTCCCCTCCAGATGACATCTATTCCAGGGAAGGCCTTATGCATTTCAGCAGGACAATGCAAAACCACATACTGCAGCTATTACAACAGCATGGCTTCGTAGTAGGAGAGTCCGTGTGCTGAACTGGCCTGCCTGCAGTCCTTATCTTTCGACGATTGAGAACATTTGGCGCATAATTAAACAAAAAGTCTGTCAAAGGAGACCCAAAACTCTCCAGCAGCTGGAAGCCTGTATTAAACTAGAGTGGGCTCAAATTCCAATGGCTAAACTCAAGAAACTTGTCTCCTCAATGCCCAGACGCCTCCACTCTGTGTTAAAAAGAAGAGGGGATGCTACACCACAGTAAACAGGCCTCTGTCCCAACTTTTTTGAGACCTGTAGCAGCCATCAAATTTGAAATGAGCAAATTTTGTGGATAAAATTGTAAAATTTCTCAGTTTCAACATTTGCTATGTTATCTCTGTTCTCTTGTGAATAAAATACTGGCTGGCGTGATTAGACAGTCATTGCGTTTTGATTTTATTCACAATTTACACTTTGTCCCAACTATTTCGGAATTGGGGTTGTACATGAAGACAGAATGCATAGTAAAAAAGATAAAAATGTTTTATAGTTTTCATGTTATCCACAGCGAAATGACGTCATCTGAGCATGTGACTAGCTTAATCCCTCAGTCTGCTTTTGGAATTCGACTGTGGGTTGGCAGCACATGGTGATGCGCGCCTGAGGTGCTCCTTGGCTTTGGCCCTGAGTAGCCATCCATGACCTTCTTCGTTTCATCCGGGTCGATGTTAACCACGGAGCCAGTCGAGCCCTAGGCAAGGCCTACTACACTAGATCCCAGGGCTCAAAAAAGCGGGTGCATAGGTGCACGTATGCACCTGGTTTTCGGCAGGTGCACCCAAAATTTAAAGTCGGATGCACCGCGTGCACCTAGTAAAAATCTGCCTAAAAAATAAATCCTCTTTCTACTAATGCGCTCATCCTTACCTGAAATGATAAATTTTATCGGTAAGGGACGAGAATTAATTACAAAATTGATGGGACTACAAGACTGTGGAACACGTTTAGTCTGAGGCCACGTATGTGTTATCATTGGCTGAGCACGGTCACATGACTATTATATGGTGTCTGATTGGTCTTTCAGCTGCTTCACTAAGAACTTTCCTCAGCCGAGTCACAGGCAGTTCTAGTTATTTCACACATGTTAAAACTGAGTTTGATTATATGCTTGTTTATAAAGTTTCACCAATTACTTTCTTAACTCATTCCCTACGGAATACTTTTATAGAAAATTGTCGCGTTTGCACAGAATACTTTTCCCGAAAATTACACAATATAAACACGTTTTGTTAAACGTTTGTATTTTCAAAATAAAGGTTTTAAGTAGGTTCAAATGCAAATGTCAAACTAGCAGGGTCATTTTGGGTATTTATAACATCATTCCAATTGTCATTTTGGTTGCCTACTACGTGACGCTGAGCAGCTCCTCGACTAGGCGCTCCACCATGACCTATCCTGGCTCAGCCACGGCCCCTACCCTCCTGTGGTTGAAGTACAGGTGGCCCATCACCGCGATCGTCAACTGATTTCGTGTTTTCATCGGACTGCGAATGGTCGAGGTCGCTATTACTGCTGTCAGATTGGTCAGATTGCTGCGATACTCATGTATACTCATTATGCATGTTTTCAACGGAACTCCGAATGACGTCATCCACGCCACTGGCACCGGCTTACCGTAGGGAATGGTAGAATTTGCCGCGCCATTGGCAGCGGCTTGCCGTAGGGAATGAGTTAATTTTGAAAACCAAGTATTTTCTGACGAATAAACAGAATAGACAAACAGACAGCATGTAAGACTGTATTTAAAATTGCGCTCAAGATTTAAAATGCGTTGACTTGAACTGACAGGGGTGCAGGTGCTCGGAAACCACAAAGCTCTGGGGGGTATACTACGAAGCAAGTTCATCATAGACAGGCTTTAATTCAGTGAGCCGGATCAACAAACCCTGAACTCGCAATCAGAGATAATTATTACTATAACAGTGGTTATAATCTTTCTTTGATAAACTCGGCTTTGTGCTTTGGCTTCTGTGCGCGCTCCCATGAAGGGGGTGTTTAACACGTCAATTGATTCCATTTCCTCTCAACAATTGACCGATCGCGTACTGTATATTTCTTTTCAAAGACTTTCCCTGATCCAGTGTCAGGGGGTTTGTGGGACATCTGCCCCCCGCAGCACCAGGGGGTGCCGCCAGCACAGACCACAACCCGCACCAAAGGGACTGCAGCTTAATGGGAGAAATAAATGACGTTTTACACTGATTGGGTGGACACTTGAAATTATGCACACGCATACTCAGGTAGACACTTGGGAAATTGTAATCGAGATTCATGTTTGTAGATCCATTCATGTTGGTTGATGTATGCACTTATTCGTTGGATGTAATGTAAGTGGCTGCTGGGTGATTAATAAAATCTTACAAAAAAAATTCTTCTAGATTATATTTAATCTAGGAGGAGAGGGTCTTAATTATGGAGTAATGAAGAATGTAAAAATATAAAAACAGCAAAAAGCAGCACTGTTGCTGCTACTGAGGCCAGAGAGGTCCTATGATGGAGTTGTGGAAAATTACTAGTTTCTCAGCCAAGTCAAACAAAGTGAAATTAAATTATAGATTGAATATTATCTGACTGTGATAACGATAGTATACTCAGTTATACCGATTTCTTCGTATTTTTTCCATTTTTTTTTTTTTAATATACAGCATGATTTTAATAAAATCTTATCCCACCAATAACCCTAACCTGTTCCACCATTGCAAATTTACAGTAGTCCTATGGCATATCAAAGAATATGATTTTAAGAATATTTGTTTATTAATTTTGTACCGTTGCAAAGTGGCTTTTTTTATTGAATTAAGCAAGTTTTAGACTGTGCACCTAAACACGCACGAGTGCACCCATTTTCAACTGCACAACATATGTCAACATGTGTCAAACACAACAATTTCAATGACAATACAGATTTTGGCAAATATGTCTTCTTTTGTAAAACACACTACCGAGTGAACAAGGACTGTAAATGACAGAGATTTATACTTTGAAAATTGTTTCATACCAGAGACAGTGAGTAACAATGACATCTAAAGCCCAAGTTTTCGGTAGTTTGTGAAGAAAAAACTATACCAATTTTACAGACCATGAAATAAAAAATAAACTGTATATAAACACTTACCACACCTTATAAGGAACAAGTATAACTCACTAACTCAGTAATATCTGAAATATACCTTATTTAACAGAATAGACATTCCATTATCAGGAATAATCAGACAATTTTCTACCCAAATTGAACAGAATGGTGCAATTAACGTACCAGTGGGTCTACCGAAGTGCGTGAGCTGCTTGCATTTTGAAGAAATGAAAACCTCAGCATTCGATTTCGTTGAACACAGTATAAATTCTAGAACAAAAAGCCACATTGAGCAAAATGCAAACAGAGTAGAAGTATAACCCTTTTTCATTGAATCCCTCCTCCAGAGACAGATGTATCGAGTAGAAGGAACCCTCCAGTCCTGTTTCATTCGGAATAATTCCCATTGACTATGTCCATACCACTTTTTTTTTATGCAAATGTCAACAATAGCCAGTTGCAACTACCTGATATAAGAAAGCATCAGGCGTTCCAGAGGCCAATCAATGGTTCACTGCTGCTCAAATGAAAAATGACATAAAATTAAAAATAATATTAAGCCAAAAAGTACTTATGAACGCGACATTTAAATGCCTGCAGGCCAGATACGGAGATCCTCCCAACCACCCGCTCAGGGAGGCTGTTCCATATTTTAACAGCATGGTGGAGGAAACTTCTATCTAAAGTTTGGGTTTTTGCATCGGGCATGGAAACTGCATGAATTGGCATGGACGAGCTTAGACGAGCAGTTCGATGTCGCGGAATAGGAGGAGGGAGGAGATCCAGAAGATCTTGTGGACACTGGCCAGTGTGCATCTTGTAGATGACAGAAGCAGCTGCAACATCTCGGCGGTGGGAAAGGCTGGGGATGGAGAGCTCAGAACGTGCAGTGGTTGCATCGACTCCAATGATCTTTAAAGCCTTCTTCTGGATGTTGTCCAGTTGGTTGAGGGTAGTTGCTGATGCATTATTCCAGCTTAAAGATGCGTACTCCATTACACTGCGGATCTGTGCTCTGTAAACAGTAGCCTTGCCTTTAGAGTCTAGTTGGCCAGAGACTCACCGTAATGCACCAAGTCTTTGCCCTGTTTTCATGCTGATGGATTGAAGATGTTTAGTCCACAGCAGCTTGCTGTCCACTGTGACTCCTAATATTTTAATGTTTTTGTTTGCTGCGAGCCTGGAGTTACCGAAATTAAGGTTGAGTTCCGATGGCCTACTTTTTCTTGATAAGATCATGGTCTTGCATTTGGTTAGTTCGAATGTAACCTTCCATCTGGCTGCCCATGACCCTATTCTGGCTAGATCTCTATTGAGGCTTGCTGACACTTGGCTGGCATCTTTCTGCGAGTGGATGGGAGCATACAATGTGGCAGCATCCGCGTAGAGGTACAAATCATTTTCACATAACTTGACAAGATCGTCAATGTAGATGGAGAATAAGAGAGGGCCAAGTACAGAGCCCTGAGGTACAGAAGCATTGATGGATGACGCAGTTGATGCTTTGCCTGCCATTACCACTGAGATGGATCTGTCTGAAAGATAGCTCAGAATCCATGTCAATGCTTTTCCCGTAACACCCTTGGATTTGAGTTTGGAGATGAGTCCATTGTGCCAAACCTTGTCAAAGGCCCCATTGATGTCTAGGGCTACGATGCAGACTTCCTCTCCTCTGTCTGGGGAGTTGTTCCACTTCTGTGACAGGACTGTTAGAAGATCTGCTGTACTGTGACTTGGTCTGAAGCCATACTGCCGGTTGGAAATTAAGTAGTTCTGTAGCATATAGGCTTGCAGCTGGATGTTGACTGCTGATTCCATTACTTTGCTGATGATGCTGAGGAGAGAGATTGGTCTGTATTGTGTCGGATCTGCTTTCGAGTCCCTTTGGTGGATTGGTGTCACGTTGGCGAGTTTCCATTCTGAGGGGAAAACACCATGTGAAAAGCACAGTTGGAAAAGCCGACACAGAGGACTTGCTAGCTCTGCTCTACATTCTTTAAGTACCCTGGCTGGAATCTGGTCTGGTCCTGTTGCCTTATCTGGGCTGAGTTGCTTAAGAATTTTGTTGATGACCTTAGGTTTAAAGATGATTTAAATCCCGGAAATGTAACTGAACACTTCAGGCCGGTTTTGGATGTCTTTTTTTCTTTGAAATCGCGTCATTTTCAGCTGCGCAACCATATCCAACATTAGGAGAATACTACCTACCTTACTTTTACGCCCAGGTTTGTATACCATTCTTATTATCCAATCAATGTCTTTCAGTTACTGTGGAAAGTTTAAACTCTGGAATTGGATAAGAAACTAGTCAATCAATACATTATTACCGCAGAAGTTTCACGTTGGTGTGAACTATTTGGCTGTGTCTCAAACCGCACACTTGCATGCTCTGAGTGTGCATAGCGAGCATGCGTCCATCTTGGAGTGTGAGTCCAAACCGCAGTGTGGTAGTGCCAAGCACGGATAAAGTACCCGGATGTGCGCTCCGTTTGGGCAAAATTTGGAGCATGCATCGATGCAGACTTCGACTGGAAACAGTCCAATCATTCCTTTCGGGAAAGAAGTTTTGAAGTGAGTCAGACGCTCAATGCCCGTCGATAAATGTTCGAGCCTCATCTGGGACTTTCTACGAATGTAAGTATTTTGCATTGCTAGCAATTATTTATTATTTTTACACGTTCAAACGTAAATTACAGTTAATAATCGCTGTCTAAATGTGGCTTGTTAGTCAGTTTAATTCATTAATTTGTCATTTTACAGCCGCAGCTAACACTCTAGGTAGCTAGTGAAGACAGGGTTTGCTCTCTTGGCTGTTCGTAGTCGGTGACTGTTGTTACCAAGCTGGATAGCCAGAAAAATATGGAAGTAAGTTATTGATTTTGACAAATTAGCAGAGTTGTACGATAAATTTTTCTAGCCAAGTCATTGGCGATGCTGCTTTAATGTTCTAGGTAGTTAGCTAGCTAATCTTACTCATTTGACAACCCAGTTTTACCCAGGCAGCTGACTTACTTGCTTGTTCTACACAATTGGAGTGAGACACCACAGAAACCGGTCGTTAGTACAGGAAAATGTATTTGTTATTTTACAATTGTGGGTTATGCATTGGTCTGTTGAATACTCGCTATTTCTCTTCGTGTAATAGAAACTGCCATTCTTTAGCTAACTATTTACCGGTCATATAATCATGAGATTGTGTAGTATGATGTTATCTCTTCAGGTTTTATTTCACCTGAGTTCTCTTTCGTTTTATGGGATTTCTTTTTATCTCCAATGGCTGATTTTATATCCAGCACTATGGACTGATTATGAAAACAGGGTGCCGATATTTGCACAAATAAAGCAAAAATATCAGAATGTTCTTACATAGGCAGAAAATTACTTTTCAAGTGGTCTTGCAGTCTGCAGGTAGCGTGTTGAGGGCGGACACCTGCTCTACCTTCTCTGCCTCAGGTGCTGTCCAGGTGTCTCCAGCATGAGGATGGCCTCTGGGTCTGGCTGGGTCTGGGGTGTTCTCTCATGAGGAGCACTCTGCCTTCAGGACCCAGGCATCCATTATGGAGGACAGTACAGGCTGTGGCCAGCTTTACTGAAAACCTTTGAAGTTCCTTCACCAGATTTTCATCTGACCAAAGGCTCGCTTGATTGTGTATATAACTTTGACATTCGGCAGCCAAAGTAGGTCTCAGCTGGCCCCTTGACAAGCTCCCTGTAGGGGGTGGTGATCTGGGTCAGAACATCAGATCCTCTAGACATGGGTACTGTCTGTTGCCTAGTAGTATATTACCATGGGAAGATAACAGGTGCTGAACATAGATGGGGCTATTCCACAGGACTGTAGAATCATGGAGAGACCCAGGGTAACTGACAAATGCATCCGAGAAATTTCCGAGAGGGGCTACAGACTTTCAGCATTTTATTTGACAGATAAATCTTTGTATTACTGTTGCACTGTCTTGTGGTCCTTACAGGTGGCTTTATTCATGTATGGCTCCCACAGCCTTCCAGAATGCAGCGTCCTGCCAGCTAGCAGATCCCTACGCCATTGGCTTTTAGATTCCCTAAATTGGGGAGTTTGATAATTCTTGGAAAGAAGGCCATCATGTTGTGCATGGCATGAACAAATCTGTGTACTGTGCTGTGGGGGATAGCAAACATTTCTGACACAACTCTTTGATGCCCTACCAACGAGCTTGTGCACAAGCATTGAAACTGTTGCCCCAGCCATGATGCATCATACTAGGTAGCATCCCACTGAGCATGTGGACTACCCTCTTGTTCTTCTTTTATACTGCAGCGTTTCTCTCTTAAAGGAGAAGTACCATTTTTACAGTTTTGACCTTATTTGTGGCATAAAATACAATCATTTACTCACCCATATAACTTTTGTGTAACTAGAAGTCCTTCGGAAGATATTTAGATCCAAAGAGAGCCGCGTATATTCGTATAATGGGAGTGAACGGGGCACCTCAAGCACAGCCTCTAATGCCGCATTATCTGTCGAGAAACTCATTCATTTCACCAATATTTTGTTATGATTCGCTAGTGTTGTTCCCCTTTTGAGTCTGGGGTTGCCTGTTATCGTTATCCGGCGTCTGTAGCTTAACCTACTAACCTCTGAACTGGACGTTGTCATCTCAGGTGCAGCGCGCAGGGGCAGCCAAGTCCACTTATAAAACGTGACTTTGGGTTTCTTTTTCCTGAAGTCGCTTGAAAAAATTATGGGTCGCGGGTTGCGTTTTTTTTTGGGCTTGTTTTTAAAAATATGGTTGCTTGTTAGAAAAGTGTAACAAGCGACGTAATTGTTATACACTTTTGGTTGCCATTTCCCCCGATTCATCGATTGACTATGTCTGCTCACAGCCTCAGGAGTAATGTGAGAGAACCCGCCCTCCCTCCAAGCCCCTGGAGCAACAAAATGAAAGCGATTCCACCCTAGGTCTACACCGTCTTAGTATCGTCTAATTTATATTGGGCTTGTTTTTGAAGCTGCGGCCACTTATTTGTCTTATCAGAGTTGGCAACCCTAATTAGCTCAGCGACGGTCGGCTGCCTTACGTGCTGGTAAAACATCATGGTTCGTGTTTGCGTTTTTCCAAGTTGTTGCAAAAAAATGACCGGTTGGACAACGTTTAGCTTCCATAGGCTACCTTTACGCAACTTGGAATTGCTAAAGCTCTGGCTAGTTGCGCTGAAAATAGACCCGAATACTCAAGTGGAAGCATTGAGTTGTGCGGATCCTCGGGTTTGCAGTGTTCACTTCGCTACAGAAGACGTCCAGTTCAGAGGTTAGTAGGTCAAGCTACAGACGCCGGATGACGATAACAGGCAACCCCTTACTCAAAAAGGGAACAACACTATCGAATCATAACAAAATATTGGTGAAATGAATGAGTTTCGCGACAGATAATGCGGCATTAGAGGCTGCGTTCGTGGTGCCCCGTTCACTCTCATTATACGGATATACGCGGCTCTCTTTGGACCGAAATATCTTCCGAAGGACTTCTAGTTACACAAAAGTTATATGGGTGAGTAAATGATTGTATTTTATGCCACAAATAATGTCAAAACTGTAAGAACGGTACTTCTCCTATAAGATTTATATTTCAAGTGAATAAAGACTTTCCTAAAGCTCCTAAAGTCTGTCTTTGTTTTTTCCTGACACCTAGTGGTTCCAATTGGAAACTAATTGTCAATTTTAAATATTTACATGGTGGGGAAAATGACTGAATTAAAACTGTCAATGACACTGATGAATATATGTATAATTAGTCACATGAACTGCATAGTTTTTAATTGTAGTTTTTCGTATCAGTTTAAGCATATTTGAAAACGTAGGCTGATGTCAACTACTGTAAACAAGCTAGATGGCAGTATTGACCTCACAACCGACATCAGTGCTGACGAGCGTGGGTGTCCCACGGAGTACTGCCCTTGCTCAGCTCTCCAACTGGCTGGCCTCCGTCGTGCCCATTTAGTGTGATTTATCTCAGCCACCAAACGTTTTTTTCCATTTCCAAAAAACATAAATAAAGACAAGAAAATGAGCATAGGGACAGAAAAATACCGGTTCCACATTTGATGATCATCTGCTGGTTAACAGCTGGAAAATAACGTGCACTAACGCTGGTGTTTAGAAAGCAAGGATGTCGCTTTATTATGTTGCTTGTTTTTTGAATATCCGGAGAAGCACTGAATATTCGTGCATTATCTTCCGACTCATGAATGGAATGAAAAATGAGAATTCAACTTAAGTCCCAAGCTACATCAGCTAACTAATTATATACATCTACATTTACCAAATAATTTCACGAACACTAAACCACATGCCCTTCAGTTTTACTGGAGCATCAACAACAAAAAAAATGTTAATGGTAACGGGTCAAATGTCACTACGAAGTGCGAGTGCGTTCCACAATGCTCACAAAGTTCCGTGCTACTGCACTTCCACACTCCTGAGTCGACACTTCCTCGCTATGACTGGAGTGCGAACTCAGAAGCACCGTAGTGCAGAGCACCCAAGTGTGCGGTTTGAGACACAGCTTAAGTGCGCGTTACGCAGATGAGCCTCAGTAAATAACGGAGTTATCGGCCATCAACATGAGTACTTACAAGGAAATAAAGGAGTGCTGAATTCGTCAATGGAGGAGTCTACGCATAAATCCATGGTAGGGAACTATGGTATTTTCATATGTGATGACTATAATTGATAGCAGAATGACATAGTATCAATACCATGTCGAATTTTTGCTTCAGAAAACTGATTTTTCTTTACTACTAATTGGGATACCATTGGCTCACTGTAGCTGAGGTGGTTGCTACAGAGGACAACGATTTTTTCTGCAGCAAGAGATAATTTTTTTGGACTGCTGGATAGATACTACGGACAAATATATTGAGCAATTTGCAGATCAAGCTTAGCTAAGGAGTATAATTCGGGCAACTCCTGAAAAAAAGGGATTGGAGTGAACTCGTCCATATTCTAAACCGTGTTCGAGCTCGGCTTGCTTGAGAATATTCAATAACTGATCCTGGTGAGCCATCTAGCGATAGAATGTTGTAACTGCGTGCAAAAATTTGCAGCTACATGTCCGCGGGTGGACACATCTGCACAAAGGGGATAAGGGGACTTATAGTTAAGCAAACATTTTTCCAAGATATTCACTTTTTAAATTAACAAAATAATTCTTTTAGAAATTGCAACTTAAAACACTGGGTTTCTGTAGCATCACTTTAGTGGTTGCCATGGCAACGGTTGTTTTAATGAATATATAGATACATAGAGAAACACAGTTATTGAGATAACTAAACAGTGTTCGGTTATAATTTTAGCTGTAATGTGAAGGAACAAACATTCCTAATATCACTAAAGAGCTTTTTTTTTCCAAGTTTCTATGTTCTAATATTGATTTTGACCCCCTTAAATCAATTTCAGCAGGAAACGGCTAATTAAATATGCATATTTTGCCTTACTCATATTCAGAGGTACATATTGCAAAAAGAGCTCTGTACAGACATAGATCATCACAAAATGAAGAAAACTGCCAAATATGAAGTTAATTGGATGTACAGTTGCTGAAAAATCTGTATTTTCTTGTTGAAAATCTGTATTTTTAGAAAAACGTGATTTTAGTTCGGCAGTAAGAACGTGATGGAAGTTTGACAGTAATGTTCTCAGGAGGTTTACATTTAGTATGTTGTTTTTAGTGATTTTTAGGATTTTTTTTTACCTCCTTAAAAGGCACCAGCCTCATAAGTAACTCCCTCTTCTTCAATCTGTGTTTCTCCCCTAGTTTTACGTGCTTGTCGAGCATCTATTTGTTTCTTTTTTCAAGTTCTAGTGCGCGTTTTTCGCTGTTTCACACATTTTCTGTCCATTTTGTGATAGCCTTTCATTGAGTGTGCCCCTGCCTTTATGCCAAGTTTCATAAGAATAGAGGCAATTCCTCGTTGGACATCATTGAAAGTCACCACCCTCATTGCTGTTCCAGCCTTGAAGACAGTGTTCGTGACAAATGTTTCCTTCAAAACACGACTCCATATTATTGCCAGGGAGAGTACTGGGTGCCCACAAAGTTTCATGAGATTTAACCTCATGGGGACGCTACACAAAGAAAAACACAAAAAATGTATTAAAATACCCATTACTTATTATCATTTTTTAAATGGTTTTCTATGGCAGACCATAGAAGCCCTTTGTGCATCATGTTGAAGTGTGGCACCCTCATAGAGCACAATGCAAGGTATCTAGGCACCAAATTTGGGGTCAATCCATCATTCCCTGTAGCGCCAACAATAGGCCTAAGTTCAGAGTATATTTTTATTTATACGTTTTGAACTGTTTACCCTAGAGTTGTGATCTTTTCTTCTGCTGAATCCTTGAGTCATAACGAGTGTCATGGACCCATTTGAAGAAAAATCATTACATGGGATTTTCCGCCATATTGAATTTTTAAAAAAATCTACTTTTGCGAACTAGTCCTAGACCATTGAACCTTTAGCCACCAAATTTGGCAAGTATCACCAAGAGAGGGGTCTGACAAAAAGTTACTATAAGAATTTTGCTAGGGCAAAGTATATGGCTGCAGTTGTCCAATGAAATTGGATGGTGAAGACACCAAACAGGAAGTGAGCCATATCTCAGCAATGCTTCATTGGATTGATGCCAAACTTGGTCAACTTCATTGGCAGAGGGAATATTTACCCACCCAGTTTCATGACATTTGGCCACATGGGGGCGCTACACCAGAAAAACATAATCTTGGTATTATCTTTTTTTCAATGGTTTTCTATAACAGACCATAGAAGCCCTTTGTGCATCATACTGAAATTTGGCACCCTCATAGAACACAATGCAAGGTATCTAGGCACCAAATTTGGGGTCAATCCATCATTCCCTGTAGCGCCACCAACAGGCCAAATTTCAGGGTACATTTTTGCTTATAAGTTTTGAACCGTTTGTTGTAGAGTTGTGATCTTTTCTTCCGCTGAATCCTTGAGGTATAACGAGTCAAATGGATCCATTTCATGAAAAATCACCATATTGTATTTTCCGCCATATTGAATTTTTCAAAAAACCTACTTTTGCAAACTTGTCCTAGACCGTTGACCCGATCAACAAGAAATCTTGTCTGTATCATCTACAGAGAAGTCCGATTTAAGTTAACAAAAGAATTTTGATAGGGTAAAAGATATGGCCGCTGTCGTCCAATAAATTTTGATGACGAAGACTCTAAAACAGGAAGTGAACCATATGTCAGCAATGCTTGGTTGGATTAATGCCAAACTTGGCACAATTTATTGGCAGAGGGAATATTGGATACCCACCAAGTTTCATGACGCGCTACACCAGAAAAACCCAAAAAAAGTATTAAAATACCCATTACTCCAGGATGAAAACAGATATGTCAACAAAAAGTTTGGGGTAAAAGACGCATGTGGGTCAGTACAGATTTCAATGAGTGTTGGGTGGCACGACCTGAGCCAGCATAGATAATATGCAGTTGCTGTCGGACCTAAGGTGATCGGCTGGTAACACCACGAAAATGAACTTAAGTTAATTTGAACTGTGAGTTAGCATGCTAACTGAAACACTAATGACGGACTGTTGTCTTGTTCAGGGGTTGTTCTGATTGTTTGCCTACATGGTGACCTTGTCGTGCTTTGCCCCTTCATTGCTGCTTGCAGCTATATTTAGGGGCCAAGCACCGAAGATGCTAAGGCACCTATTGTGATTGTTAGAATTTTTCCCAATTATTATTATTATTATTATTATAATACTTTCTGCCATGAAGTCTATGGCAGCCCATAGAACCCCTTGGTGGATTTTGATGAAATTTATCACATTGACAGAAGACAGTCCAAAGTATCCAGGGACCAATCCATGCATCCCTGTAGCGCTATCAACAGGCAAAATTTCAAGATACATTTCTGCTTATAACTTTTAAATTGTTTGTCCTAGAGTTGTTTTTGCTAGGGCAAAGTATATGGCCGCAGTCGTCCAATGAAATTGGATGGCGAAGACACCAAACAGGAAGTAAGCCATATCTCAGCAATGCTTCATTGGATTGACGCCAAACCTGGTACAGTTCATTGCCAGGGGGAGTACTGGTTACCCACCAAGTTTCATGAGATTCGACCCCATGGAGGCGCTACACCAGAAAAACACAAAAAATTAATTAAAATACCCATTACTCCAGGATGAAAACAGACATGTCAACCAAACTTCTTGTGCATCATCACAGTAAAGAACTCTAACTGGGCTATTATGAACCTTAGGCGTCAGCCATTTTGCTTGTTGGCCATCTTGATATTATCATTTTTTCAATGTTTTTCTATGGCAGACCATAGAAACCCTTAGTGCATCATGGTGAAATTTGGCATCCTCATAGAGCACAATGCAAGGTATCTAGGCACCAAATTTGGGGTCAATCCATCATTCCTCGTAGCGCCACCAACAGGCCAAATTTCAGAGTACATTTTTATTTATACGTTTTGAACCATTTGCCCTAGAGTTGTGATCTTTGCTTCTGCTGAATCCTTGGATAATACTGAGTGTAATGGACCCATGTGAATAACAATCACCATATGTATACGATTTTCCGAAATATTGAATTTTAAAAAAACCTACTTTTGCAAACTTATCCTAGATCGTTGAACCTATCGCCAGCAAATTTGGCAAGTATCATCTACAGAGGGGTCTGACATAAAGTAACTAAAAGAATTTTGCTAGGGCAAAGTATATGGCTGCAGTTGTCCAATGAAATTGGATGGCAAAGACACCAAACAGGAAGTGGGCGATATCTCAGCAATGCTTCATTGGATTGATGCCAAACATGGCAGAATTCATTGGCAGAGGGAATATTGGTTACCCACTAGGTTTAATGACATTTTGCCACATGGGGGCGCTACACCAGAAAAACACAAAAAATGTATTTAAATACCCATTACTCCAGGATGAAAACAGATATGTCAACAAAAAGTTTGGGGTAAAAGACGCATGTGGGTCAGTATAGATTTCAATAAGTGTTGGGTGGGATGACCTGAGCCAGCATAGATAATATGCAATTGCTGTCGGACCTAAGGTGATCGGCTGGTAACACCACGAAAATGAACTTAAGTTAATTTGGACCGTGAGTTAGCATGCTAACTGAAACACTAATGACGGACTGTTGTCTTGTTCAGGGGTTGTTCTGATTGTTTGTCTACATGGTGACCCTATCGTGCTTGGCCCCTTCATTGCTGCATGCAGCTATGGTTGCTAGGGCACGCACATATGCATTTGCGATAATAATATTCAATATTAATATTCTTAACCCCCTTCTCAATAATAAAACCCCCCCGAAATATAATGGCGCCTCCTTTTAAAATCGTGCCCCATTTAAAACCACCTAGGTGCATACTGCAATGCACGGTATCGGAATTTTTATATATATGCAAGTGTGCTCAGGTACGGTACGATATAACTAGTGTGAAAGCTGACCGGCCGGGGGGGAGGGGAGGGGGGACAGTCGTACTGTGGCACAGTAAGGAACAAGCGTACCTTGTGTGAAAGCGCTTTAACTCTCCCATCAATCCCTATGATACAGCTCATGTTGTGTCAACTCTTACATTCTGTGATAATTTTCTTAAATTTTTTATCAAGATGATTTCTGCTGTTAGGTCCTCACCCACTTCCTTTGCTGTAGACCCTTCTGTTCCTCCCATGTGCACAGCTGTTTTTGGCCAGTTCGAATCTGAATCATTCTCCCCCTTATCAGAGAAAGTCCATCATTCTACTTCATTACTTATCGCCTCGTCGCTCACTAGCGGAGCATAGGCTATCGACTGTTTGTCTCCATCGTGTACGACTTTGGGCCAGCTTCTCCAGCTTTCCCCAACTGTGTCCCTCTTCCCGCATCTCCACCTCTACACCTCTCCTCCATGTACACCTCAGCCTACGACGTCGGCACTTCCCAGATGGGTTCCACGTAAGTGCCTGCCTGGTGATGTGATCTTTAGGCTTCCTCAGCGTGTGACCAATCCACGTCCATTTCCTTCTGCATATCAGCCTCCCTACTGGTTCCTGATTAGTCTTCTCCCAGAGATCCTCATTCCTGATCTTTACTGGCCACCTTGTCCTGAGAACCTTTCTTGGACATCTGTTGATTAACGCTTCGACTTTCCCATCATGGCCTTAGTAGTCCGCTAAGTTTCCAAACCATTTCAATCAGGAGAGACTCAAGTGAAAATCAGGAAATATTTATTATGCGTTGAGCTTAAGTGGATGAAACACATGCTTAGAATTAGACAAGTTTTTTTGTTGCTTGGACTCTTCGGGAAGACTCGTAGAGCAGGAGCACGGCTCAGAGCAGCAGCAGGAAAATCCCCCGCAGAGTCCAGACACTGGTGGCGGTGATGGCTGAAGGCTGTTGAAGTTGGAGCTGCAGTACGGAAGGTCTGACGAGAGCAGGGTGGCGTTGGGGAGGAGGAGGGCCAGCGAACGGCAGCATGAGCAAACTAGGGCACAGAGAAATTACATATTTTAAAAAGACAGCAGCAGAACCTATTGGTTAGCGATGCAAATGTGGCGTGCCATGATTGGATGGAGGAGATCAGCTGCTAAACCAGCTGACAGCTCAATTGACAGCCCCAGACAGTGACTGCAGAGATTTATGAGTGAGCATGCATGTGAATGATAGGAAAATAAACAAAGTGCGCAAGAGAGTCTTCCTGACTGAACTTTCGCTAAGCTTCATTTCAATCAGGAGAGACTCAAGTGAAAACAGGAAATATTTATTATGCGTTGAGCATAAGTGGGTGAAACACATGCTTAGAATTAGACAAGTTTTTTTGGCGCTTGGACTCTTCGGGAAGACTCGTAGAGCAGGAGCACGGCTCTGAGCAGCAGCAGGAAAATCCCCTTAAAATAAGGGGTGGAAGCCCCCCAGAAGCACAGCCTGATGAATCCCCCAAGAAAAGGAAGGAATACTCACCAAGCAGGAACAACATAACAGACAGAGAACCACGAGCTGCTGAGAGAAGAAAACATGATGAGCATGACACAAATGAGGTCTAGAGGACTGTACAAATGCGGTCATTAGCTAGCAATGGCTAAGGAGCTGCAAAGCCCCACTCGCAAGTGCACGATAGCCAGCAATGGCTAAGGGCTGCAAAGCCTTGCATTTTTTTTTCTTCATTATCCAGCAATGGCTAAGGGCTGCAAAGCCCTGCATTTTTTATCTTTTTTTTGCTAGTCAGCAATGGCTAAGGGCTGCAAAGCCCTGCATTTTTTTTCTCTCCGTTAGCCAGCAATGGCTAAGGGCTGCAGAGCTCCACTTGCGAGAACACAATAGCATGGCTATGGGGCTGCAGAACCCTGCATGCAGTTAGCAAGTGACAGCAGAAGTACAGATAAAAGCCAAAAAGCCAATCACCAACCACCAGCTATTTGCAAGCTTTCCATGGACTGTTAAGGCTTCAGGGATCTTTAGGCTTTGATGATTGCAGATGCTTCGGGGCGCACGTAGGATGCGTATGCCGATGATGACCAGCGGCCCAGTTGTTAGAGAGGCTGTAGATGTACCTTGCATAGCCGCCGAAGTAGCGGCACCTTTTCTGAACAAATGACCGGAGTATTGCTTGGTGGCTATATCGCATCTCAATGGGGTCTGATTTAAGTAGGAGCTAAACCAGGACTTAGACATGGGTTTACTATCTGGAGTGAGAAAGAGGGGGAGTCAGGTTCAGACAGAGGCCTAACCTTTAAATATTTGCACATGGATCTAAAAGGGCAAAATTGAGAACCTGTGCGAGCAATAACAACATAACAAGCACCGCCAGCTTTAGAATGTTTGAGATAAAGACTATAGAAGCCCGGAAAGAAAATCCAATCTGAGAAAGTGACATCTTTTGATGGATCAAATGAGCTCGACAAAGTGGTAAATTCGCCACTCGTTAAAAACCCGTAAAAAGCTAAAAGAAAGGAACAATCCAAGAGAGAGTCTTTGTAGGGGGAAAAGCAGCCTTGTCTCAGGACTACTAGCATCCTATGCAAGCTGGAGAGAGCGAAGGGGAGTCTATTATCCAATTTCGGGGAAATGCCTTGGCAATGCCTTTAAGCAACAATTTGATGGAAGGATTAGAAAATAGGCTTGGAAAAGATGGATCAGAACATCTAGCACCAAACTGAACACCAGCTACCAGACCTCTTAAATAGTGGAGTTAGAAGTGACGAACATCAACACAATGAGAAATAAATGTGCAGACGGCACTGACTGAAAAGGTTTCAGTGGCAAATGCAGAGAAACATGAAACAAGGCAAACCTCAAACCTTTTCTTGCAAACATTTTCATTGAAGTTATTGCAAAAAGGTTGGTTTTTGAACGTGAATACCTTGCGACTGCAGCTGTTGAATTTATCAAGCGGAGGAACATCTGAATCGATTTGGGATACATGCGGGACAGCGTGCTTTTGGGGATAAATGGGGACCGGGGGCGAAGGGACTTGGAATGACACGCATAGCTGCAATATGAGCATGTCATGGCTTGCGAGCCCCCCGCAATCATTACCAAAAGTTCAGGATCACGTCACAAAAAATACCAAAGGCTACCACGAACTCGGCGAAAGACAATTCTTTTGATATCCTGGGGTCAACCGTTTTAATTGCGGCAGTAACAAATTCTCCAGCGACAATTTTATTTGCGCATTCCGGAGACGAGAGAATCGGACTGACGAGGTTGACGACTTTGCCTTGCAAGATTCTAGACCGGAAACGAGGAGGTATGTTTGCACCGGACGGAATGTACGGCCTACCTGGCAAGGGAGCGGGGATAACCGAGGCGAGCGAGTATTGAGGCATTAGAAGGGGCTTGTGGCTGAAGCGGAAGGCTGGGAAGTTGGCACCAGAGCTAACGCACGTAGGGTAGGGGCGGTCGAAGGCGTAGCTTAGGATGATGCAGCCTGTGCGTTTGCGAGAAATTGGAGGCGAGCGTCGATTGCTTGCATGGAGCTATGCCAGAGAACGGCAGCATGAGCGAACTCGGGCACAGAGAAATTACATATTTTAAAAAGACAGCAGCAGAACGATTGGCTAGCGATACGAATGTGGCGTACCACGGTTGGATGGAGGAGATCAGCTGCTACACCAGCTGACAGCTCAGTTGACAGCCCCAGACAGTGACTGCTGAGATTTACAGTGAGCATGCATGTGAATGATAGGAAAATAAACAGTTGAAGTGCGTAAAAGTCTTCCTGATTTAACTTTCGCTAAGCTTCAGAAAGCAATACCGATATGACGTTGGTGTTGAAGATACGCAATTTAGTTGATGTTGTAATGTCCTTCGCATTCCAAACCTTCTGCAAGATGTTAAAGGCTGCTCTGGCTTTCCCAATTCTAGCTCTAATGTCATCATCTGTGACTCCACTAGTACTCTAACGCTCAAGGTACAGCGCTGTGAAACAGTATTTGCCCTCTTCCTGATTTTTTTTTTTTTTTTGCATATTTGTCACATTTAAATGTTTCTAATTATCCAACAAATTTTAATATTAAACAAAGATAACCCAAGTAAAAACAAAATGCAGTTTTTAAGAGCCAATTTTTCTAAGAATGAGACAGGGCCTGATACATCACCTCCTCCGATTCCTATCAATTTTTTTGTGGGGGTAGAAATATTGCCAAAACTGACAGAAATCACATTTTTTTTTAATCTCTGGAACCCTTCGGAAAAAAATTATGGCCCTTTTTAGGGTAAGGGTCCAGAGGGCCAAAATTGCAAAAAACTATAAAATTGTTTTTGACTTTGATTATCTCCGTGCGCCCTCACTCAGCCTCCGTGATTTCAAGGTATATGAATGTATTGGGTAGTGTCCTAAAAAAAATATTGGTATATTGGTAAATATTTCAGAGGGCGCCACCTATACAAATCACTACTTTTCACTTTTTGGCTGCATTTGGGGACCTCCCACGGCTTGTGCCCTGATTAACCCTGGCTCATTCATGCATATTTAGACACCTGGGAGCCTTTCTAAATATGCATGAATGGCGGTGGCATAGTTTGGGCGCTTTTGTATCGGGGGCGCTTTTTGCTGCAAAAATGCCATTTTGGCACATTTTCATCAGGCTTAACTTAGAGCACCCATTATGGAATGAAATGAAACCACTTTCATTATGTTCCTCTATATCTCTACTTTCTATGAAAATGATATCAAGAAGGGCTTTTGTCCCATTAACCATTTCTGAGCTAAAACGTTCACGGCAGATTGCAGCCGCTCAGTACTGTATTGCTAGGTCGGTTCTTCAACTGGCCACTAGATGGCTCAGCTGGCCCAGGGGGTAGCACTGCATGACAAAAAGCCTCCTTGATATTATTATCATAGAAAGTAGAGATAAAAGAACATAATAAAAGTAGTTTCATTTCATTCCATAGTGGGCGCACTAAGTTATGGCCTGATGAAAATTAGTCCTGGCTAGTTCTTGATCATTTTGCTTTAATGACACGTTTTCCAATTATTGCAATAATTCATTGGTAGTTGAAGACCCGGCTTCTCTCCCCATGCAATCGAACAGCGATGAAATACTAGGCTAAATTTAGTACAGAAAAATAATTTACTGATAAATAGGCCTATGCTTTACGAAAGACAAACTGCTCTGAAACTTCTACGCTACTTTTTTGGCACATCGGGTGATCTAACCTGCACTTCATGATTGCTTAAATTGTTGAAATGAAATAAAAGACCATTTGAAACGCCTTTATGCAATTTTGAATAAAGTTGATTTAAATGACCAAAATGCACGTCCAAATGAATGATTGTCGTCTTACTTTAACAGGGAGAAAAAGCCACATCTGACAATGTGCAGTGTTTTCAGAGTGAATGCACTGTTAATATAGAAAATGATTGAGAACAATTCAGGACTAATATATTGTTTCAAAGGGATGTTCTGTGCCCCCCCCACCCCCAAGTTTCCAGTTCTGACGCTGCCACTGGATTCTGCGCAGCCTTGGCTGAATTGGTTAACAGATATCTAAACCCGGATAGCGTTGAAGTTTCTCAATCTTAATTAAAATCAGACTGAGAGCATTACATTTGTGCAGTCTAACCTGTTAGTTGACTCTGATCGTGCTCTGGGCACTGTGGCTTCTTCAGAGGTGGACAATCCAGGTTCAGAAAGCAAAAGTCCTCCCCAGTATTTCGTTCCAACCTCCTGGATTTGCTAAATAAAACAGCCCTTCAGACCAGAGGTTGGACTAGTCAAGAAAATCAGCTGGTTGAGTTGATGGGTGGAAGTAAAACATGGTGGGACTTTTACTTTCTGACCCCTGGAATGTCCACCTCTAGGCTTCTTACAGTCAATCTTTTGCTTAGAATCTTTTTGACAGCCCCTTCGATTTTGAATTACAGATTATGTCAAATGTCAAAACTAGTCTTTTTAGTTAAGGTTTTTATCCAAGGTACAACCCGAGTCACAGCTCCTGATCTCTGGAACATCTTTCAATTCATATTAGATCTGCGCCAACTCTAGAATCTTTTAGGTTGTTGCTAAAGATTCACCTCTTCTTTTTGACTTTTTAATTTAAGCTTGGCACTTTGGCTGCTTATCTATTTTGCTGGATCTATTTGAAGTTATAATATATTGCTTAAATTTATACTTGTTTAGTTTGGTATGTAAGCCTGGTCTTTGGTCAGCTGTGGTTGTTATAGATGTGGTATACAAATAAATTTTGACTTGACTTGATCTTCCACCTAAATTTTTGACTTACATTTTTGTTTTGAAGGAAAAGCACTGGAGTACCAATAACGAACAGCTTTGATCCGGTGAAAGTGATCCACAATCGAGGTATGTGCCCTTATATCTCCCAGGTTCAACTCACCTTTTACTTTAACTGTGACTAATTTCCTGGATCACTTATCAAACTGGATCTGAATGTATTGTTGCGTGCCTGCCTGTGAATGTTCAAAATACTCTCGAAGTGTCTCTGGAAATTTTGTTTTTTTCCTAAGTGGTATAACATTACCCCTGCATAACAGCAACATTATTTGTACACTACTGTATTTGCTGGGAAAACTCACTTTAAAGCACTGCTGATGAAGGTTTTCAACAATTTCAGTTTTGATTTTGCAAGAACAATTGCTCCCAAGGTAAACCTTTGCCGCTATTATAAGGCAGAGAGTGGCTTTTCCCACTTTCCCTCCTATTTGGAGCTAATCTGGCCCACCTGCTGCAGAGGTTGTGGTTTTTTCACTCCGTTGGGGCAATATATAATAAAATTTGCAAAGAAAATATGAAGGGTCGTCCTTCCTCAACATACCACAATTTGGTGGAGGCTGATTTGGATGATGGCGATTTACGTAGATTGATTTTGTGCTGGCGTACTCTTTTCAGGTTGTTAAACACAGATGTTCGACTGGCTGAAGGAGCTGGTATTCCTCACTAATTTTTGTTTAAAATGTTCTGTTTCATCACTAGCAAATTGACCAGGTGTCAGTTTAACCACAATGTCCCAGTAAATTAAGGTAATGGATGAAAATATACCATTCCACATACTTCGCATGCAGCCGCAGCTGAAAATGTTTGGTGCGTGAGGTTCGGTGGCCTTAAATCTGGTAAGGTGGAGTGTTCACCACCTGAGACTATGGGGAATGTTCAACACTAATAGATCATCCACATCCTTGCAATTTTGGCCGATAGAGTTTTTGCATGATTATATGCATTCCAGCATCCCACCCAGAGTAGTGCTGCGATTGCTGCACTTCACCTGGCATGCAAGATCATCAATTCTTTGCCACCATCAAGCTCATGTCCTCAGACTACGGCAATGTCACCCATTCTGAATAGGTGCCAAGCATATTGCCTAGCATGCAAACCATTTCAGGTAATTTGCTTGTACCTTGCTCGTATCCACAAGTCATGGCTTATCTCATGCGTGGCTGTGGAAGTATATCATAGTTCTAGCCAGGCCATTTTAGGTACGCTGACGAACGCAAAAGTCGCATGCCGGTACGCTGGAAAAATCCGCCGGTATGCAAAAAATTGCGGCCGGTACGTTACAGATAGGTCACCAGTACCAGTATCAGCAACAACACGGATGGCTTCCGACTGTACCGATTATCGATTATCTGAAGATAGGCCCGTATAGCCGCCGCTGTCGCAAGTAGCCTACCTGTCAAGGCATAGCATATTAGGCTCAGTACCAGTTAGCGCAAAAACAATCATGGGCGCTTGGCTGGTTCGTCCACCTCCTGGGACTAGTTCCCAAAATGAAACCAATGCCGCGAATGTCTCGACATCATAAAGTTCGGAAGACGATGATGCAGTCATCAGAGTAGAGCCTAGTAGCAAGCGAAAGCCATCAACGACGGCGGATCTTGTCTGAGTGAGTGAATATAGCCAGCTAGAATTCGAATTAGCTCCAGGAAATGTCTATTTAACTGTCCGATGGATCCCAATCTTTTCTGCCACTTTGCAGTCTCTTCCGTTTAACCTGCGCAATTGGCACAGTTTAAAATAATCACGGAAACTAGGTAGCGATATACTGCGGAGATACTGATATTGCAAATTGATCATTTCGCTGGCGTCATATTAGCTACAAGTAAATGGACTAAGATATCTTCACGAGAGGCATCAGACGTTATTGCACAGCACTTCCTCTCAGATATAAAATAAAGCATTGTCATTGACTATAAAGTTAGATTGGATACTGGAATTGACATTCATATTGTGAATGGCTACGTCGTAAATTCATGCCAATTGCCTTACTTATATTGACTAGCTACAAACACGTCGTACACAGATGAAAAAATAATATAATATTGTTGCTAGCTCGTCATTTTAGCCATAGGTATCTTTCCAATATCAATTAACATTTCCCAGTTAAACTTGCTGCCGAATCAGAATGTGCAGACCTTTGTAATGTGTGTTTAGCGACCTCGCCATGACACAGCTAGCGAACTTGGAATGTAGGTATACCGTTCGCTTATAGTTCTTGCTCGTCTTTATGCATGGTTTAAGTAAGTCGTGTCTCTTATGCCTAAATACTTTGAATGTTCTCCCTCTGCAGCTGCTGCGAAGGAAATGCTGCGGGTACTGTGCATTTGCAGAGGGCTCAGCCCCGAGCAATAGTAATTTCAAATGACAGTAAAATTGTCCAATAATATTTCCCTTATGAATGGGAGGGCTTTCTTATCGCTAATATTATGACAGGTTCCGTCCGCTGTCCCCCAGGCGAATCACAAGCTAGCGAAATTTAAAAAAAAATCGGCGGTAAACAACCTAGCGATTTAACCTGAGTTGCTGGTTCGTGACAGCTGTGAATATCGTTTCGAGTTTATGAAGAACGTTTTCTAGACTAATATTCAATGAGAAGTTTGAGTTGATCAGCTTGGGAAAACCTATAACAGACCTTAATTTGATGCAAAAAAACAAGGCTTTTGAGAGGCATTTCAACACCTGCAATTATGCGCGATACCCATGGATGAAGGAGGAAAATCTGTATTGCTGGGATTGGGTCCTGGGCCAAAGATGGACTCTCTGAGCGGGTGAAAAAGGCAATCGAATGATCATGAAACGGTAAGCTATTTATAGGGCTCTGTGCTAAGTGATTTTTGTATTTTTTCCGTCGCTGCCAGTGTTTTGTGTATGTTACAAAATTTATTTGGGGAAAAAAATTATACGGCATTGCTGAGATGGTGAAATAGATTAATCGGTAATACAGCACGATGCTTTTACCCAAATTAACTTTACAGAGGAAACAGAATGAAACTTTTAGCCACTGAAATAATTTTCGAGACCTCACGGATGCGTAAGACCACAGCGTTAATTATTTATTAATTAGATCCTCCAGACTCCTTCTGCGTGCGATACTTCTTGTTTACATACATTGGCGTCATATTCAGCCATACGCATTCGCGCGGTTGGCACGAACAAGTAAATCAATACAACAAAACCATCCTGCAGTCGTTGAACCGATTCGGCGGTCTCTGAATATGTACAAAACCTTGTCAGTACCGCGAAGGCAAGATATTTCTCTTAGCTTCAGTACAACGAAGGTCTCTGTAGGCTTCCGGATCCTTACGAGCTGAAAGGTTGGAGGAGCGGCCCCCTTTGGTCTGGATCGGCTGGATCATCACTTGGTTTTCCTTCATCGAACAGAAATTCAACATTTGTTGATCATCATTGATCAGTGAAAGTAATCCACAGTCGTACATTTACCAGAACGATTTTAATAAGGGGCGCCAATATATTGTGGGGGTTTTATTCGTGATAAGGGGGTTTAGAATTTATGATTAATATTTAATATCGTGAATGCTTATACTGCGCATTCCCTAGCCACCTGGCGTGTCATCGGTATCAAGGCTGCCGCCGTTACAGCTGCAGTAGACATTTAACTATAAATTTTCTTGACTGGATGTACGATGGACGCTTTTACATACTCGAATGTTTCTCTGGGTACCCAAAATTTAAGCCGAAAAAGTACTGATCATAGTCGATGCTGATGAAGGTTGAAAACGGAATGCTTTCCAGTACTAATATCTGAACTGTCACTTAAATTCTCGCTATCGGAAAGTAAGGAACCTATCGAATTACCCAACACAAAAAAGATCGATCCCTTGCCATGACCGAATAATAAAATGCGAAAACTTGGCAAAATGTCATGGTAGAAATGATGGAAAATAACTTGCGACTGACCCGACAGAACGTGAATAGTACAAACACACGAGTGGGTCGACGGCATCCAGTTCTTGCATCGATTAGCATCAATCCAAGTAGATTCTTTTGGTTCTCAATCAGGAATACGTAGGAAACGTATTCCTGAAGCCTTCACGAAATGGTTTGTGCAGTTAATAACGCTGCTACTGACTGGCATTATGACAAAAAGTGGAGGACAACTTTACTTCACCTATTAAATCAATTGTCATGTTGTGGCTTTTTGTGAACCACGGTAGTCAACAAACCCACGTGACCAGGTTCGTGACATCACGAGAAGTATGGCTCCGGTACGTTCAATAAAATTTCTGGCTAGAACCCTGTATATCGCCTAGCAGACAAGCATTGCTAATACTTTCCTAGTATCAGCCTCACCTCGTGGCTCATCCCTTACGCTCGAAGCTTGTGCCATCATTATCAGAACATGCGGGTGAGCAGGCAAACCGTCCTGATACCCTCCCAGTATCTGCTTCACACTCCCAAGCCATGGCTCATTTTGCTTGCTTAAATTGTTCCATGTTTTCTTTTGATTTTAACTTGCATTTCCATTTCAAATATCTGTTTTTCAGTGCCTCTGCATTCATGTGCACCAGCATCCATGTGCTTTATTTGGGCCCACTCACCGCTGCCTGCACTGAAATATCTTAAACCCTCTGGCGGTAATGTCAATCGCCTTGATTGAGCTACTGTCATAAATACTTGAGCATGTCGCCTCTGTCTCCAAGTCGCCCACAATTGTTAGCCTCAGGTTTTTGGGCTCCACTGGCATGTTTTTTTTTTTTTTTCCTTGGGGGGGGGGTTTGTGCTGCACACTCAGTTTTCCCTAACCTGCAATTTCTCTCAGTTCAGGGGAACTCACACGCTCACATGGAATATTTCCTTTGCATCCAGTCAGGCCTGGACTGGCCATCTGGCGTACCGGGCAATGCCCGGTGGGCGACGACATTTTTGGCCATGGCGATCAAAAAAACAGTATATTATAAATCATTTTTATCGACTGCGCTGGTATTTAAAACACGAAAAGCGGCCCATTGGTCCATTTTCTAGGAGGACATTAGGCTAGCCCAATGAAATTTCTCAGCCCTCCCTCCTCGGCTCGCCCCTCTCCCCTTGGCCGCGGCCGCCACTCACTCCTTGGCTGACTTGCAGGTGGATGCAGCGAAATGTGCAAAAATATCCAATATGTTTGCTACAAGATCGACTGCAGCGGGTGCTGGGCCGTCAGCAGCTTCGACATCAAGTGCAGAGGTCACTGTCGGACGCGCACCCAACATAAATGTGCAAAAACAGTGTAGCTCAGAGGAAGGTGAAGTGGTAACTATTCAGGTGGATTCGGAGGAGGTACAGAGAGACGTGACCCGGGACAGATTAAGAAGGAGGTCAGAGTAGCTACTGCCAGTCCGGTAAGGAGTAATGTCAGCAGAATGAAGAGGGACTTTCACGTAGGGAGGGAGGGCTGTTGTGTGGGTGCACACCTGCTCCGCTCTCGATTGGTACATGCATTTGAGCGTTTGTCCGCAACCCCGCATCCTCAGTAGCAAAGTAATGCCCTGCTTTTATACTGCATAATAGTCGCTGAGACGAGAAATCACAAATCCTACCGTGGATTCAACGAATCCCGTATTTTGATTTGTTAATACCAGGAATCAGTCCTACAGTAGACTACCTGGCGCTTCGTGACCTGCTAACATTCGATTATAGGGCCGTTTCACTGCGCATTAATCTCATTATCACGAAAGGCGAACGCCATTTACTTTAGTTTGAGATAACATCACTGATCCATACAGAATAACTGGATTGCTGACGTGATAGAGAACTGCGTTGGGAGGTTGAAGCAAGCGGAAGTGGTCGAGCGGCCATTTTACTATGCCCGGTAGTACGCAACCGTTATATAGTATTCTATGGCAGAGAAGTGTTGATGTGCAGCTTTCCAATGCAGAGCGACATTTTTTGGGAGATGGGGCGAGACAATGCACTGGCTGAAGTAAAGACAGATACATATTAATGAATTTCAATAAACATATTGCTTATTATTAGCCACTGGCGATCTATCTAAACGGCAGATAATGTGTCAGTTATTATTGGAATAATTCAAATTAACGTTAGCTAACGTGATCCATCAGGTTAGCCTAAAGCTACCTAGATTACCGAACTTAAGTTAACCAGATCAATCAATGTCACACGGCATGAATGAGATTATCCAGTAAAACTGCTGTGTAACGCTGTCTATAATATTAGACCAGACTAACTAGACAACAAAACCAGGTGTTCACTGGTCAAATCATTAAGGCTAATTTACGCCAGCACTAAAAAACGCTAACGTTTTGTTGACACTAAATTACCGTCGATGGACAAATTTCATTTTGCCAGGTTATCAATGAGGATGTAACGTTAGAGCTACTTATATAGATAATGTGATTCACACACGACAATGACTGGCGGGCAGTTTTACATACATCTCTATAACGCACAACTCACTTCACTTCTCATGTGAACGCTGATTTAGCGACCTTGATAAGTTTACATTGCGTTCTCTTCAGCGAACCCACTTTCGCTTCGTAGGAAAATTAGCCTAGAGCTTCGTGGCAGCTACTGAGTGAAGACATCGCAAGAGAAAACTCAATAAAAGACATCCGTTGGGACTTACATATGCGTTATGCGCGCTTGCATCTCACACCCACTGTTTCTAAAATAAAGACAACGGTTGACAAGATGCGAGTTTACGGTTAATTTATTTTTTCATGAAGTTTTTAAATCTCCCCACACAGAATAATAATAATACGTGCAGGATTGACGTCTTGTCTTCTTCAGTCTCAATGACTTTGGACTTCAATTTTGTTGTACCACTGCCCCACTCAGGCGAGATGTAGAAAAATCCGTATAGATTTCCTATGGAACGCACCCAGTCGTACATATTGGGTGCGTTGAAGGTCTGCAAGTAAGCCGTTGGCGCGAGATTCCCTAAAAATTACGCCGAGAATCTTGCCGAGTTGCGCGATAAGCCCCTCAAACCCCGTGACAGCTGCAGCCATCGCGGGTTTGGAGGGCTTATCGCTAAATTTTGGCAAGATCCTCACGAAGTTTTTTTTCGGGAATCTCGCGCCAGCTTACTTGCAGACGCCGCCTAACGCACGCACTCCATTGTCAAATGCTAATGTTGCCCATTGAAAATGTTAAAGGCACGCATAAACTGCTGCCTACTGTAGTTAAATCTGCGGTCCTTGAGGCATTTTTTGTACAGTCAGGTCGATCTGAGGAGGAACCATAAAATACCGCCTCTTCCGTGTCTGTGAAAAAATATCTTCTCAATTAATTCTATCGTTGGCAGCAACGTGTTCAATGTGAGTAATGTTCTGCGAGATTATAGTTGGGCATACCAATATGGCGGCACGGTTACTTCAAAATTATGACGTCATTAGCTATCCAATTATACTATATAGATCAGTGGATAATATCACTTTTATTAGGGTTTTTCGTTTGCAGAAATATAGTGAAACGGCCTAACACAATGAAATGTAACAAACGAAGTTGGCAAATGCTTTCTGATTAGCATGCGAGCTAACGTTAGTTTGCCAGATTTGCTAGCTAGTTCGCTAGCCTGGCCTACCTAGCTAATAGCTGTTTGGTGCAGGTGCATGTAATGCAAAAGAAAATCAGCGAATGGCCATTATTTCGCAAACTTGGCTCGAGTTGAACCGCGAGCATTTAGCTTGATAGCGGGCATTAACATGAATCAAATGTAAAGTTTGCGAGCTAACGGTGACTAAAACAAACCAGCTTGCATACTTGGCACGCAAGCTAGTTCGCCTGCTTTGCTAGCTAATTTTGGTACATATAAACAAATGAAACTGAATCATAATTACTTCGCTACAGGAAGTCATCGTGAACTAGCTGTGTAGCTTGGTCAGTTAAGTGCGCATTGATGCTACAGATTAGCTCCTACGCTAGCTAGAGAGTTTTTCTGCTAACTAACGTTTGTCCATGGAGTTATATACTTGGCTATTGGTGTAAATTAGTACTCATTGCAAAACTTGATATCTAGCTAGGTAAGCCAAACTAAGTAGGCTAGACAATGTTTTAGTGGCGAACTATGCACCAATCTGTCAGCTATCTAGGCTAGCGAACTTGCTAGCTAGCTAACGGAATGGCGAAGTTGTAACAATTCACATTAGGTCATAAATAAATTCTGTTCCAGTTGGCGCGCCCCTTAGTGGCTCGGAGCACTTCCGTTTTGTTGGCGTGGATTTTTTTCAGCTCGTTTCTCCAATTGGAGTTGTGTTGGGCCGCAGCAGCACCTTCACTTCCATTTTTGCAGCATCCGCATAATTAAATAATCCACGTAAAATTACTAAAATATCATGGTAGAATGGAGATAAACCTAGTTTTTTTTTTCGACAACTCTGTATTCGATCAGGATTGATACCTGGAAATTTTTGGATTTCCTTCTCTCTCTCGCTCTCTCTCTCTCTCTCTCTCTCTCTCACACACACTTTAAGGTCCCATTTTTAGGAGCTCTTTGTTTTACATGGCTGTATGGTCTCTTTAGTTTACATGGATGTATGGTCTTCCTGACTTACTGTAGTAGGCCTAAGTGTCGTATTTGTACTTGTATATATCGAGGGCTGACTACAATAAACAGTTATGTCCAATATATAACATCTGGACCTAACTGTTTATTGCTGTCAGCCCTTGATATTTCATTAAAAACTGAAGAGATATTTCTAGCAGAGTTTCTTTGACAAGTACTTTCACCTGAAGATGGGCATTGCGTATCCTGTGGCCATCTCTCCCTGCATGGAAGTCTCTCTGTGAATAGTGAAAGAGCGTATTGATTTTTTAGCATGATTACTCTCTTCCATGTAGGCTACTGAGCTTTATTTTAATTTTCAAAACAGTGCAAAGTGCGCGTATATTGTATGAATAATCATGGTGGGCCGCCATGGCCAAAAAATGCCAGGGCCATTTTTTGGTCCCAGTCCAGCCCTGCATCCAGTTACCATGCAAGTGCCTTGCAAGATGTTAATCTGTTTGCATTCTGCATGTTGGCAAACTATATATTTGGGGCATATTAATGCCAGCTAGCAAGCTAAATGCTCGCAGTTCAACTCTAGCTAAGTTAGTTTGCAAAATAATGGCTATTCTCTTATTTTCTATTGACTTACATGCACCAGATATACACTTAACAAAAATATAAACGCCCACACTTTTAAACTTTAATTAGCATTAAGGGTTTTACAATATATTAAGTCATACACAATTCATTTTATTGTTCAATGTGCAACAGATTACTGTTCATTAAAGCAAGATAGTGGTGTATGGCAATCAGGGATACTTGTAGACACGGTTGGGATCACAATGAGAACAATGAGCGTGTAGGTTTGCTTCTCTCAGGCGGTTCCGGACAGTTTGAGGAGTGATGCGTCTGTTGTGCAGACCAACTGTTTCATCTGCTGTGCGTGTTGCTGGTCTGAGGCGATCTCGCAAGTGGAGAAGCCGGATATGACTATCTTGTGCTCATATGGTCACACGTGGACGACGAGAGTGAGGTTGATTTGCTGTACTGCCAGTCTGTCTAAAATGAACTCTTAAACCACAAATTGTCTGAGAGTGAACATTCAGCTGTGCAGCAACCGCTCTGGTGGACATTCCTGCATCCAGCATTCCTATGGCGCGTTCCCGCATGATTTGCGACATTTGTGGCATGGTGACTTTTGATGAAATTTGACACTTTGGGGTGGCCTTTTATTGTCCCCAGTTTTAGGGAGTGTGTGAGTTCTGTTCACGCTGTTTGAGCAGCGTCTGCACATGCCACACCTGCGGTGTGGGTGGAATCAATGCATCAATGAGCAAGTGCTCACTGGCAGAGATGAACACAAATGTTGTACACAGATCAAGACAAATAACCATTTTGCGCAATTAAGACATTATCAGCTCATTTAGGGTACCACATTTCATAGTACATAAATAATTTTCATGGGGCGTTTATATTTTTGTTAAGTGTAACTGTTAGCTAGCTAGGCTCGCAAACTAGCTAGCTAAGCATGCAAACTTTGGGAACCAACAGGAACATCTGGAGGAACCAGAACCGGAAGTGTCAATGGCTACCGGGGGAAGTGATGACTCCACGGCAGGTGATACACAAACTTCAAGGTGTTCTACGTCAATTCTTGTGAATGAATTGCTGTGCTTCCTTCAAAATAAGGTTGACCTGATCGCCCATGATCACCTGGTGAAAATCGCTGTGGACTTCTATACTTCCACAGAAATCGAGACCGCCAAGTCCGCTGTCTTTCAATTGGATATTGTCAGTCCTCGCTCCGTTATGTCAAACGACAGGGTGATAAGAAAGAGGTGAAGAATGTGCAGGATATTCTGGCTGTGTTTCACAAGTGTAAGGATATCCCTGTGTTTAGCGCCTCGAACCTCTCTCGGATACCACTAGTTGACATGAACTCTATCGACTTGACCTCCATGCTTAAAGAGTTCTGCATGATGAGGCAGGAGTTCGCTGACATGAGGAAGCAGATCGAATCCAGTAAGCTCCCTAGGTCGGCCCCCCAAGCTGAGGAATGGCCTCGCCCAGCCGCATCACCGAAAGCCTGCCGATTTTAGCCCTACACAGCAACTGGCCTATGTTAACATCCCGGACCCTCCGCCGCCGACGAATGAGAAACCTGAGAAAGCCCAGTGTCAACTACTAACTTTGTAAAACAGCCTCAGACACAAGGACATGCCAAAGTGAACAGTGACGGGTTTCAAGTTGTTGAGAGGAAGAAGAGGAAACCCCCTATCATCGAACGTCTAATGTACGGACTAACCTAAAGGTCATGAGAACTCGTCGAACCTCTGTGTTTGTGTCTCGATTTAGCCCGAATACCATCTGTGATGAGATTGTGAAATTTGTAAAAGACTCTGTGAACATTTCCGTGAAATGTGAGAAACTGAATACTAGGTATGACAGCTATGCATCTTTCAAAGTTGAAGCTGTATGTGATAATGCCTCAGAGCTGTACACTGCTGAAAATTGGCCTGCTGGCGTATTAGTTCGCAAGTTTTATGTTCAAAAATCATAAAAATATCATCACTATGGATATTACAATATTATCATATAACTGTAATGGTCAGGCAAGTTGCCTGTTATTGGTGAAGTATTATCCAAATGTGATATTTTATGTCTACAAGAAACAATGCTAACTAAACAGGAATGTGGCATTCTGAATAGTATTAGTGATGAGTTTTATGGTGCTGGTGTCTCCCCTGTGGATGCAAGTGCAGGTATCATTCTTGGTAGGCCCCACGGTGGAGTTGGTTTTCTGTGGAGAAAGTCCCTTGATGTAGTCATCTCTCCTCTTGATTTTAAACTTGATTGGTTATATGGTCTAAAAATAGCCCAATCTGGAAAGGTTTTCCACTTGCTCAATGTTTATCTCCCATATCAGACTAGTGATAACCTGGATAAAGATAATGATTGTCTTGGCAAGCTATTCTGCCAGATTCAGGAAATTGATAACACTTGTGTATCTGTGGTTGGTGATTTCAATGCAGACTTATCCCGTCAGTCCCTGTTCGGTGAAAGTCTTTTAAGATTTTGTGATGAGTATGGTTTTACCCTAGCTGATCAGAAGGACCTCCCACCTGACAGTTATACATATCTTAGTCCTGCTTGGAGTACTACTTCCTAGCTTGATCATATTGTAATGTGGAAAAAAAAAAAAGTCACCAGATGGCAATATTGACATTTTTTTGTTAAGCCCAGTCTGGAGCTAGGTTGGGCATGTCCTGGGCATGCCTCAGAGGGGGATGGACAAGAGTATATAAGGAGAAACATTGAGAGAGTGGAAGAGTAGTTGGAGAAATTGCAAGGAGAAATTGTGGAAGGATACGTTTGACCAGACCTGTCACTCTTTTCAAGACCTGTGAAGCTTTTTGTGGATTTTTGCCTGTGTTGGAGCATTTTCCTGTCCCAGGACATTGCAACATAGCAGCCCATCTCAATTACCAAGGGACTGTAACTATTTTTTTATTATTATTTCAATCTTGGTCAGTAGGGTAGAGTGTAGTTTAGTTCTAAGTGTTTGTTTAATTAAATCTGTTGAAGTTTAAGAATTTTGTCTGTCATCCCTTGCTGTCTGTGACGCCATAACAAATTGACGCCATAACAAATTGGGGCCATAACAAATTGGGGGCTCGGGTCTGGGATAGACCATTGTGCGAGTCATTTATTGAAAATCGAAAATTTCAAATTGTGAAATTGTTTTTTTGAATTTTCCTAGATATATATATTGGCAGATCAACAGCAATGGATGATTTCTTGGCATCACCAACCGTAGAGGTTTTGAAGTCTTTTAAAAAGACAGAACTGCTAGAAATATGCAGACAGAGCTGACAGATGTAAAACCAGCCATCTTGAAAAGCAAGACTGGCTAGAGATTGTTGAATATTACATTGATGAAAATGTGTTTGCACCAGGAGATCTGGAACAGTTTCCAGTGGAAAATCCAAATGTAGAATTGGAACTTAAATTAAGAATGCTAGAGATAGAAAGGGGAGGAAAAAAGAAAAAACAACGAGAGTTTGAGAGAGAAAAGAGAGAAAAGAAATTGAAGAAAAGAAAAAGGCATTTTGAGTTAGAAAAATTAGCAAGAGAAGAGAAAAAGAGAGAGAGAAAGAAAGAAAGAGAGAAAAGAAATTGAGGAAAAAAGAAAAACAAAGAGAATTTTAGAGAGAGAAAGAGGAAAGAGCAGAAAGAGAGAGACAGAGACAGAGAGATTTCGATTTAGAAAAATTAGATAGAGAAGAATGGCTCCAAATGGAGCTACTAAGAATCAAACTGCAAGCTGAAAACAAATTTCGGGATAGCCAGGAGATAAAGCTGATGCCTCCATTCTCAGAGAAGGAGGTTGATAAGTATTTCCAGTGCTTCGAGAAGGCAGCTAAGAGTTGTCAGTGGCCAAAGGAACACTGGCCTCTGATGTTGCAAACTGTCCTCAAGGGTAAAGCTCAACAAGCCTATTCGGCTTTGTCTGCAGATGATTCCTCTGATTATGAGGTTGTCAAAAAGGTTATTTTGACAGCTTATGAGTTGGTTCCAGAGGCTTACCGACAGAGATTCAGAGGTCTGAAGAAATCTGACAATCAGACTTATGTTGAATTTGCTAACGAGAAGAAGGTTTGCTTTGAGCGCTGGTGTACTTCTATGGAGGTCAAGGATGATTTCAACTCACTAAAAGAGATGGTGTTAGTTGAAGAATTCAAGAACTGTGTCAAGGATGATATTAAGACCTACCTTAATGAGAAGCAAGCACTGAATTTGCAATCAGCTGCCAAGTTTGCAGACGAATATGTTCTAACACAAAAGTCCAAATTTCAGTCTAGCAGTAACAATAGATGGTCCCAATTTCAGAAGAAAGGTAACGGTGATACCCAAGATTCCTCACCCAAAGACAAAGACAAATCTGGTGATGGTGCTCAGAAATCCAGTAAAAGGTCTGATCAAAGTGTGAAAGCTGACAGTGACAAAAGTGGTCTAGTTTGCCATTATTGCAAGAAATCTGGTCATGTTACAACTAACTGTTGGTTCCTTAAAGCTAAGAAAGAACAAGAAAAGGATACCAAACCCAATGCCTTTGTGAAGACAAGGTTAGAAACCCCTGTAGTAGATGACCGATCTGCTAAATTGCCTGCTCCTTGTGAGGCTAAGAAGCCTGATACTGCTGACTTTGTGAGGGAGGAATTCCTTCCATTTGTGTCAGAGGGATTTGTGGCTCTGAATGAGCATTCTCCTCCTGTCCCCATATATATCCTAAGGGATACCGGAGCTTCTCAGTCACTTTTGTTGATGGACTCCTTGGAGTTACGTGATGAGACTGCTTCTGGGGATTTCATACTTGTACAAGGTATTGAAGGGAGGACTGTATCTGTACCCCTGCGCCTGTATTCTTGAAGTCAGATTTAGTTACAGGACAGGTAAAGGTGGGACTTATGTCAAGTCTACCTATCAAGGGTGTTTCTCTGTTGCTAGGCAATGACCTGGCTGGGGGCAATGTAGTTCCCCCTGTTCATCTTACTTCACAGCCGAGCACTGAAGATGGCGATGAAGACCCATCTCTGTATCCTTCCTGTGCAGTGACTCGTGCTATGGCCAAGAAGGCTCAAGAAGAAGATGATGTGGTGCCGTCCAGCACCTTGAATAGTCATGACTCAGGTGGTTCGCCTCATGACTCTGTTCAGCCTACTATGGTTTCTCTCCGTTTGAGGACTTATCAGACACTTTTATCAGTTCTCTATTCAGCCAGGCAGATGGGTCTGGTGATTCTGATGTGTCTGGAGACTTGTCTCTGTCCAGAAAGCGGTTGATTCAGGAGAAAACCAATGATCCTGAAATTTGTGTACTAAAGAAGAGCGCCCTTCCTAATGAAGAAATAGACGCAGTTCCAGTTGGGAATTATCTCAAGGATGGAGTGTTGATGCGGAAGTGGCGCCCTCCTGATATCCCTGCCAATGCAGATTGGGCAGTGGTCAAGCAAATTGTTGTTCCGAAGGTCTACAGGAATGAGATCTTAACAATGGCTCATAGTTTGCCTTTAGGAGGTCATCTTGGTGTTAACAAGACTGTTGACAAGATCATGAAACACTTCTTCTGGCCTGGACTTCGGAAAGATGTTTCCAACTTTTGCAAAACCTGTCACACTTGTCAGGTAGTTGGAAAACACCAGTTAGACCCACCTGTAGCTCCATTGCAGCCTATCCCAGCATTTGGGGAGCCCTCCTCCAAGGTCATTGTTGATTGTGTTGATCCATTACCCAAGACTAGATCTGGAAATCAGTACTTGTTGACAATCGTGTGCATCTACCAGATTCCCTGAAGCCATCCCTCTACGCAACATCAAGGCAACTGCAATTTCGAAGGCTTTGATAAAGTTCTTCGCGTTGTTTGGCCTTCCCAGGGAAATTCAGTCAGATCAAGGTAGCAATTTCACTTCCGGATTGTTTCAGCAGGTTGTGTATGAACTAGGTGCGAAGCAGATTCTTTCTAGTGCCTATCATCCAGAGAGTCAGGGTGCCTTAGAGCGGTTTCATTCCACTCTCAAGACAATGATGAGGACTTATTGTTATGACCATGAGAAAGACTGGGATGAAGGTGTTCATTTGCTGTTGTTTGCAGCTAGGGAAGCAGTGCAGGAGTCTACTGGATTCAGTCCGTTTGAGCTAGTGTTTGGCCATGAAGTGAGAGGACCTTTGCTATTGTTGAGTGAACAATGGCAAGAGAAAGAGCCGCATATCAGTCTGTTAGACTATGTTAGCAAGTTCAAGGAAAGACTGCGTGCAGCTTGTGACCTAGCCAAAGAGAACTTGAAATCAAGTCAGGGAAAAATGAAAACTTGGTATGATCATAAGGCTAGAAGCCGTGAGTTTAAACCAGGAGACAAGGTCCTTGTGTTGTTTCCCTTGCAATCCAATCCATTGCAGGCTAGATTTCATGGTCCTTATGAAATTCTGACAAAACTCAATGATCTCAATTACATTGTGAAGACTCCAGATAGGAGAAAGCCAAAACAGTTCAGTCACATTAACATGCTGAAGCCTTACCATGATAGGAATGCTAGGGTTGCAGCTGTCACTTCAGATCCTCCTATGGCCGAGACTTGTGAAGATGAGGGGGAGTTTCAAGATGATGAACCTAGAATTAAAGCTGAAGTTCTTTCATGTAAATTGTCAAATTCTGAAGTGTTGCAAAATATTGATGTAAAATTCCAGCACTTAGAACCCTCACAGAGAGATATGCTTGAGAGGTTGATCAAGAAATATAAAGATCTATTTCCTGATGTTCCAAAGAGAGTTTCTATAGCCACTCATGATGTAGATGTTGGTGATGCCAAACCAATAAAACAGCATCCGTACCGGATGAATCCTGAAAAGAGAAAGATTGCTGAGAAAGAGGTTGAGTACATGTTAGAACATGATATTATCAGACCCTCTAACTCAGATTGGAGTTCACCCTGTGTTCTAGTTCCAAAACCTGATGGAAGTACTAGATTTTGTACAGATTATCGCAAAGTCAATGCTGTAACTAGAACTGATGTGTTTCCAATACCTAGGATTGATGATTGTATCGATAGAGTAGGGCAAGCAAAGTTTCTGACCAAGATTGATTTATTGAAGGGTTATTGGTGTGTGCCTTTAACTGAGAGGGCCAAGAGCATCTCTGCTTTTGCCACACCATCTGGGTTATACCAGTATGAAGTCCTACCCTTTGGCATGAAAAATGCCCCAGCCACATTCCAAAGGATGATACCGTCTACAATCACCGGATTGCCACACACGGGTAATCGACGACCTGATCACATGGAGTGACTCCTGGGAAGAACATCTGAAAGATGTAGAGACGTTGTTCCAGCACTTGACCCAGGCTAACCTGACTGTTAACCTGAACAAGAGTGACTTTGATTGTGCTACTGTCACGTATCTTGGCTACGTCATAGGCCAGGGTAAGGTGGCACCCATAAATGCTAAAGTCCAAGCCATCATGGACTTTCCAGTTCCTGACAACAAAAAAGCTTTGCGCCGCTTCCTTGGAATGATCGGGTACTACCGCAAGTTCTGCAAGAACTTTGCTGAGATTGCTCTCAGTCTCACCAACCAACTGAAGAAAGGCGTAAAGTTCACTTGGGATGAAGCATGCCAAAGAGCCTTCGATCGCCTGAAGTCTCTGCTATGTCACTTCCCCGTGCTCAAATCTCCTGACTTCAACAAACAGTTCTCCATGGCGGTCGATGCTAGCGACCAAGCTTGTGGATCTGTGCTCCTACAGAGAAGTGACTCTGATGACATTGAGCATCCCGTGGAATACTTCTCCAGGAAGTTCAATCGCCACCAAAAGAACTATTCCACAATTGAGAAGGAGCTGTTGGCTCTGGTTCTATCCTTACAACACTTTGAGGTTTATGTTTGTACAGGGCAAAAGCCAATGATTGTATATACTGACCACAATCCATTAATGTTTTTGAGTAAGATGAAAAACAAGAATCGGAGATTGTTGAATTGGAGTTTGATTTTACAGGAGTTTGACTTGGAAATTAAGCATGTAAAGGGTACTGACAATGTAATTGCTGATTGCTTATCCCGTGTTTGAGTATGTGTATATATATCACATGTGTTTATTAGCATATTGTATTATATGTATATATACACAAGTGTCTACTTAACCATTTTTGTATTGAAAAGAAAAATTTTGCCTTTATGAGTCAAAATTTTTCCCTTTTGGAATGGAGGTGTAATGTGGAAAAAAAAAGCCACTAGATGGCAGTATTGGCATTTTTTTGTTAAGCCCAGTCTGGAGCTAGGTTGGGCATGTCCTGGGCATGCCTCAGAGGGGGCTGGACAAGAGTATATAAGGAGAAAAATTGAGAGAGTGGAAGAGTAGTTGGAGAAATTGCGAGGAGAAATTGTGGAAGGATACGTTTGACCAGACCTGTCACTCTTTTCAAGACCTGTGAAGCTTTTTGTGGATTTTTGCCTGTGTTGGAGCATTTTCCTGTCCCAGGACATCGCAACATAGCAGCCCATCTCAATTACCAAGGGACTGTAACTATTTTTTTATTATTATTTCAATCTTGGTCAGTAGGGTAGAGTGTAGTTTCGTTCTAAGTGTTTGTTTAATTAAATCTGTTGAAGTTTAAGAATTTTGTCTGTCATCCCTTGCTGTCCGTGACGCCATAACAAATTGACGCCATAACAAATTGGGGCCATAACAATATCATGTGCACTGATGATGCATTGCCCTGTGTACAAGATATCTCGGTTTTACATGACATTATATTATCAGTTCATTTCCCAGTTTCATTTAGGCACAGAATAGATTTTGTTCCCTCTGTGTCCAGTTCTGTGTCGAATGAAATTTTCCAGAAGGTGAATTGGAATAAGCTGTCCACGAATGACGTGGAAATATATAGGTGTAGTACAGGTTTATTGCTGGCTGGTATAGCTATTGGTGATGGCTTACGGTGTCGAGACCCTCAGTGTATGGATCTATCTCATAGGGCTGATATCGATAGTTTTTATATTGACGTTGTGAATGTATTGTCATAATGTACTCGTGACCTTTGTGGGGTCAGGAAGAATTCTAAACATAATGTCCCTGGGTGGAAAGACAAAGTTAAGTCATTTCATGACGAGGCCCGTGATGCATATTTAATATGGAAAGATGTAGGCAAGCCGAGAAATGGTCCGATATTTGACCTGATGCAATCTTCTCGCTCAGGGTTCAAATATGCATTTCGTCGGTGTAAAAATGATAGAGAATCTATAGTGGCTGATAAACTGGCAAACAGTTTATGAATGAAGAATGACCGTGAATTCTGGAGAGATGTCAGAAATAAGGTGAACAGTAGAGTTAATCTACCCAACCAGGTTGGCTCTTCTGTTGGTGATGAAATCCCTGATATGTGGAGGGAGCATTATCAGTCCATATTTAATTGTGTCAGTGGTAGTGATTGTTCTTCCTTTGTGAGTAATCTGCCCTGTGATATCTTCGACCAAGGCATGATAGTTTCAGCTAATGAGTTGGCTGACATACTAAAAGGACTCCCATCTGGGAAGGCCCGCGGGTGTGATCAACTCACTGCCGAGCATTTCAAGTTTGCCAGTGTTAATCTGTCAGTTGTCTGGGCAATTCTTTTTTCCGCCGTTCTTGTACATGGATATATCCCGAACTATCTGACAAAAACTGTGATTGTTCCCATCCTTAAAGATAAAAACAAATGTATCAGTGACAAAAACAACTATCGCCCCATTGGCTTGTCTAATATTATAACCAAGGTGTTGGAGGATATAATTCATCACAGGATTGAACCCTACTTATATACAACATTCAAACAGTTTGGCTTTAAATCCAAACATGGTACTGACCTGTGTGTTTTTGCTTTGAAGGAGTTGATTCGGTACTATATAAAACATGGATCTCAGATGTTTGTAGCTTATCTCGATGCTTCCGAAGCGTTCGATCGACTCAATCACTTGAAATTATTGTCAATAATGGTCCACGGTGGAGTCCCAATGTATATTGTTAGAGTCATTGGTTATTGGTACTCTAGTCAGGTCTATTGTGTACGTTGGGGTTCAGTACTCTCTGAGGATTTTGCTGTCACGAACGGTGTCCGACAAGGTGGGAAACTCTCCCCACTCCAGTTTAATTTTTATACTAAATTGTTGAGTATTGAACTCAGTAATGTCCCCGTTGGTTGCTGTTGCTCGGGAATTGTTTTTAATCATCTGATGTATGCAGATGATATAGTCCTAATCGCTCCATCTGCCCAGGGCGTCTAGCAGTTGCTTAACACTTGCTCCCATTATGGTCAGTCCCATGATATTTTATTTAACTCTGATAGGTCAAAGATTATGATATTTGACACAAATAGTTATAATGTAAAAACTGAACTTGAGCGGAATAATCTCCCATTAGAATATGTCAAAATCTACAAATACCTTGGACATACTGTAACTGATGATCTTAGTGATGACAATGACATTCAAACTAAGGTTAGGAGTCTTTATGGCAAGAGTAATTTTATCTCCAGCAGGTTTTATTTTTGTTCCACTTCTGTCAAGAATAAATTGTTCCTATCTTTTTGCTCGAATATTTATCTCTGCTACTTATGGGTTAATTTTAAGCCTTTTACTGCTCACTCAGTCAGAGTTGCTTTTAACAATGCATTCCGTATTATACACTGCTTCTATCGTAGCTGTAGTGCTAGTGGTGTGTTCTGTTTTAATAATGTTCGCTCTTATTATGAGATGTTACGGAAAGCAGTTTTGAATTTTATAATGCGCTTAAGTCAATCAAGAAATGTTGTGATTTTTACAATTGTTAACTCTGACTTTTATACTGATTCTACACTTGTTAAATATTGGCATCAGCATCTCTAAACTTGCTACTGAAGATAGGGTGTGTATTCATGTTGTCTTTTTGTACATTTTTTTTTTTACATTTATATTTATAACCCTTTTTTACTCTTGGGACTGTAATTATTTACATGTCTGACACAAATAAATGAAAAATGAAACGAAACTAAGGTTAGCTATCTAGCTAGCTAGAAAGCCTTTTTGCCAACTTAGCAGGGCTGCCAACTTTTCAGAATACCTTGGAGTGAGACTGCAAGAACAAAATGCAAGCACATAGGTGGGCAATAAATCACCTGGGGCGGTCTGAGGTCACACCCCCTGGAGGAAAATTTAATAAATATTACTGTAAAATGCATTAATTTGGTGCATTTTGAGAGCAAAAAACATGGTCTTGATCAATGAAGAACTGTGTACTCTTGAAAATAATTGTGTGTCATAGTAAACCATTTTGTAATAAACCTAATGTACAGATCTGAATGGCCATGACTGGCAAAAAAAAAAAAAGTCACAAGCATAAAGCATGGTAAATGAAACTTTAACACTGCTTACAAATGGCTCAAACCCAAAATAACAACTGCACACAATAGAACCATAAAAAATTAAGTAAAAAGGGTTACCTGTGTTGAACTGGTTTATTTTCAGAAACTAACCCTTCTTATAGGCCAACAACCCAACTGGCAAATTTTGTTCCATGGACCTGGACTTTTAATATCTTGTCTGAGTTCCCTTTAATGATTACTGTAGCCAATTAAGGTATCATTAATCACTACGTAAGAGAAACACTGGTGACAGCCTTGCAACTTTAAAAATGCCCTAAACTCATCTCTTTAGTGCATTAAGATAGATCATAAAAGACTGTAGGCTACCCACCAATCAGAAGTTGGGAGCCATGCTAGTATTTTCTGTCCAATTTTCCAATGACTGTCTGAACAAAAAAATAAAAATATAAATAAATAAATAAATATGATTTTATGGAAACCAAGAATGTGTCAGGAACAGAATCAGACTGGGTGTATCAGGGGAGGAAATTAAGTGCGGTTATTTCATTTCATATATTTCAACTATTAATAAAAACGCTATGTTGCCTAAAATGGTAGGTTGCAGTTTACTAGACCATCTTCAAAGCCCATCAAGGACAAGGCATTTATACAAGTTCAAGAGCCTAACCACCCATCACAACAGGATTTGGATTTAACAATGTTAAACCAGAAGGTTGGTATACTCAATGCTCAAACGATCGTCTGAAGTATAAATAATTAGGAAGAACAAAACAGCCTTACAACGATCGAATGCCAATCCCACCTTTGTATTTTATAGTCTACTACAATCATAAAATCAACATTTTGTTTACTGACTTAAAACATATTAAAAACACAGAAAGTAAGTGCATAAAGATGGGATCAGTAAAGCAGCATTAAATATGCTACTGAAGCAGATTTAACAGTATCTTTTTTTTTTTTTTTTTTGCGAACAAGATCAAATAGCCTCTCCTAAAGATTGTTTCCAGTTCTAGACTGCTCTGATTGGTGGGCAGTCAGATTTGGGGAGGGCAACTTTATCTAATACTAAAATCTACGCACTGTTTTCCTTATAAAAATGTCAGACTACAAAAGGTGCAATAAATATATTAAATATAAACCATTATTAACCAGCAAAATGTTTCCACTCAAGAGTTAGATGTATGGGGTTTAAAATAATGGTAAAATAAAAAAGAGTTGATGTCCCTTTTGTATGCACAAAGCAACCACTGGAGCATAAGCCAAAGTGACGAAATTCATTGACCTCTCACATTGTATGGTACAGTGGGGTGCAAAAATTTGGGCACCCCTGGTTTAAATGTCTGTTACAATTAATCTCCAAGTGATTGAAAGCAAACCTGAACACTAAATGCTGCGAAGTTAAACATGACACCTTTCTGCAACTTTAAAAGCAAGGTTTCTTTTTATTTCAATTTTTCTGAGTTTTTAAATGATAAGAAAGGAAAATGGGCCCTCTGCAAAACTTTGGGAACCCTTTTGGATTATTCTTTGTTACCTTTTAAGAAGATGATTACTAAGGCCCAGACCCAGGTGATTTACTCATGAGGGCTTCAGTGAGTCAGGTGAATATAATTCCAGGGTTGAACTATATATGAACTGAAGTAACTCCATGCCTTCTAAAGTATCCGACTGTGGTGGCTGTTATATCTGGTGTTAAAAACCATGGGTTCCTCTAAACAGTTGTCCAAGGATGTCAAAATCAAGATAATTAAGTTCCACCAACAAGGAGAAGGCTACAAAAAACTCTCGCAACGTTCCAAACTACCCATTTCTACTGTCAGGAACATTGTAAGAAAATGGAAATAAATGAAACAATTGAAGCCAAGGCAAGATCAGGAAGACCAAGGAAAATTTAAGATAGAATGGCCGAGATCTGGTGAGAAATGCTCAGAAGAACCCACACATCACTGCAAAAGAGCTGCAAAAAAAAGAGTAGCAGACACGGGTCTAGTCGTTCACAGGACAACAATACAGCGTACCTTAAACAACAAAGACCTACATGACGGAGTTGTAAGAAAGAGGCCTTTCCTACAACCTCAAAACAAAATTAAGCGTCTGAAGTATGCAAAAGAATACCTTGAGAAACCTCAAGCCTATTGGAACAATGTGCTTTGGACTGACAAAACCAAAATTGAACTTTATGGCCACAACCAAAGAAATGGTAAATGGACTGCATTTATATAGCGCTTTCTAGTCACATGACATGACCCCAAAGCGGTTTACCACTATGCCTCACATTCACCCTGATGGCGGAGGCTGCCATGCAAGGCGCCACCCTGCAAATCAGGAACAGTGTGAGGTTCACTGTCTTGCTCAAGGACACTTCGACACGTTCTCTGGAGGAGCCGGGGATCGAACCGGGAACCTTCTGATTCCTGAGCCGCCTGCTCTACCTCCTGAGCCATGCCGCCCCAGAAGAAGGAATATTTGGAGAAAAAAGGGTGAAGCATTTGTACTGAAGAACACGTTGCTTACTGTTAAGCATGGAGGTGTATCCATTTTGCTTTGGGGTTGTGTAGCAGCTGGGGGCACAGGTAATATTGTGCAGGTGGAAGGAAAAAATCGATTCCACCAAATATCAAGACATTCTAGAGGCTAATGTTCAAAGCTCAGTCCTGAAATTGAAGTTGAAGAGACATTGGGTATTCCAGCAAGACAATGACCTGAAGTATACCTCAAAATCCACCATGAAGTACCTCCAGGAAAGACGGATGAAGGTTTTGGAATGGCCATCACAGTCCCCAGACTTGAATATTATTGACAATCTGTGGAGGAACCTCAAACATACCGTGCATGCAAGAAGGCCGAAGATTATTTCTGAGCTAGAGGTGTTTTGTCAGGAAGAATGGGGGAAAATTCCAAAGACAAGAATTGAACGACTCTTAGCTGGCTACAGGAAGTGTTTGCAACCTGTTATAGCTGCCTGAGGAGGAGTTACAAAGTACTAGCTGACAGGGTTCCCAAACTTTTGCACAAGGCCTTTTTCCTTGTTTTATTATTTTGAAACTGTCGAAAAGTTAAAAATAAAACTTACTCTTGCTTTAAAATGTGGTGAAATGTGTAATGTTTAACTTCATAGTGTTTAGTGTTCAGGTTTGCTTTCAATCACTTGGAGATTAATTGTAACAGACATTTAAACTAGGGGTGCCCAAATTTTTGCACCCCACTGTAGCTATGAAGAAAACTGGTTAGGACACGCGACAAAGAGGAGAAAAAAAAGCTTTGCATGATGTTGAGGATACTGCAGTCACCAATGCAAAAGTGCAAGAAGCATATAAACTAGGGACCAACTATCATTCGTGCAGGTGGTTCAGTTTTTCACACTCGGCCGTGACCAACTTGGACTAAACGAGCGAGCAATTCAGCTAATTATTCGCATATGAAATAGTTTTTAATGCGTGGAGATGATGCACAATTATTTAAATCAGGCGTTCCCAAACTCGGTCCTGGGGCCTCCCTGTGTATGCTGGTTTTTGTCCCAACCATAATCGCCATCATAGGACTTTAACAAGCTATTAATTTGTCCAAATTGTGTGCATTTTGTGTTTAAATATGTTATTTGCTGTTTTAAGCCAAATTTTAATAGAAATATCCATTTGTGCCATGAAGAATAAAAGACCAAATAAAAGACCCTTGCATATAAAGTTTTTTTTTTTTTTTGTGTGTGGTAATAACATTTCAGGTTTCATAATTTCAGGTAATAACATTTTTAAACAGATCAAATCAGGTACTGAGAAAATCAGTAACCTCCAAATCAGGTTGCTGAAGACAGGTGATGAGAGTTCTTGCAAAATAATTTGCTTGCACTCAATCACAAAAACATAACATGAAACAGGTTTGACTCTGCGATTTGCTTGTTTAGTAAATTGTCAGTTTTTGCAACCATGTGCCCACAGTGTCACCAATTAGGAGCCCATTGATTTTTTTCCTTTGATTGTGTACACTTTTTCCCTCTTTTTATGCAGTTGTTACTCATATATTGCAGTGTGGATACGGAATTTATTCCTCACTGTTTGTATGCATATCTGTCAAAATACTGTTAGTCAAGAGAGGATAAATTGCTTCTCTGAAAAAAAAAAATGCAACTAATTAAGACAAATTAACAGCTTGTTAAAATCCTATGATTGCAAACCAGGGTGGAGCAAAAACCAGCATACACACACAGGGAGGCCCCAGGACCGAGTTTGGGAACCCCTGATTTAAATCACACGTCAGATGCAGCACTGTCCGTAATTAGTCGGAAATGGGCAGGAAGGGCGTCCGTCGAACAGGGCACAAGTAGAAAAGGAAGCTGTGTTGTACCAAAATCTGTGACCTAAGAGCTGACAGCAGCAGTAATACGACTAGTTGAACTGGGCTATGTTAAGTAACTACAAATAAGTACATGATGGCCGTTCGGTTCAATAAAGTATGACTTAATCTATCACAATCACCTGAGCTAGCCACCTATGCAATGAGAAAATTAGCTTAATTAACCAACTGCTACTGGTGGCCTGCTGCGCTCGCAAGCAAACATTATCTAGCTTGCTATCAATTCACCACCAGCAGAGCTCCAAATTCCGTACCCTTACAACAATAAAACTACTAAAGTTAATGATAACCGAATCACATAGATGTATCGGTTCAATCAACAGATCGAATTTTATATACCTATTGCCTGAGATCTTCTCTGCGTAGTGCAATTAGTAATCTCTCTGGTCAGCCACATGAAGTGTCAACTTGTTGCTCAACAGAATTTAAGGGTCATAAGTTGTAGCGACCAGACCATCTGCAAACGTCACTTCATCCGTCATACCAACCCGTTCACATCCGTATTCATTTATCCAATGGTAGCACGCAAACTAACCCCGCGAATTCTAAATCCTACCCATAATTACAACCTCTTTCAACCAGCTAGTAGACCGACAAAAAGAAACACCAGTGCCGTCATTTCGAAGTAAAATCTGCTCTTACCTTGAGCTTAGATACGTGTGAGTAATCCATGACTTCGGAAAACCACTGTGTACTTCACGGTAAGAGGAAGCCTCGTCTTTGGACAGCATTAGTCAAACAATGTCTGATTCAAAGCGTAATTTATCTGTTTCGGTAAAACCCACAGCAAAAGGAATCTAAAAGGCTGCCTTGCCGCTCCTGACTGATCCCGACTGCAACTGACGGGAGGTACGGCGTTTTGTATTATTTTTGATGTATTTTTTGTAATGCTGCGCTGTAAAGCACGAGTTGTTAAATTGTTCTTCCTGGTTGTTTCTGTAGGGTGGGATCCGTGGTAAAACCCGGAATGGATTGTAGAATGTTTGCAATAAGAATGCGCTGGATTTGATGTGCTGACTTCTGGATGGGATTTGTGCTGGCGATTGAGTGCAATGACGAAATATATATATATATATATATATATATATATATATAGATAGGCATGGGCAACGCTCTGCATAAACTCTAATGGAATGCGTAACAGCTGAACTGGGGGCGGTAAACAAGCCTCAGAAAACTTATTTAAAAAATGATGTAAATACCATTTTCATACAAAAAAGAACACCATGGTTTGATTAAAAGCAACCTTTTCAATAGGATACCCGCATTTCATACATGAACTCTGCGATACGGCCAAAAACGCGATTTGAACAGAGCTTTTCTTCGCCCGTTGGATGAATGCGTGACCTCAAGTTGCGCCGTTTTACAAACTTTCAAGTGCACAGCGTGGCAAAAATATCCATTTTGGAGGTAGATTTCAAATAGCCCGCGATGACGTGATATCCCAGCTACGGCCCTGATTGACTTACAGCCATCTAATTTGAGAAATTACGAGTCTATTCGTCCAAGCTAGACCTCCAGGGGATGTGAAATAAGTTCGACAGAAGTTGTTGAAGTTCGTCATGAAGTTCGCCGTGACTTCTTCTCAACAATAGCAAGAAAGGTGAGTGTATTTTTTACTATAACCTACATAGTTAGTTGACAGAATATCCTGTGACCCTATTTGTGAAGTTTCAGTAAAATATACCAAGGAATAAACCAGCGCTAGGCGTTCAAAACCTACCAGTGTTCTGACAAATTTTGCTACCTATCAAAATATGCCACCTCGCGAACACCGGTCACAAGATTCATTCACTTATACCCTTCAATTCGAGACTGCGAGGATGGAAATCTGATTATCAATTAGGAAAAATTCTCGGCTCTCGGTAATTCTGTATATCGTTTCAACATTTTGTTAGTCGGATTATGAAAGAAGACTGAAAATAAGCGCCCGCTTTTTGTTTGGGTGTAAAAGCGCGTATTTAAAGGAGAATACATTGTATATTGATTAAGCATTGAACTCTGCATAAGTCGAACTGTTTTAATATTTGTTGATGACATTGCTTCGCTTCCTGGAAGCAAGCACGCCAAAAATCTGCTGTCTAGTGAGCATTTCAGGTTCGATGTACTGAGTAATAACGCCATGAAACCTAAACTGGCCCGTCATTCTGCGAATAGTCTTACTAAACTAGTTAATCGTCTGATTGCTAATCAAGCAAAGGGGAGGTTTCTGCCTCACCAAACTAACCTCCGACTGCACGTCACTGTGTTTTACTATGAATTATTCACAGTAGCTCATTGAAACTATCATGGGAGGAGGGTGTATGGACATTGTAAAAAACAGTGCAAAGGCTTTTTTTTTTTTTTTTTTTTAATCACCACGGGTTATTGAAGGGGGAACGTTTCGTAGCAGTGGGAGGGCAAACAACTGCCGGCATCAGCGACTTCACTGCATTTTATATAGTAATGGACGAGTAGCGTTAATGTTTGCCCTCCCACCGATAATTTTGACATTTTTGCAGGCCATCGATCCAAAAAAAAACTTCACAGGCAACCCATTCAGACCATTTTTTAATATCAATGCAAAACCTAATGTTTGTTGAACATAATTGGGTGAAATTCAATGCATTTTCCATTAAAAAGGGCCTAGGGGGCGCTGCTGTACTTCAGAAAAGGGGTTGATGACTTTAGCATCAATTATTTCTGTTAGGGTACCCTAATGGATAATTTAGCCAGGCTTATTTTTGAGTAGACTGCATTTTCGAAAAAATGCCCTCAGGCTTCACCCCCAATTTTCACAATGGGTTTTGTTGATAAATGCCTAAATCAGCCATTTTTGGGACCCTGTGGCTCTGAGACCCTTTCCTGTAAAGGCGTTGGACTCGTGGCAAACTCTTCGTCTGTGTCTTCTGTACTTGCCTGCAAAAAATCATTAGAAAATAATAAAAACTTTTTTCTCGGCAACTCAAGAAATGTTGTCATTTTATTCATTTGTATTGTCCATGCCTATATGAAAAAGAGAACTTGAGTTTTGAATGTTTATTGCAATTTATGTACTGATATGCTTTCATTGACCAAATTTGTTTTGTACGGGTTGAATATTTAATTACTTTTGGTTCAAAGTATATTTTGTTTTTGTCAGACATGACTCTGACTGGCACCCCTTTCTGACAAAGACTCATCCCGTTACAACGTGTCATCTCCAATGTTTTATACTGTCCAATCAACAAATCAGAATCGTGGATGCCCTGATGAGACACTCATAATAATCAGATGGGTGAACTAAATAAACGTGACTGCTGCATTCAAAACGTGCAGAACACCTTATTGGGTGTGAATGAATACATCAAAATAATACTTTTTATTTGCTTAGGCGTTGCCATAGTACACAAACCCCTATAAACCCCTTTTTTTTTTTTTTTTTTTTTTGCGCGTGAAGTAGAGGGTGTGGCATGAGAGCGTGTGAAGTGGGCCAATTGCGTGAGTATCACTCTCAATGCGTGAGAGTTGGCAGCTATGAACTTAGCTAGCTATATTTGGTGCATGTGCTAACTAAATGGTGAAGTTATAACTATTCACTGTTATCCATTGATTTTTATGCATCACGTGTAAGGCTGTAATCATTACTGGACCCTTTGCGTACGTATGCTCACAAGGTCGCAATCCTGTGCGAACCCTTTGCTGCGGTGTAAAAACAAAATACGCTGTCTGCCTATGCCCGAGGTGGCGCCAGTAACCATAATGTCGGACAGCCATACTGAGCTCGACCATGGATGTAATATACTGGATACTTAATAATAAAATGGCCGCCCATTAATTTTAATGGAAATTGCTCATTGGCGCAACACGCCGGCATAGGGCTTTATTTCCGGATCCATGCGGACATGCACTTTGTGACTTTTTGCTCACACATGCGTAGTGTGTGGCTCATGAACACCGTGGGATCTGAGGTATCGATGAGAACAGCCCGCACCCGTGGCACTCCCACACAGGGTGCATGTTCACGACCAGTATTCTCCGGAAATGTAATTATGATCACAGCAAAACCCCTGCGATGGCACTGTACCGAATGGGCAAACATAGCACTCAGTGACAGCTTAAATACAGTTTAGAAATACAGTTTAAAAACCTAATAGGAATATAAAATGTTTAAAACTAGAGCTGCACGATAAACAGAATCAGGATTATTTTAAGCGCAATAAAAGTAACCGCCACTATGAGGCAGACAGACGAGCTTGCTTACTACCTTTTCTATGACACTCACCTAATGCGGTCATTTGAAATGCTTCCGGGAAGAAAACTGTGATTTGAAGTCCGCTAATTACCAGCGAGGTTGGACAGCCTTCATCGCCTTGGCATAATTGGTTTACCTTAAATCAATTCCCGTGTACTTTGCCTAACTTGCAATCAAGCCATTTATTCAGCCAAGTGACCAATCAAAACCAAAATGTGGCCTATAATGATTAAGAAGAGATAATGAGAAGCAGATGGACCTAACCAGGCTGCCGTGTTAGATTGAAAGAATGCTAATAATCTGAATAAATAGCAGACCTCTGAATTCCACCTCTTGTAGAATTTTTACATATCATTAAAAAGATTTCTTAAAAATAAAATCATTTTAATATGGTCCTGGTTTTTAAGCGGTTCAAAACATACACGAAGTGGAAAACATTTTATGAAGCATCTCGAGCATGAAAGTGAGAGAAATTATATTTTCGCGTGGCACGCAATTGACAAATACAAATACTACAAATACTTTGTAGGTGTACAGTTAAAGGTTAACATCTGCATCTTTTGCGCATTTAATTTATATCCTGCATATCAGTCAGATGTTTCTAAGAGGTTCATTAATTCTGAAAATGAGTTATTGGGTTCATTTAAATATATCAAGATATCATTGGCGAACAGCGCTACCCTGTGGTCATCTCCATTTATACAGATTCCTTTGATTTTTTTTCTGTCTGTCTAATCCACTGTGCGAGAGGCTCTATATAAAGAACAAAAAGTAGTGGTGAAATTGGACACCCCTGTCTCATTCCTCATTCCAATATAATGGTATCTGAGAAGTATCCATTTATTTTTATCCGGGCTGATGGTTTACTACATAATGTGTGAACACCTTTTAACAAAGTTATGTATGTCAAACTTTCCAAGAACTTTATTCAAGAAAACCCAGCTCATTGAATCAAAAGCCTTCTCAGCATCTACACTGATTAGAAAGGCTTCAAGATTGTCCTGCTCTATATGGTTTAATATATGCCACGATCGTCTAATGTTATCGTGAGTTTGTCTTTGTGAGATAAATCCAGTCTGGTCATTATGAATTAGTTGAGGGAGTATCTTTTCCAGTCTTTTGGCGAGGATGGCTGCATACAGTTTGTAGTCAACATTTAACACCGAAATTGGCCTATATGATCCACATTCTAATTTGTCTTTTCCCTCTTTGGGTATAACCAAAATCACTGCTTCGCTCCACAACGGAGGCATCTTAGAATCCGTAAAGGTTGTATTGCAGGCCCTGAGAAGGCTAGGCATTAACTCCAGTCGGAAAGCCTTATATCATTCTGAAGGAAAGCCATCCGGGCCAGGTGACTTGTTCGCTTTAAGCCTGGAGATAGCATTGTTTAGCTATTTTTCGGTTATAGCTGCTGTTAACATTTGGTTCTGTTCCTCTGAGGTGACGGGTACATTTATAGAATTAAGAAATTCACCAATTTGTTGCTCACCCTCTTGGTGTGGCTGTGTATATAGGGATTTATAGTACCTCCTGAATGCTTTTTGTATTTCATCCTGCTTATATTGATTAGTTTTAGAATCTAGGATTGTCACTAATAACCACAGTGCAAGAGAGTGGTGCATGATCAGATAAATCAATACATCCAATATCACAGCTTTGCATTCTATGGCGATCTCAATTGAATATTTAAGACAACAATCTATTCTTGAGTATGTGTCATGGGGAGATGAATAAAAGGTATGATCCCGGCCTGATGGATAAAAAACCCTCCAAAGATCGAGAATTTTTTATTTTTTATTTATTTAACCTTTATTTAACCAGGTAAAATCCCGTTGAGATCGTGATCTCATTTTCAAGGGTGACCTGGCCAAGAAGGCAGCAGCACACATCGTAGAGAGCATTCGTAAAATACAATAAAATAAATTAATATACAAATACATTAAAATAGAGCACAGTTGAATATAGTAACAGCAAAGTGCAAAGGGGTCGTGGTGACAGAAATAATTAAAAGCAGAGGCACTGTCCAGACGATTTTTCCTGTTGATTTTTTAGGAGACGACGGAAGACATTAAAAGAAACAAGTTCAGACATTTTTAGATCGGCCTGAAGATTGTTCCAAGAGGACGGGGCAGCAAAACTGAATGCTTTTTTACCCAGTTCAGTCCGAACTCGTGGAATATTCAAATAAAAGAAGTCACTGCACTGTAAGGCATAACGGCTTTCTGCTCTTCGGAGGAGTGAACATAAATAAGAAGGGACCAGACCGAGGAGTGCCTTATAGATTATAAGCATCCAATGTGTTTCTCTCCGAGCGCTCAGAGATGGCCAGCCAGACTGGGCATAAAGTTGACAATGATGTGTAAGGCGACCACAGCTAGTGAAAAACCTCAGTGCACTGTGGTATACAGTGTCCAGAGCTGATAGGCTTTTAGACGGGGCACACATATACAGCACATCTCCATAGTCAATTAAAGGTAAAAAGGTTGACAACACAAGTAGTTTACGTGCTCCCAGAGAGAAACACAAGCGATTTCTATAAAAGAAACCAAGCTTTAGCCTGAGTTTTTTGACCAGGTTTTCAATATGTGGTTTGAAGGAAAGCTCACAATCTAAGAGGAAACCCAGGTATTTGTAATTGGTGACAACCTCAATTGGATTACCTTCAGCAGTTATTACAGAAGAGGTATTTTCATTTGAGTAAGGAGCTTTTGAGAAAACCATAATTTTTGATTTGTTGGCGTTTAGGACCAATTTGAGACTTTCGCAAGCGGGCCTCGACAACAATGAAAGCAGACTGTAACAACTCAAATGCATGTACAACAGAGGATGCGAACAATAAATAACAGTGTCGCGGCATAAAGATGATAGGCAGCATTTGACAAGTTGACACAAAGATCATTTATGTAGATGGAGAATAAAATGGGTCCAAGGACCGAGCCCTGTGGCACACCTTTCGTGATCTCTAGTAAAGATGATGTGGTATTGGCCATCTGAACACACTGAGTCCTATTGGACAGGTAATCAGCAAACCAGGTAGCTGCCTGGTTAGAAATGCCGATTTTTTTTTTAAGATGTTGAGCAATATCTCGTGGTTGACCGAGTCAAACGCCTTAGAGAGATCAATAAAAAGGGCGACGCATACTTTTTTAAAATCGAGGGCTTCAATGAGATCGTTTAAAACTTTCAGGGCAGCTGTGACGGTACTATGTTGCTTCCTAAAGCCAGATTGAAATTTATTTGAAATACTATTAGATTCTAGGAAGTCTTTTAATTGTTCACAGATGATTTTTTCCAATATTTTTGCAACAATGCATAATTTGGAAATAGGCCTGTAATTATTCACATCTGATGGGTCACCCCCCTTTAACAAGGGAAGGACAAAAGCAGACTTCCAATCTTTTGGGAGTTTGTTGGTGCTTAGGCTGAGATTGAAAATGTGAGTCAAAGGCCCAGCAATGTGATTAGCAGCCAACTTCAAGAAAAAAGGGTCTAATTTATCAGGACCAACTGCTTTTTTTGTATCCAAACTGGTCAGAGCTCTACAGACCTCGGATGTGGACACAGGTTCAAAGTAAAAGGAATTTCCTATATGGCTGCTTACCGCCTCATCCTGAGAATCCTCGGTCACATCGGTTTTTAATTTATTGGAATTTTCCTTATCATATTGATGACCCACTGAGACGAAAATGCTCATTGAAGAAATCTAGCATTGCTGATTTATCAGTCAAATTGATGGAGCCTTTGACCAAGAGGTTTGGTAATTCAATTTGCTGGGCAGTGCCAGATGACGACTTCACCACCTTCCAAAATTTCTTTGGATCATTTAGGTTGTTTGTGGTTTCTGTTAAATAGGACTCAGCTTTGGCCTTCTTAATCAAAGATGTACATTTATTACGCAGCTGACGGAAGTAATGCCAATCGTTTTCAGATTTTGTTTTTCGAGCTCTAGCCCAGGCAGCATCTCTGTTTTTTATAAGATTTCCGATTTCTGGGTGAAACCAGGGATTGTTGCGCCCTTTTACCCTGAAATTCCGATAGGGAGCATGTTTATTAATTAAATTCAGGAATTCATCATGAAAGTAGCTCCAGGCCAATTCCACATCATCAAATAAGGAGATCCTGTCCCATTTACAATAATACAGGTCACGGATAAAGGCTTGTTCATGAAAGTGTTTAAGGTCTCTCTTGTACACAATGCGTGGCTTGGTCTTAGGGAGTTTAACATTTCTAACCACTGCGATGGTGGAGTGATCACTCAGATCATTTGCAAAGACACCTATGTTATTGTATTTATGAGGTACATTAGTCAGAACTAGATCAAGAAGTGAGGATCTAGATGGAAATTTAATATTGGGCCGGGTTGGGCTATCAATGAGCTGAGTGAGATTAAGAGAGTCACAAACACATTTTAGGCTGTCTGAAGTTGAGGATAACCAGTCATAATTTAGATCCCCCACAAGAACAATTTCACTGGAGTTAAACCCTGCCACATAATCGGATAGGGTCGAAAGAGCTTCACTGCAGGCCGAGGGGGGTCTATAGCAGCCTATAATTATAAGAGACTGGCCTTGCGAGAATTCAAGTTTTAGAGCGAGAAATTCAAATTGTTTAGTTAAAGATATAGAGGTAATGGGAGTGGCCTGAAATTTCTTTTTGATGTAAATGGCAACACCTCCTCCTTTCCTGGGCCGATCACATCGGAAGACATTGTAATCATTGATGGAAATGTCCTTATCTGAAACATTTTTATTCAGCCAGGTTTCTGATAGCACGAGTATGTCTGTATCAGTTGACTGTATCCAGATTTTAATTAAATCCATTTTAGGGAGCAAACTCCTGACATTTATGTGAATGATGCCAAGTCCGGACCGTGCCCTAAATTCGTTAGGGGTGTCAATATTGCTCAGAGGAGGGCCTGGGTTCGGCTGAATATTGCCTGACAGTAAGAGTAAAAGTAAAATAAAACACTTCCTCTTTACAACAGTTGTTTTAACAGTAGCCTCATTATTTGGTTTAGTTATTTCCATAATTAAAGATTCTGTGGGTCTAAAATTATTTTCCAAAACTGAAAGGCACAACAGACGAAGGAGGCAAATATCATTTAGAACTGGCACATAATGGGGCTTCAACATTTGATTGGTCAAGTCAGTGGAAGCCAAGGACCAGGAGAGTGTAACTGTACTAGGAAGACCCAAAGGGGGGCAGAGCATATTACTATGTACACCGCCAAAGTTAAGAAGCACAGGACCCCACGACCCTTCCAAGAATGTCAGGAATAAGGCAAGAAGAAGCTTCATTATCACTGCCGCAGAAAAGTTCACAGAAAAGTTAACAGCTTTCGGCGAGGCAAGATTACCGGAGAGCTCGCAGTCTTCTGAATAGACTCTCCGCCGCTGATGTCCCGGTGGACGCGATTAGCCACACACGGCTAACGGCAGGTGGCTAATTGCCAGTAGCTGGCATCTAGCAGCCAATGGTCGCGGCTAGCAGCTATTTCCCAATAGCCGGGAGCTACTGCTGCTTGTGGGTTCCAGCAGAAGCCGGTTCCCTGCAGATCTCCAGCGAGAGGCAGAAACTCACTGCGCCAGGATTCAAACCATGCAGCAGCTCCGCAGATGGACAGGCAGCTTGAGGTCCAGGTCTCAGCGGCTCCGAGGTGTGCAGCAAGGACAACCCTTGTTTACAGCAAGGTTTTCAGCACGGAGGTCGCCACATCAAGGGACCCATGCAGGTGAGGAATCCAAGCTGAAGAGGTAAAAAACGCCGGTGGAGGCAAGGTATTGCTGTAGCCTCAGGCTGAACTCACAGTGAGTTAAGTTTAAAAAGATGGCCTAAAAAGCAATATAAAGTATAAAAGAGAGACAACTCATAACGATCATATACAGTTTAATTGACCGTTTAACGTTTCTGTTTAAGATTGCACAAAAATGAGTATAAAACACCACTAGAACAGAGAGAAAACAAACAGCGACGTGTGCGCGGCCATCTTGGTTGAGATCATCTAAATGTGATTTTGACCATGAATGCCCAACTCAGCCATCAAAACATTAATTTTTCTTTGTAATGATGTAACAGTAGAATTTTTTGATTAATGTAGTTTCGGATTAAGATGGATATTCCAATCTCCACCACATATGACAATTCCTGTGGCTTCTATCATTAAATCAAAAAATTTTCTGTGACAAGTAAAACCACTCCCAGGAGGGGCCTAAATGTTACATAATGTTATTGCAACACCATCTATTTTCCCTGAGACTACTATACATTTCCCTTCCTTATCCATTACCTCAGAAATTTGCTTAAATTATATTTTCTGTGATATTAAAATAGCTACGCCTCTCCTACGTCCTATAGGATGAGCAATATACTCTCAAGAACCCCATTCTTTTCAGTTTTTCATGTTCCAATGGAGTAAGGTGTGTCTCTTGCAGAAACACAACCTGCGCATTTTCCCTTTTCATTTTTAACAATATTTTACCTCTCTTAGCCGGGTTTAAAGTCCCTTTTACATTAAATGAAACCACTTTACGAATTTGCTTGTTCATTGTCTCCTAAATCAATTATTACACATACAATTCCGGACATCTTCAATACCATAAAAACTGTACAATAGAAATGACATAGAAACAAACAAAACAAAAATTCAAGTAAAATGTTTTTACCAAAACCTTATCAAAAAAATATAAAATAGTAGTTTCCGATGTAGAGACTCATTCCAAGAGAGCCTCAGTAGATGTTGTGGTGTCAATGCACTCATAGGCGAAAGTCCCACGTCATATCCGTAGTGGGACCCCAAAATGTGACCACATACCAGCCAGTCCAAATAAAATTAACATAAAACAAATTATGGTTACCTCACCAACTAGCACGTCCCGACTCCTTTAACTAGATAAAATTTAAAACGGTAGGAATCATAATACGTAAAACACCATTTTAGTCTTTCAAATAAACACTCAAGGTGAAATACAGGCTTTTCTTCAGTAATCAAAATAAACTTCTCTGCATTTTCCAAACTCCTGCAAACCATCAGTCATCTGCCGTGGGTGATCACCGCCTAAATTCCTGTAGCTTTTCCGCATATTGAGAGCAGTGCTTTTTCCTGGTCTGTGTGCCACCAACATCTGCACCCGCTTCCCGATCTCCGCCTCAGTCCTGTCATCTCCCAGCCACCTGCCAGGTAGACAGGAGTCGAATTTCTTCCTGGTCCGGAGCAGCGGAGGGTTTGACCACTTTAACTGGAATACCTCTTGAGACCATTTCTCTAGTTGCTTCCGCAGCATCCTGGAACAGCCGAGTGCTGTCGTCAAAAAAGATCCGCATTCTTGCAGGATATGGCTTCTTAAATTTTTCTTTCAACACTTTCTTGGATTTGGCATATTCACTGCGTTTCTTGACCCCTTTGGGGGGGAGGGGGATCATGGTCAACGTAGAAGCGAGTGTTGTCACAGAACACCTCTTTTTTTCAGCCATGCTCTCCGGAGAACCTCTTCCTTCATCAGGTAACTCCCGAACTTAACCACTATAGACCGGGGCTTTGCCTGTGGATCATCGGGCCTCGGTGCCAGTGCCCGGTGTGCCCGTTCAAGTCTGAGCTCCTTATCCCATGGGAAGGCGAGTGTGCTTTTCAACAAGTTATCAAGAAAACCAACCATATCGGAGCCCTCTTTGTTTTCGGGTATTCCATAAATCCTTAAATTATCTGTCCGTGTTCGACCCTCCTGATCCACCAACGTGGCTTCCAGCTTAGCTTGACATTAGCCACTTGATTAGCATTGATGCTGTCTGGAGAATGGACTCTGTTTCGTCAATTCTCGTTTCTGCCTCGTTTAGTCTATCGTTTGCTCTCTTTAGTTCGTGTTTAATGTCTGAAAGTTGTATTCTATCATCTTTTCGAAATTCTCGTGGTTCGATGAGAAGACTCAGCAGGCTAGCTTTAGATGAATCATCGCCACATGGGTTTTGATCCGGAGAGCTGCCTTGTCCCAGTTCAGAGTCGTTTTCGAACATATTTGCAGCTGTCCTACTTCTAATAGTAACCCCTTTTTCCATTATTGAAGAAAATATACCCTAGGATCGAAAAAGTTGAAACTTTTTTGGGGTTATTTCTCAAAACCTTTGGGGAGCTCGCAAATTAAGCAGGCATCCTCTCAAAAGCGGAACCAGAAACCCAAATTGAACTTTTTTTTTAAAGAATCTTTTAATTGTGACTTCAAAAACCCCCAACAATTTTGGAAAACAATAAAAACTATAACTAATCAGAGCCGGCCCAAGCCTCCATGGGGCCCTAAGAAAAATTTTATTTTGGGACCCTCTATTTCTGCCAAGAATATTGATTATGGATCATTAATACACCTATTATAAACTCATTGCAGCAGTGTTACACTGCTGCAACTATGCAGCTCTGGCAGTGTTGTTTACATTATCCTATTGTCAGCCTGACACGTCTTTACCCATGTATGGTTTTAATCTCAAAAAAGGGAGCACATTCAGCTACAAGAGCAGAGTGGGGTTGATTTACACAACATTGCAAGTGATAAAGCACTAAGTGGGATCCTGAATATCATCTAGGCCTACTAAAAGTAACAAAAATAAAACAGACAATGCATTTACTGTAAAAGTGTCTTCGGGTATATTATTTTTGGTTTCAAAAAACTGCAACGGCAATGTGCAAAAATAATTTGTAGTGCAAGAACAACAATAAAGTGCAACAACAAATAAAATCACTAAGATATATAAAAATAACTTCAAATATACAAAAACAGCGTTAAAATATAGCCGCAAGCGGCAATTCCGGGGTTCAAGCCACGAAAGACCATTAGTAGTTGAAAGCTTTAACAGCTTAATTAACAATTGTTGCCACTAAACATGGCCATGTCCCCTGCCATGTGATGGAAATCGACTGGGGTTGGCGTATCACAAAATTACACATTGAAGCCAAAGATGAATAAAATCGGTCAAAGCGTTCTCGAGATTTCGCGTTCACAACAAACGGGACGTGAAGGACGGACGGCCGGACGGATGGACTGATGGAGCTGAATACTATGTCCCCCCGGCCCTAATACACCTTGACCCCAAAGATGAATGGAATCGGTCAAACCGTTCTTGAGATATCATGTTGACAAGGTATTTGTAAGTGGTCAAATGGTCGTAATGACCTTGAGAATAATGGCAAGGTCACGTAAATCGAGTGAGTTGTGAGCACTCCCCTAATACACCTTGACACCAAAGACGAATTGAATTGGCCAAACCGTTCTTTAGATCAGTGGTTCCCAAACTCGGTCCTGGGGACCCACTGTGTCTATGAGGTTTTGTGTCAACCACAGCTCCAATCTTAGAATGCTAATGAGTTGCTCATTGCTCTTGATTGCACTATTCTTGTTCACGCTGATTATTTATCCTTTTTAAACCACATGTCAAAAATGGCCATGATGAAAATCATTTCATAGTGTGCTAAATTGGAAATTACTTCTCTAACATAAAAAATGGAAATTTGCAACTGATGACATGAATCTATAAATGGGCTTCTAGTAGATAAAATTGTGGACCCAAGGTCATTAAAGCGAACAATTATTAGGCAATTAAGAATTTAAAGACAAAGCAAACGATGAGTCAAACCTGTTAAATGTCACTTGATTGGTTTCAGGAAAGAACCTGAGCACCTGAATTCAGAACCCTAATCACCAGATTACTGACTGATTGCAGTCTTGCATTTGATCACATAAAACATACTGCCACCTTTGATTGTCGTGGCTTACGTGGAATACATCAAAATAAAAAATATGAATGTTGGGCTTTGAAATTTCATGGAATGCGAGCCATTTCTGTCATAATGTGGTTTAAGGGGGTAAAATGTCCTCGTATCTGACAAGCAACTGCTAATTAAAAATGAACAGCTTGTTAAAACTCTGGGATCGTAATTGTGGTTGGAGCAAAAACCGACATACGCTGTGGGTCCCCAGGACCGACTTTGGGAACCACTGCTTTAGATGCCACGTTCACAACAAACGGGACATGACGGAAGGACGGACGGACAGATGGAGCTGAATACTATGTCCCCTGCCCCTAATACACCTTGACACCAAAGATGAATGGAATCGGTCGAACCGTTCTTGAGATATCATGTTGACAAGGAATTTGTAAGTGGTCAAATGATCGTAATGACCTTGAGAATAATGCCAAGGTCACGGAAATCTACTGGGGTCGGCGTATCACACAAATATACCTTAACACCAAAGATGCATGGAATCTGTCAAACCGTTCTTGAGAGATCGCGTTCAGAACAAACGGGACATGACGGACGGACGGACGGAGCTGAATACTATATGTGTTCCGCTCCGCTTCGCTATCGTGGCGGGGGGAACAAAAACCACTTTAAGAGTGTGTTGCAGGTATTTATGTGTTTGCCAGTGTAATGATTGGAATAACAACTTATGACGATAGTCTGATTTGTGTTATGTTAGGCTATTTTGTGCATTTATGGCACCCCTACTGGTCGATTTGATTGAAACTTTCAGGCTATGTTTCAGGTTCTTATGTGGACATATCCTATGAGTTTTGTAATGATTGGAAAAACTATTTATGATTTATAGTCTGATTTGTGTTATACCACGTTGCTTTGTTTTGCATTTATAGCGCCCCCAATCAGTCAATTTAAATGAAATTTTCTGGGTATGTTTCAGGATCTGATATGAATATATCCTGTGAGTTTTATGGCTATAGGACAAACGATTGCTGATTTATAATCTGATTTCTGTTATAGCGCCCCCTATGGGCCGATTTGCATGAAACTGTCAAGATATATCCCTGGTACTTATATGGACATATTCTGCAAGTTCTGTGATAATTGGCCCAATGGTTGTTGAATATTGTCCATTTATGTGCTAAGCCAGGCCCCTGCTGAAGTTCATTGGTCAATATCTTGGAAACGAAATGAGATTTCAACAAGCTTTATGCAATCTTTGAGCTTGGTCTACTGATGATCCACAGCAAATTTCGAAGGAATCGGACCTACGGCCTAGGAGGAGATGTCAAAAATGTGTTTTTCAAAGAATTCAAAATTTCGGAAAATCAAATAGGGCGGATCTCAGAGGTCCTTATGGGAAAGTTGTAGAGATTGGTCCAAGGAATGTCTGTACGAAGTTTTGTGTGAATCGGACTTACAGCCTAGGAGTTATGACCTTTAAAGTAAAAACCTGTTTTTCTTGAATTATAGCGCCACCATCAGGCCGATTGAGTTAAAAATGCCTTGGTCAGCATTTACAAACAACTTCCAACCACTGTGCAAAATTTCAGGTCTCTACCATTTACCATCTCACGGAATTTGAAAACATTTCTGAAGAAGAAGAAAATAATAATAATAATAATAATAATAATAATAAAAAAAAAATAAACCAGCACAAAAACAATAGGGTTTCAGCCCTTTACGGGCTTGAACCCCTAATTATAGCCGCAAGCGGCAATTCCGGGGTTCAAGCCATGAAAGACCATTAGTAGTTGAAAGCTTTAACAGCTTAATTAACAATTGTTGCCACTAAACATGGCCATGTCCCCCGCCATGTGATGGAAATCGACTGGGGTTGGCGTATCACAAAATTACACATTGAAGCCAAAGATGAATAAAATCGGTCAAAGCGTTCTCGAGATTTCGCGTTCACAACAAACGGGACGTGAAGGACGGACGGCCGGACAGATGGACTGATGGAGCTGAATACTATGTCCCCCGGCCCTAATACACCTTGACCCCAAAGATGAATGGAATCGGTTGAACCGTTCTTGAGATATCATGTTTACAACAAACGGGACAGGACGGACAGACAGACTGGCGGATTTGCTGAATACTATGTCCCCGCCCCTAATACACCTTGACACCAAAGATGAATGGAATCGGTCGAACCGTTCTTGAGATATCACGTTTACGACAAACGGGACAGGACGGACAGCGGACGGGCGGACGGAGCTGAATACTATGTCCCCCACCCCTAATACACCTTGACATCAAAAATGAATGGAATCGATCGAACCGTTCTTGAGATATCACGTTTACAACAAACGGGACAGGACGGACGGACAGGCGGCCGGGCGGATGGATGGAGCTGAATACTATGTCCCCCACCGCTAATACACCTTGACACCAAAGATGAATGGAATTGGTCAAACCGTTCTTGAGATATCATGTTGACAAGGAATTTGTAAGTGGTCAAATGATCGTAATGACCTTGAGAATAATGCCAAGGTCACGGAAATCTACTGGGGTCGGCGTATCACACAAATATACCTTAACACCAAAGATGAATGGAATCTGTGAAACCGTTCTTGAGATATCGCATTCAAAACAAACGGGACATGACGGACGGCCGGATGGAGCTGAATACAATGTCCCCTGCTCAGCTCGCTATCGTGGCGGCAGGGGACAAAAACCACTTTAAGAGTGTGTTGCAGGTTTTTATGTGGACCTATTTTGCCAGTGTAATGATTGGACTAACAACTAATGATGCATAGTCTGATTTGTGTTATGTAAGGCTATTTTGTGCATTTATAGCACCCCCTACTGGTCAATTTGATTGAAACTTTCAGGCTATGTTTCAGGTTCTTATGTGGACATATTCTGTGAGTTTTGTAATGATTGGAACAACTATTTATGATTTATAGTCTGATTTGTGTTATACCACGTTGCTTTGTTTTGCATTTATTGCGCCCCCAATAGGACAATTTGAATGAAATTTTCAGAGTATGTTTCAAGTATTTTTATGAATATATCCTATGAGTTTTATGGCTATAGGAAAAACATCTGCTGATTTATAGTCTGATTTGTGTTATACCACACTGCTTTGTTTTGCATTTATAGCGCCCCCTATCAGTCAATTTAAATGAAATTTGCTGGGTATGTTTCAGGTACTTATATGAATATATCTTCTGAGTTTTATGGCTATAGGACAAACAAGTGCTGATTTATAGTCTGATTTGTGTTATAGCGCCCCCTATGGGCCGATTTGCATGAAACTGTCAAGGTATGTTCCTGGTACTTATATGGATATATTCTGCAAGTTCTGTGATGATTGGCCCAATGGTTGTTGAATTTTGGCCATTTTTGTGCTAGGCCACGCCCCTGCTAAAGTTCATTGGTCAATATCTTGGAAACGAAATGAGATTTTAACAAGCTTTATGCAATCTTTGATAAGCTTGGTCCACTGATGATCCACAGCAAATTTCGAAGGAATCGGACCTACGGCCTAGGAGGAGATGTCAAAAATGTGTTTTTCAAAGAATTCAAAATTTCGGAAAATGAAATATGGCGCATCTTAGAAGTCCTTATGGGAAAATTGTAGAAAATTGACCAAAAAATGTCTGTACCAAGTTTCGTGTGAATCGGACTTACAACCTAGGAGTTATGACCTTTAAAGTGAAACCCTGTTTTTCTTGAATTATAGCGCCACCATCAGGCCTACTGAGTTAAAAATGCCTTGGTCAGCATTTACACACCTTCCAACCACTGTGCAAAATTTCAGGTCTCTACCATTTACCATCTCACGGGAATTTGCAAAAACATTTCTGAAGAAGAAGAAAAATAATAATAAATATAGCCGCAAGCGGCGATTCCGGGGTTCAAGCCACGAAAGACCATTAGTAGTTGAAAGCTCTAACAGCTTAATTAACAAGTGTTGCCACTAAACGTGGCCATGTCCCCCGCCAGGTGACGGAAATCGACTGGGGTTGGCGCATCACAAAATTGCACATTGAAGCCAAAGATGAATTAAATTGGTCAAAGCGTTCTCGAGATTTCGCGTTCACAACAAATGGGACGTGATGGACGGAGGGCCAGACGGATGGACTGATGGAGCTGAATACTATGTCCCCCGGCCTAAATACTCCTTGACCCCAAGGATGAATGGAATCGGTCAAACCGTTCTTGAGATATCGCTTTCACCACAAACGGGATGAGACGGACGGACAGCCGGACGGATGGAGCTGAATTCTATATCCTGCGCCCCTAATACACCTTGACACCAAAGATGAATGGAACCGGTCGAACTGTTCTTGAGATAACATGTTGACAAGGTATTTGTAAGTGGTCAAATGGTCGTAATGACCTTGAGAATAATGGCAAGGTCACGTTATTCGAGTGAGTTGTGAGCACCCCCCTAATACACCTTGACACCAAAGATGAATGGAATCGGTCAAACCGTTCTTGAGATAACACGTTCACAACAAACGGGACAGGGCGGACGGGCGGACGGAGCTGAATACTATGTCCCCCGCCCCTAATACACCTTGACATCAAAGATGAATGAAATTGGTCGAACCGTTCTTGAGGTATCACGTTTACGACAAACGGGACAGGACGGACAGACGGACGGGCGGATGGAGCTGAATACTATGTCCACTGCCCCTAATACACCTTGACATCAAAGTTGAATGGAATCGGTCGAATCGTTCTTGAGATATCACGTTTACAACAAACGGGACAGGATGGACGGACAGGTGGCCGGGCAGATGAATGGAGCTGAATACTATGTCCCCCGCCGCTAATACACCTTGACACCAAAGATGAATGGAATTGGTCAAACCGTTCTTGAGATATCATTTTGACAAGGAATTTGTAAGTGGTCAAATGATCGTAATGACCTTGAGAATAATGCCAAGGTCTCGAAATCTACTGGGGTCGGCGATCACACAAATATACCTTAACACCAAAGATGAATGGAATCGGTCAAACCGTTCTTGAGATATCGTATTCAGAACAAACCGACATGACGGACGGCCGGACGGAGTTGAATACAATGTCCCCTGCTCCGCTTCCGCTATCGTATGCAGGGGACAAAAACCACTTTAAGAGGGTGTTGCAGGTTTTTATGTGGGCCTATTTTGCCAGTGTAATGATTGATCTAACAACTAATGATGCATAGTCTGATTTGTGTTATGTTAGGCTATTTTGTGCATTTATGGCACCCCCTACTGGTCAATTTGATTGAAACTTTCAGGCTATATTTCAGGTTCTTATGTGGACATATCCTGTGAGTTTTGTAATGATTGGAAAAACTATTTATGATTTATAGTCTGATTTGTGTGATACCACGTTGCTTTGTTTTGCATTTATAGCACCCCCAATAGGACAATTTGAATGAAATTTTTCAAGTACTTTTATGAATATATCCTGTGAGTTTTATGGCTATAGGACAAACAATTGCTGATTTATAGTCTGATTTGTGTTATACCACACTTCTTTGTTTTGAATTTATAGCGCCCCCTATCAGTCAATTTGAATGAAATTTTCTGGGTATGTTTCAGGTACTTATATGAATATATCCTGTTAGTTTTATGGCTATAGGACAAACAATTGCTGATTTCTAGTCGGATTTGTGTTATACCATGCTGCTTTGTTTTGCATTTATAGCGCCCCCTATTAATCAATTTGAATGGAATTTTCCGAGTATGTTTCAAGTACTTATATGAATATATCCTGTGTGTTTTATGGCTATAGGACAAACAATTGCTGATTTATAGTCTGATTTGTGTTATAGCGCCCCCTATGGGCCGATTTGGATGAAACTGTCAAGGTATGTTCCTGGTACTTATTTGGACATATTCTGCAAGTTCTGTGATGATTGGCCGAATGGTTGTTGAATTTTGTCCATTTTTGTGCTAAGCCACGCCCTTGCTGAAGTTCATTGGTCAATATCTTGGAAACGAAATAAAATTTCAATAAGCTTTATTCAATCTTTGATAAGCTTGGTCCACTGATGATCCACACCAAATTTCGAAGGAATCGGACCAACGGCCTAGGAGGAGATGTCAAAAATGTGTTTTTCAAATAATTCAAAATTTCGGAAAATCAAATATGGCGGATCTTAGAGGTCCTTATGGGAAAGTTGTAGAGAATAGACCAAAGAATGTTTGTACCAAGTTTCGTGTGAATCGGACTTACAGCCTCGGAGTTATGACCTTTAAAGTGAAAACCTGTTTTTCTTGAATTATAGCGCCACCATCAGGCCTACTGAGTTAAAAAATGCCTTGGTCAGCATTTACACACAACTTCCAACCAATGTGCAAAATTTCAGGTCTCTACCATTTACCATGTCACGGGAATTTGCGAAAACATTTCTGAAGAAGAAGAAAAATAATAATAATAAATATAGCCGCAAGCGGCAATTCCGGGGTTCAAGCCACGAAAGACCATTAGTAGTTGAAAGCTTTAACAGCTTAATTAACAAGCGTTGCCACTAAGTATGGCCATGTTCCCTGCCAGGTGACGGAAATCGACTGGGGTCGGCATATCATAAAATTGCACATTGAAGCCAAAGATGAATAAAATCGGTCAAAGCTTTCTCGAGATTTCGCGTTCACAACAAACGGGACGTGACGGACGGACGGCCGGACGGACGGACTGATGGAGCTGAATACTATGTCCCCCGGCCCTAATACACCTTTACCCCAAAGATGAATGGAATCGGTCAAACCGTTCTTGAGATATTGCATTCACAACAAACGGGATGGGACGGACGGACGGCCGGACGGATGGAGCTGAATTCTATATTCCCCGCCCTTACTACACCTTGACACCTAAGATGAATGGAATCGGTCAAACTGTTTTTGAGATAAGGTGTATTAGGGGCGCGGGACATAGTATTCAGCTCCGTCCGTCCGTCTGTCCGTCCTGTCCCGTTTGTTGTGAACGCGTTGACACCAAAGACAAATTGAATCGGCCAAACCGTTCTTTAGATACCACGTTCACAACAAATGGGACATGACGGACGGATGGACGGACGGACGGAGCTGAATACTATGTCCCCCGTCCCTTACACACCTTGACACCAAAGATGAATTGAATCGGTCAAACCGTTCTTGAGATATCATATTCACAAGGAATTTGTAAGTGGTCAAATGGTCGAATGACCTTGAGAATAATGGCAAGGTCAGGTAAATCGAAAGGGGCTGTGAGCACTCCCTAATACACCTTGACACCAAAGATGAATGGAATCGGTCAAACCGTTCTTGAGATATCGCGTTCACAACAAACGGGACATGACGGAAGGACGGACGGACAGACGGAGCTGAATACTATGTCCCCTTCCCCTAATACACCTTGACACCAAAGACGAATGGAATCGGTCAAACCGTTCTTCAGATATCACGTTCACAACAAACGGGACAGGACGGACGGCCGGGCGGACGGATGGAGCTGAACTCTATGTGCCCCGCCCCTAATACACCTTGACACAAAAGATGAATGGAATCGGTTGAACCGTTCTTGAGATATCATGTTGTCAAGGAACTTGTAAGTGGTCAAATGATCGTAATGACCTTGAGAATAATGCCAAGGTCACGGAAATCTACTGGGGTCGGCGTATCACACCAATATACCTTAACACCAAAGATGAATGGAATCGGTCAAACCGTTCTTGAGATATCGCACTCAGAACAAACGGGACATGACGGACAGCCGGACGGAGCTGAATATTATGTCCCCTGCTCCGCTCGCTATCGTGGCGGCGGGGGACAAAAACCACTTTAAGAGTGTGTTGCAGGTATTTATGTGGACCTATTTTGCCAGTGTAATGATTGGAATAACAACTTATGACGCATAGTCTGATTTGTGTTATGTTAGGCTATTTTGTGCATTTATGGCACCCCCTACTGGTCGATTTGATTGATACTTTCAGGCTATGTTTCAGGTTCTTATGTGGACATATCCTGTGAGTTTTGTAATGATTGGAAAAACTATTTATGATTTATAGTCTGATTTGTGTTATACCACGTTGCTTCGTTTTGGATTTATAGCACCCCCTATTGGACAATTTGAATGAAATTTTCAGAGTATGTTTCAAGTACTTATATGAATATATCCTGTGAGTTTTATGGCTATAGAACAAACAAATGCTGATTTATAGTCTGATTTGTGCTATACCACGCTGCTTTGTTTTGCATTTATAGCGCCCCCTATCAGTCAATTTGAATGAAATTTTCAGAGTATGGTTCAAGTACTTATATGAATATATCCTGTGAGTTTTATGGCTGTAGGACAAACAATTGCTGATTTATTGTCGGAATTGTGTTATAGCATGCTGTTTTGTTTTGCAGTTATCGCGCCCCCTATCAGTCAATTTAAATGAAATTTGCTGGACATGTTTCAGGTACTTATAGGAATATATCCTGTGAGTTTTATGGCTCTAGGACAAACAATTGCTGATTTATAGTCTGATTTGTGTTATAGCGCCCCCTATCGGCCGATTTGCATGAAACTGTCATGGTATGTTCCTGGTACTTATATGGACATATTCTGCAAGTTCTGTGATGATTGGCCCAATGATTGTTGAATTGTGTCCATTTTTGTGCTAAGCCGCGCCCCTGCTGAAGTTCATTGGTCAATATCTTGGAAACGAAATGAGATTTCAACAAGCTTTATGCAATCTTTGATTAGCTTGGTCCACTGATGATCCACAGCAAATTTCAAGGAATGGGACATACGGCCTAGGAGGAGATGTCAAAATGTGTTTTTCAAAGAATTCAAAATTTCGAAAATCAAATATGGCGGATCTTAGAGGTCCTTATGGGAAAGTTGTAGAGAATGGACCAAAGAATGTCTGTACCAAGATTCGTGTGAATCGGCCTTACAGCCTCGGAGTTATGACCTTAAAAGTGAAAACCTGTTTTTCTTGAATAATAGCGCCACCATCAGGCCTACTGAGTTAAAAATGCCTTGGTCAGCATTTACACACAACTTCCAACCAATGTGCAAAATTTCAGGTCTCTACCATTTACCATCTCACGGGAATTTGCGAAAACATTTCTGAAGAAGAATAATAATAATAATAATAATAACAATAATTAAAACTGCAAGCAGTGTTGGGCGGGTCCTCGCCCACCCGCGCAACGCGATGTGGGGGCGAGACGCGGCCGGGCGCCGTCGAGCATTCTCATTCGTTGGACAGTGCCAGACTGAGTAAAATGTTTTATTTTCAGTTGAGTGCAAACCCCTTTACTGAAAGAGATTTTTCTTTTTTGTAAATGGGAGTTTTGAGTCAAGGGACCCGCAAAAGTATCTTTTGCAGATTTTATCACTGCTCCGTATTGTGGAATCTTCCCCCATTCATGAACTTTGTGATGGGAGATGAGCCATGTGATCCTGCTGCCACCCGGTGGTCAGAATCTGTAGCACCACATAGAAAAACACTGAAAATGAATAATAATAAAGAAACTAGACTGCATTTCCGCAGAGAAAATGCAAAGTGTGCTTGCTCAAATGTTGCCAGCAACAGTGAATGGATGTCTGTCTCTCTCTCTCTCACACACACACACGCACACACTAGAGTGGCAGTCTGGCAGAATGTAGGTAGTTAGTCTGTCTGTGTCTCTCTCTCTCTTTCTCTCTCTCCCTCTCTCTCACACACACACAAACACACACACGTATCACCTGACATTGTTAAAGGACAAATTTTAGAGCGCTTTGCCTGAAATTTGTCTATACTGCCTGTTTAATAGCTGGCGCTGTATTTTTTACCAGTAAGAAACACAGACAGATGTGTGTGTGTGTGTGTGTGTGTGTGCTGCTCTCTCTCTGCATCTGTCACACATGATCATGGTTTAGACATAGAAGTGTCTTTAACATCATTTAGAAGGAGATTTCTCCTTTCTACCCTTTTTATATGCTTTTCAACTTCATTCAAAACTCAGCTGGAACTGCCACAGTCTCTTCTTCTCTCTCTCTCTTTCTCCGAATCACGACCCCGAAAACACACACACTGTCATGGTTTAAAAAGGAGTCCTTCCTTTAGTCATTTTATGGCACAGAATTTTTGTGTGTGCGAGTGTGTGTGTCTGCCTAGTGTGTGTGCGTGTATTTTGTCGGGCAGGGCTTTTGTAAGTTTGTTTGTGCCTGAGTCTCTTATCAGCAGCACCTGCATTGTCTACCAGTGCAGAGTGTTCTATAGAATCCTAATCTAGAATGTTTGTAGCAGCTTAAAAACCAAACATTCTAATGACAGTTACACTCAGTTATAACTGTCAGTCTCTGCTTCTCTCTCTCTCTCTCTCTCTCTCACACTCACACACACACACACACACACACACACACACACACACAAACACACACAGGTATAATCTGACATTGTTTAAAGGACAAATTTCAGAGCACTTCGCACTCTGAAATTTGTCTATACTGGCCAGTTTAATCGCTGACACAGTATTTTTACCAGTGAGAAACACAGACAGATGTGTGTGTGTGTGTGTGTGTGCGGGCGCGTGAGTCTGACACAGCAGCTCCTATGCGTGTGTGCCTGTCTCTATGGAGACAGCAGCACCCCTGTCTGCTTGCTGCCTCACAAGCGCTGTGAGACAGAGAAGAATTCAAAGAATTCTTCATTCACACTGTTCGAACTACTGCCATTTTCTGGCAGACCGTAGGTCCTATGGTGAAAACAAAAACACCGTGAGTGAGAGGAGACCCTGCTGAACATCCCCATGTTTTTTTTTTCTTGTAGGGTCAAGTATGTGGTCAGGGTGGCGATTTCAAAAAGGTGTCTCAACTGTCAGCTCCTGTTATAATGGCTGCCTATGGGGGAGTTGGTCAGTGACACTGTCCGAACTACTGCCATTTTCTGGCAGACCGTAGGTCCTATGGTGAAAACAAAAACACCGTGGAGTGAGAGGAGACCCTGCTGAACATCCCCATGTATTTTTTTTTTTTTCTTGTAGGGTCAAGTATGTGGTCAGGGTGGCGATTTCAAAAGGTGTCTCAACTGTCAGCTCCTGTTATAATGGCTGCCTATGGGGGAGTTGGTCAGTGACACTGTCCGAACTACTGCCATTTTCTGGCAGACCGTGGGTCCTATGGTAAAAACAAAAATACGGTGAGTGAGAGGAGACTCTGCTGATCGTCCCCATGTCTTTTTTTTTTTTTGTGTACTGTAAAGTATGTGGTCAGGGTGGCGATTTAAAAAAGTGGAGTTTGTCTGCTCTCTTCTCAAACTTTTCTGCTCCTGTTATAATGGCTGTCTATGGGGCAGTTGGTCTGCGCTCCTGTCGCTTGAGGGCGCCTAGAGTCTCAAGCCTTTATCCGTTTTCTTCCCCAGTGACATTTTTTTTCAGGCCTGCACAAATTTTCCTACGTTTTGATGTATAAATTGTGTGTGTACGTTGGAAATTGTGGCGGGGAGCGATTTCAAAAATTTTTTCCCAGTCTTTTTCTCTGCTGCTCCCACTCTAACGTCTAGAGTGGAGGAGTGCATTATGACATCATCACTCCAAAGTTCTACCCATTCATTTCAATGGCACCCAATTTTAGAAAAAAACTTGCCAATACCGAATCGAACGACAACGGATATCGAGACCATTTGAACAAGCCATCATGTTCAGATCGGCCTGGACGTCTCAGAGTTGGAACGGTGTCTCTATCTCGAAAGCCCTAGGAGGAGTAGGGGGCCACAGAAATGAGTGAAAAGGGAATAAGAGGAACTAGACTGCATTTCCGCAGAGAAAATGCAAAGTGTGCTTGCTCAAATGTTGCCAGGAACAGTGAATGGATGTCTGTCTCTCTCTCACTCACTCACTCACCACTCACTCACTCACTCACTCACCACTCACTCACTCACTCACGCACGCACACGCACACACTAGAGTGGCAGTCTGGCAGAATGTAGGTAGTTAGTCTGTCTGTGTCTCTCTCTCTCTTTCTCTCTCTCCCTCTCTCTCACACACACACAAACACACACACATGTATCACCTGACATTGTTTAAAGGACAAATTTTAGAGCGCTTTGCGCTCTGAAATTTGTCTATACCGGCCTGTTTAATAGCTGGCGCTGTATTTTTACCAGTAAGAAACACAGACAGATGTGTGTGTCTGTGTCTTTGTCTGTGTGCGTGCGTGCGTGCGTGCGTGCGTGCGTGCGTATGCGTCTCTCTCTGCATCTGTCAGACACGGTCTTGGTTTAGACATGGAAGTGTCTTTAACATCATTTAGAAGGGAGATTTCTTCTTTCTACCCTTTTACATGTTTTTAAACTTAAAAACTCAAAACTCCAGCTTCTCTCTCTCTCTCTCTCTCTCTCTCTCTCTCTCTCTCTCTCTCTCTCTCTCTCTCTCTCTCTCTCTCTCTCTCTCTCTTTCTATCCGAATCACTACCGCTAACCACACACACTGTCATGGTTTAAAAGGAGTCTTTCTTTTAGTCATTTCAATGGCACAGAATTTTTGTGTGTGTGAGTGTGCATGTCTGCCTAGTGTGTGTGCGCAGTATTTTTGTCTGGCAGGGCTTTTGTAAGTTTGTTTGTGTCTGAGTCTCTTATCAGCAGCACCTGCATTGTCTACCAGTTAAGAGTGTTCTATAGAATCCTAATCTAGAATGTTTGTAGCAGCTTAAAAACCAAACATTCTAATGACAGTTACTCAGTTATAACTGTCATCTCTGCTTCTCTCTCTCTCTCTCTCTCTCTCTCTCTCTCTCTCTCTCTCTCTCTCTCACACTCACTCACTCACTCACTCACTCACACACACACACACACACACACACACACACACACACACACACACACACACACAGGTATAATCTGACATTGTTTAAAGGACAAATTTCAGAGCGCTTTGCGCTCTGAAATTTGTCTATACCGGCCAGTTTAATCGCTGACACAGTATTTTTACCAGTGAGAAACACAGACAGATGTGTGTCTGTGTGTGTGTGTGTGTGTGTGTGCGGGGGCTCGTGAGTCTGACACAGCAGCTCCTATGCGTGTGTGCCTGTCTCTATGGAGACAGCAGCACCCCTGTCTGCTTGCTGCCTCACAAGCGCTGTGAGACAGAGAAGAATTCAAAGAATTCTTCATTCACACTGTCCGAACTACTGCCATTTTCTGGCAGACCGTAGGTCCTATGGTGAAACAAAACACCGTGAGCGAGAGGAGAATCTGCTGAGCGTCCCCATGTATTTTTTTTTTCTTGTGGTCTCAAGTATGTGGTCAGGGTGGCGATTTCAAAAGGTGTATCGCCACTGTCAGCTCCTGTTATAATGGCTGCCTATGGGGAGTTGGTCAGTGACACTGTCCGAACTACTGCCATTTTCTGGCAGACCGTGGGTCCTATGGTGGAAACAAAAAACACCGTGAGTGAGAGGAGACCCTGCTGAGCATCCCCATGTATTTTTTTTCTTGTAGGGTCAAGTATGTGGTCAGGGTGGCGATTTCAAAAAGGTGTCTCAACTGTCAGCTCCTGTTATAATGGCTGCCTATGGGGGAGTTGGTCAGTGACACTGTCCGAACTACTGCCATTTTCTGGCAGACCGTGGAGGTCCTATGGTAAAAACAAAAAATACGGTGAGTGAGAGGAGACTCTGCTGATCGTCCCCATGTATTTTTTTTTTTGTAGTGTAAAGTATGTGGTCAGGGTGGCGATTTAAAAAAGCGGAGTTTGTCTGCTCTCAAACTTTTCTGCTCCTGTTATAATGGCTGTCTATGGGGCAGTTGGTCTGCGCTCCTGTCGCTTGAGGGCGCCTAGAGTCTCAAGCCTTTATCCGTTTTCTTCCACAGTGACATTTTTCAGGCCTGCACAAATTTTCCTACGTTTTGATGTATAAATTGTGTGTGTATGCGTTGGAAATTGTGGCGGGGAGCGATTTCAAAAATTTTTTTCCCAGTCTTTTCTCTGCTGCTCCCACTCTAACGTCTAGAGTGGAGGAGTGCATTATGACATCATCACTCCAAAGTTCTACCCATTCATTTCAATGGCACCCAATTTCGAGGAAAACGCAAATACCGGACTAACGACAACGGATATCGAGACCATTTGAACAAGCCATCAAGTTCAGATCGGCCTGGACGCCTCAGAGTTGGAACAGTGTCTCTATCTCGAAAGCCCTAGGAGGAGTAGGGGCCACAAAACGAGTGAAAAGGAATAAGAGGAATAAGAGGAATAAGAAAACTTAAGAAGAACAATAGTGTGCTTGCCTTGCAAGCACACTAATAAGAGAACTTAAGAAGAACAATAGTGTGCTTGCCTTCGGCTGCTGTGTGCTCTGAGCAAGCACACTAATTAATAAATGGTTCTTCCACGTAAATCCGACACTGTTGAAATTTTGAGAGGTTGTTCACTGAACACAGACAAAACTTTCATACGCTGCAACCTATGGTGAATTCAGAAGTCCGTCACTCTATATTTTTCAAAATATGAAAAATCATAACATGTCAATATTTCGGCAAATATTCATTCAAATGGTACCACACTTGGCACATAGTTTTTGCAAATGGAGATGATAAAGTATACCAAAGGACATTTTGATACGATAAGGGGTGTGTCAACAGCAAGAAAGTATATATTACTGTACAACATATTATGTACATAACATTTTTTATTTCAGAAAGTCTTGAATAAAATTTTCACCAAAACAAATTCCAACTCAGGGCATGTTAAAAGAATGACGTGTGAATTTTTTCAGAATTTTAGGACATTCCGATAGGCCGTGGTGATTGCGAAAGCCCCATTTTGGTGTATATAGGTGGCGCTAGAGAGCCATTTTATCGTTTGGGTGGAGAATTTTCACATTGTAAAAATGTATGAAGCCAGTTTGAATTAATTGCCAAATTGGGTTCATTTTGGAGCATGTTTAAGGGGTGAAATTTAGGTTGGAAATCGCGTACGCATAGAAAAAAAGCAGTCAAGGTGACTGCGGACTCCTACTTTGACGCTTCATAAAATCCAAACCGTTCGAGTTTTGACAAAGTTGTACAGTAGTTCTCATCGGCAGAGTGTGCTTTGTCATCTATCAGCATTTGGGGCCGATACGATGAATGCCCTAAAAGGAGTTCGCGTTTGTTCGAGGGCAAATTTAGGCCAAATTTAGGGGAGAAGAGCAATTTTGATATGCAAATTGCGGACTTCCTGTTCAATTTAGGTCAAGGGTGTTGATTGTTGATTTTTAGGTCTTGATGAGATGAACAATGTAGTGTTGGTTCCATGTCTCTATGACTTTCCTACCGGTCGTGGTGGGCATCTAAGTGCCATTTTAATGATTCTGGGTGGCGCTAGAGAGCCATTTTGGCACCTATGGGGATAATTTTTTTACATTTTATGAAATTTTTTCCAGACATGAGGTGCGTGCCAAATTTGGTGAGTTTTTTGAGCATGTTTAGGGGTCAAATTTAAGCTAAAAAGAGGCGTAAGAAGAAAGAAAGAAAGAAAAGAAAGAAAGAATAATAATAATAATAATAATAAACAGTACAATAACAATAGGGTCCTTGCCAAGGCCTTGCAGGCCTGGAGGCTCGGACCCTAATTAAAACTGCATGCAGTGTTGGGCGGGTCCTCGCCCACCAGCGCATGTCGATATGGGGGCGAGTCGATGTGGGGGGGAGACGCGGCCGGTCGCCGACGAGCATTCTCATTCGTTTGACAGTGCGAGACTGAGTAAAATGTTTGATCTTGAGTTGAGTGCAAACCCCTTTACTGAAAGAGATTTTTCTTTTGTAAATTGGAGTTATGAGTCTTGGGACCTGGTAAAAGTTTCTTTTGCAGATGTAATCACTGCTGTGTGTTGTGGAATCTTCCCCCATTCATGACCTTAGTGATGGGAGATGACCCCTGTGATCCTGCTGCCACCCGGTGGTCAGAATGTGTAGCACCACATAGAAAAACACTGAAAATGAAGAATAATCAAGAAATTAATAAATGGTTCTTCCACGTAAATTCGACACTGCTGAAATTTTGGGAGGTTGTTCACTGAACACAGACAAAACTTTCATACGCAGCAACCTACGGTGAATTCAGAAGTCCGTCACTCTATATTTTTCAAAATATTCATATTCATAACATGTCAATATCTCAGTAAATATTATTTGAAATACGACCATCCTTGGCATATAGTTTCATGATATAAAGCATATTAAGTGTACCAAAGCTCATTTAGATACGTGAAACGGTGTGTCCACAGCCACAAAGTATATATTACAGTACAGTTTACTATGAACATAAAATTTTTTATTTCAAAAAGTCTTGAATAAATTTTCACCAAAACAGGTACAACGTTTTAGGATGGGACTGAAATTACGTGTGAATTTTTTCAGAATTTTAAGACATTGCGACAGGCCGTGGTGATTGCGAAAGCCCCATTTTGGTGTATTTAGGTGGCGCTAGAGAGCCATTTTGTCTCTTTGGTGGAGAATTTCCACACTGTAAAAATGTTTGAAGCCACTTAGAATTAATTGCAAAATTAATTTCGTTTCTGAGCATGTTGAAGTGGTGAAATTTAGGTTGGAAGTCACATACGCATAGAAAAAATGCAGTGAAGGTGACTGCGGACTCCTACTTTGACGCCTCATAAAATCCAAACCGTTCGAGTTTTGACAAAGTTGTACAGTAGTTTTTATCGGCAGGGTGTGCTCTGTCATCTATTAGCATTTGGGGCCGATACGATGAACGCCCTTTAAGGAGTTCGCGTTTGTTCGAGGGCAAATTTAGGCCAAATTTAGGGGAGAAGAGCAATTTTGATATGCAAATTGCGGACTTCCTGTTCAATTTAGGTCAAGGGTGTAGATTGTTTATTTTTTGGTCTTGATGAGATGAACAATGTAGTGTTGGTTCCATCTCTCTATGACTTTCCTACCGGAGGTGGTGGGCATCTAAGTGTCAATTTAATGTTTCTGGGTGGCGCTAGAGAGCCATTTTGGGACCTATGTTGTAAATTTTTACGTTTTATAAAATTTTTCGCCAGACATGAGGTGCGTGCCAAATTTGGTGAGTTTTTGAGCATGTTTAGGGGGTCAAATTTAAGCTCAAAGAGGCGTAAGAAGAAAGAAAGAATAATAATAATAATAATAATAATAATAATAATAATAATAATAATAAACAGTACAATAACAATAGGGTCCTTGCCAAGGCCTTGCAGGCCTGGAGGCTCGGACCCTAATTAAAACTGCAAGCAGTGTTGGGCGGGTCCTCGCCCACCCGCGCCACGCCGATGTGGGGGCGAGTCGATGTGGGGGAGACGCGCGGATCGCCCGACGAGCATTCTCATTCGCTTTGACAGTGCGAGACTGAGTAAAATGTTGTATCTTGAGTTGAGTGCAAACCCCTTTACTGAAAGAGATTTTTCTTTTGTAAATTGGAGTTATGAGTCTTGGGACCTGGTAAAAGTTTCTTTTGCAGATGTAATCACTGCTGTGTGTTGTGGAATCTTCCCCCATTCATGACCTTAGTGATGGGAGATGACCCCTGTGATCCTGCTGCCACCCGGTGGTCAGAATATGTAGCACCACATAGAAAAACACTGAAAATGAATAATAATAAAGAAATTAATAAATGGTTCTTCCACGGAAATCCTACACTGTTGAAATTTTGGGAAGTTGTTCACTGAACACAGACAAAACTTTCATACGCTGCAACCTATGGTGAATTCAAAAGTCCGTCACTCTATATTTTTCAAAATATGAAAAATCATAACATGTCAATATTTTGGCAAATATTCATTCAAATGGTACCACACTTGGCAAATCGTTTCTGCAAATGGAGATGATAAAGTATACCAAAGGACATTTTGATACGATAAGGGGTGTCTCCACAGCAAGAAAGTTTATATTACTGTACAGCGTATTATGTACATAACATTTTTTATTTCAGAAAGTGTGCAATTAATTTTCACGAAAACAAATGACAACTCAGGGCATGTTACACGAATGACGTGTGAATATTTTCAGAATTTTATGACATTCCGACAGGCCGTGGTGATTGCGAAAGCCCCATTTTGGTGTATATAGGTGGCGCTAGAGAGCCATTTTGTCGTTTGGATGGAGAATTTTCACATTGCAAAAATGTTTGAAGCCAGTTTGAATTAATTGCCAAATTGGGTTCATTTTTGAGCATGTTTAAGGGGTGAAATTTAGGTTGGAAATCACGTACGCATAGAAAAAAAGCAGTCAAGGTGACTGCGGACTCCTACTTTGACGCTTCATAAAATCCAAACCGTTCGACTTTTGACAAAGTTGTACAGTAGTTTTCATCGGCAGAGTGTGCTTTGTCATCTATTAACATTTGGGGCCGATACAATGAATGCCCTAAAAGGAGTTCGCATTTGTTCGAGGGCAAATTTAGGCCAAATTTAGGGGAGAAGAGCAATTTTGTTATGCAAATTGCAGACTTCCTGTTCAATTTAGGTCAAGGGTGTTGATTGTTGATTTTTAGGTCTTGATGAGATGAACAATGTAGCTTTGATTCCATCTCTCTGACTTTCCTACCGGTCGTGGTGGGCATCTAAGTGTCAATGTTTCTGGGTGGCGCTAGAGCCATTTTTGGGACTTATGGGGTAAATGTTTACGTTTTATCAAATTTTTCGCCAGACATGAGGTGCGTGCCAAATTTGGTGAGTTTTTGAGCATGTTTAGAGGGTCAAATTTAAGCTCAAAGAGGCGTATAGAGAAACAAAGAATAATAATAATAATAATAATTAAAGCTGCAAGCAGCGTTGGAAGGGTCCTCGCCCACCCAAGACGCCGACAAGGGGGCGAGACTTCAGTCGGGCGCCGACGAAAGCATTCTCAAACGCCGGACAGTGCGAGACTGAGCAAAATGTTATATGTTGAGATAAGTGCAAACCCCTTTACTGAAAGACATTTTTCTTTTTGTAAATTGGAGTTATGACCCATGCGACCTGGTTAAAGTTTCTTTTGCAAATTTTATTACTGCTTTGTATTGTGGAATCTTCCCCCATTCAAGAACATAGTGAAGGGAGAGGAACCATGTGATGCTACTGCCACCCGCTGGTCAGAATGTGAAGCACCACATAGAAAAACACTGAAAATGAATAATAATAAAGAAATTAATAAATGGTTCTTGCAACGTAAATCCTACACTGCTGAAATTTTGGGAGGATGTTCCCAGACCACAGACAAAACTTTCATACCCTGCAAACTATGGAGAATTCAGAAGTCCGTCACTCTATATTTTTCAAAATATGAATATTCATAACATGTCAATATCTCAGCAACGATTCATTCAAATGGTACCACGCTTGGCAATTTGTTACTGCAACTCGAGATGATGAAGTATACCAAAGCGCATTTTGATAAGATAAACGGTGTGTCCACAGCAAGAAAGTATATATTACTGTACAGCATATTCTGTACATAAATTTTTTTATTTCAAAAAGTCTTGAATAAATTTTCACCAAAACAAGTGACAGCTCAGGTCATGTTACAGGAATGACGTGTAAATTTTTTCAGAATTTTATGACATTGCGACAGGCCTTGGTGATTGCGAATGCCCCATTTTGGTGTATTTAGGTGGCGCTAGAGAGCCATTTCGTCGCTTTGGTGGAGAATTTTCACATTGTAAAAATATTTGAAGCCACTTTGAATAAATTCCAAAATTGGGTTCATTTTTGAAAATGTTTAAGGGGTGAAATTTAGGTTGGAAATCGCGTTCGCATAGAAAAAAAGCAGTCAAGGTGACTGCGGACACCTACTTTGACGCCTCATAAAATCCAAACCGTTCGAGTTTTGACAAAGTTGTACAGTACTTTTCATCGGCAGAGTGTGCTTTGTCATCTATTAGCATTTGTGGCCGATACGATGAACGCCCTTAAAGGAGTTCGCGTTTGTTTGAGGGCAAATTTTGGCCAAATTTTAGCTTAATTGCAATTTTGATATGCAAATTGCGGACTTCCTGTTTGATTTAGGTCAAGGGTGTTGATTGTTGATTTTTAGGTCTTGATGAGATGAACAATGTAGTTTTTGTTGCATGTCTCTTTGACTTTCCTACTGGTCGTGGTGGCCGTCTAAGTGCCATTTTAATGATTCTGGGTGGCGCTAGAGAGCCATTTTGGCACCTAAGGGGATAATGTTTACGTTTTTATTAAATTTTTCGCCAGACATGAGTTAAGTGCCAAATTTGGTGAGTTTTTGAGCATGTTTAGGGGGTCAAATTTACGCTCAAAGAGGCGATAGTGAAAGAATAAAGAATAATAATAATAAAGAAAAAACACGAGAAGAACAATAGGGTCCTTGCCAAGGCCTTGCAGGCCTGGAGGCTCGGACCCTAATAATAAGAAACAGTACAAGAACAATAGGGTCCTTGCCAAGGCCTTGCAGGCCTGGAGGCTCGGACCCTAATAAACAGTACAATAACAATAGGGTCCTTGCCAAGGCCTTGCAGGCCTGGAGGCTCGGACCCTAATAATAATAAACCAGCACAAAAACAATAGGGTTTCAGCCCTACGGGCTTGAACCCCTAATAATATAATAAAAATAAACCAGCACAAAAACAATAGGGTTTCAGCCCTACGGGCTTGAACCCCTAATAATAATAATAATAATAATAATAATAATAATAATAATAAAAAACCAGCACAAAAACAAAAGGGTTTCTGCCCTAGGGGCTTGAACCCCTAATAATTTAATAAACTAGCACAAAAACAATAGGGTTTCAGCCCTACCGGCTTGAACCCCAAATAAACCAGCACAAAAACAATAGGGTTTCAGCCCTACGTGCTGAACCCCTAATAAACCAGCACAAAAACAATAGGTTTCAGCCCTACGGGCTTGAACCCCTAATAAACCAGCACAAAAACAATAGGGTTTCAGCCCTATGGGCTTGAACCCCTAGTAAACCAGCACAAAAACAATGGGGTTTCAGCCCTACGGGCTTGAACCCCTAATAAGCTCGGCTTGCTTGTGAATATTCACTAACTGATCCGGGTGTGCCATCTAGTGTTACAATATTGTAACTGCGTGCATAAATTTGCAGCTGCATGTCCGCTGGCAGACACATCTGCACAAAGATACCCCGCTGAGCACCGTTGTTCTTCTCGAACACGCCAAATCCATATAATCCTTAAATGATGAATTACATTCATATTTTAATTTGTAACGAGTATCAAAGTGGCCAGTGTCAAAGTAACAAAGTAAAAGTATACTTTTTATCTTTTAAATGTAGTAGAGTAAAAGTCCCAGTTAAAAAAAAAAAAAAAAAAAAAAAACAAAAAAACTCAAGTAAAGTACAAATCCTCAAAATAAAATACGCCTTAAGTACTGGAACGAAGTGCATGTACTTCGTTACTATTCACCTCTGCCTGCCAGTTAAAAGAGAAATGTCTCCAGTTTTTCACTAGCTAGCTAATTTGCTTTTAACAGCTACACGCAACCAGTTGCATCAAAATGTTAAGGATATTTAGAGACTTTCCTAACTTGAGGAAACTTACATTACCAAGACATGCAAACATATGTTTATCATGGCATTTTTTTCTCCTCTTCCTCTATCTTTTCTCTGATCCTGAAGGATATGTATTTTTTGTGACATTGTTTAGCTTTCACCCAGCTGCTCCTTGGATGCGCAGTGCGCACTGCACGGCAGGATGCACAAATTACCGGTGCACCGGAACTTTGGCATTTCAAGCGAGAGGCAGTAGGAATCACTAGGCCTACATCAACAGTACTCTGTTCACATAAAATGTTGTTTTTGTACGATAAAATACCTTTGATTATACAGGAATCATCACTCACACATGCAAAAATAAATAAATATATATTTTTGTTTATTGCTCTTGGGGGGCCCCCGAGTGGTCGCGGGGCCCTAAGCAGTCGCTTAGTTGGCTTATGCCTTGGGCCGGCTCTGTAACTAATGCTTCAGATAGACCTTTACTTAATCAGATAAGGAGCAAGAATGTTATATTAAATGTTGAATGGTTGTTTAAGCATTTAATAACCATTTTTTCATCTGTCTGTTCTGCTCTTATATCAAACTCTTATATCTAACTTTGGCTAGCAGTGCTGTTAACAATGTAAAACCCTTCATCTATTAGATGTTCCTTCTCCTTCAGAAGAATAACACCAGTTAAGGTTCAGAATGCTATTAATGAGCTAAAAGTCAGTAGTGGTCCCGGACTGGATGGCATCGCATCCAAATTTCTTAAGTTATCATCTCATATCCTTATGTACCCTCTTTGTGATATTTTTAACTTGTCTCTAGCCACCTTGAAATACCTGCTATTTGGAAATGCTCACTTATCAATCCCTTACACAAAGGGGGTAACGCACTTGAACTAAATGATTATAGACCAATTTCAATTATATGCTCAACTCAAAAGTATTTGAAAAATTAATTTATAATCAATTGTCAAATTATCTTAACAGGAACAACCTCTTATCCCCTTTCCAATCAGGCTTTCGATCAAACTATTCTACTACTACCGCTTTGCTAAAACTAACTAATGACATCTTCTCTGCCTCAAATGATTCCAGATTAACAGGTGCCATTTTCATTGATTTGACAAAAGCTTTTGATCTGGTTGACCACTACCTTCTTTTGGACAAACTTTAGTCTATAGGTTTGTCTCGCAATGCCTTGCTTTGGTTTAATTCTTATCTCCACAGTAGAAAATGATGTGTTGTTATACAAGGTCACAAATCTGATATAGTTGTACTACAATATGTTGTGCCACAAGGCTCAACTCTCGGTCTACTCCTGTTTTCCATATTTATCAATGACCTCCCTTCAATCTGCTCCAGTTGTTGTGTTCAGCTTTATGCAGATGACACAGTGATATATACATCCCAAACAAATCTATTACAAATTGAATCTGCTTTGCAATCGCACAACACTGGCTTGTAGCTAATAAATTGCTCCTCAATAAAATTAAAACTCACACCATGATTTTTGGCTCTCAATAACATTTAATCCAAATGCAAATCCTATTCCTATGTTATTACCTTTGTTGATGGTACTGTAGGGTGTTTACAGAAGTGTGCCCCTGTCAGTCCCCACATGAGGAAACAGGACTGTTTACAAAGCTGATATGCGGGGGTCAATCAGGGACTCTTATTTACTAATGATGTCATGTTACCTTGTCATTATGCTATTCCTGCAAGTTTTTGTTCTACACCTCAGGATGGTCAGCATTGTCTAAGCCATCTTGTAGTCTTGAGTAGTCATGTAGGGGGGGGGTCATCTTTGTTTGTATGACTTAGGTCAGGCAAGGTACAGCTGATGTGTAAGCATGCAGCACATGTGATTGATGTTTCTGTGTCCTGCTCATTGGGCCTCTATATTGATGACTTGGTTTTCCTTTGATCTTTGGGTATATATACTCAGTCAAAAAAGAAACTTCACACTCAAAATTTCTAAATATTTTCTTGAAACTTAATACAAGAGATATTATTATTATTATTATTTATTAGGGGTAAATGTGTTGTCAAAGACATCATGACACACAGCAACTCCGACGTGCACAAGCATGCAGCACGTGCGAGCATACATCAAGGTCAAAGCACGTTTCCTCGTGTTCCTAGTCACGTTACCTTATGAGACACGTGCAATTGAGCCCACGTTAGCACGGTAGAGTGACATCTCGGAAAAGCAAGTTCTTACAGTCAATTATCCGTTGATTTGCAATGCCACGACTGTCAAACATTCAACGTGAACGTACCATTGGCATGCTGAATGCAGGAACGTCGGTCACTGACGTTGCCAGGGTTAGGGGATGCAGTCGACGGACTATCCACGATCTTCGGACACGTCTCCAACAAACTGGCACCACAGCAGACCGACCTCATTCGGGTAGACCACGGTGACGACACAAAGCAGAAGACCGACAAATCGCCTTGCGTCATTTAAATAATCGATTTCTCACTGCAACGTCCACTAGGAATGAATTGTTTAGAGGTCGTGTGACTGCCCAAACCATACGTAATCACCTGCGCACTGCTCGCCTCCATGCACGCCGGCCATATCGTGGACCAATTTAACCCAGTTACATCGACGCAACGGCTTCTCTGGGCACAACGACATCTGAGATGGACTCAGCGTGATTGGAATAGGGTCGTTTTTAGTGACGAATCCAGATTCACTTTGCACTTCGCTGATGGGAGAGTTAGAGTTTGGAGAGACGGTGAACGCAACGCCCAGGGTTGTGTGCAGGAAGTGGACCGTTTTGGGCGGTAGTGTTATGGTTTGGGGTGCCTTTAATGGTCCTGCCCGTTCCCGACTGATGGTCGTTCAAGGAAACCTAACTGCTGCAGGATACAGAGCTTTTGCCATTCATGGCAGCTCATGGCCCAGGTCTGACATTCCAACACGATAATGCCAGACCTCATACGGCCAATTTAACGCGGAATTTTCTTAGGAATGCTGGCATCAATGTCATGGAGTGGCCCTCAAGGTCTTCCGACCTTAATCCCATAGAACATGTATGGGATGTGTTGGACAGAAGACTCTGTCAAGTAAGGAACCCTCCGCAGAATTTGCAGGAACTTGGTGCCATGTTGGTTCAATTATGGCGACGCATCCCCCAAGCTGTGTTCAGACGCATCATTCAATCCATGAGGAGACGTTGCGTTGCAGTTGTGAACGCTCATGGAGGGCATACGCGCTATTGACATGCTTTCATCAAGTTGTAACTTAGCATTTTTACTCTCTTACATTTCCGTAGCATTTCCGGTGGAACTGGTTACATTATGAACATGATTTTTATGGTACACCGTCCTTAATGGGTACAGAATGGAATTAAATCATTATTTAAAACCACTTTTCTTGTATGTTCAAATTATCGACCTCCAAACGAGTGTGAAGTTTCTTTTTTGACTGAGTATAGATGGAAAAGTGGAATGGTTCTGGGAGACTCTTTAACATGGGCTCCTGCGTGACATTCGCGTATAGTCATTTATCTCACTGTATTCTGTGGCTTAATTTGCGATTCATACATCTGTAAATAAATTATATAGATCTTAACCATGCATTCCTCTCTGACTGATATCCACTTCACAGCTATGGATTTTCAGTTCTGACGTATGCACAGGTCTTTGGGTATCTGCATCCTGTAGTCACTCACCTGCACTTAGTGCCATCGCAAATACATTTAATTATATTATTGCCGGCTATATCATCCATAGGCACGTCCGCATCTAGATTGCTGTTCTTGCAGAGCCACACTACGGCGCGTGCAGCCTTCTGTGTGTTAGCGTTAATGCGGAGGAAGGTTCAGTATAAATTCAATTGGAGTCAGATCGTTATAATAAAGCTTTAAATAACTCTCAATCCGGCAGCACGGTTAGACAACACGCGTTCCATCACCTCTCAGATATTTCCGACTTTTGGTTTGCCTGAGAGGGAATTCTACAGTTGGTGATGCCAAGGTGAAAAGTTTTCACTCATAGCAGGTGAGGTTTATCACTGGTGGACTCGCCATTTGTGGCAATTCTACAGTACACCACTGCATAGAGTTGAACACACCAAATACCTAGGGCTCTGGTTGGACTGTGAACTTTCATTCAAATATCACATCGATCATATTGTAAAGAAACTGAACTGTATTGGTGTTCTTTACAGATCCAGAAATTGTTTTTCATTCACTGTTAGGAAAAGGCTTGCTTCACAACTCATTCTACCAATCATTGACTATGCTGATGTTGTTTATCTGGTGGCCTCCAAATCTAATCTCCTTCCTCTCAATATAGTTTATAATAAATAATGTAGATTCATACTTGGCTGTCCTTTTGCAACCCACCATTTTACCATGTATGAATCGCTTACTTTTCCCTCTCCTATTATAAGAAGACAGCGGCATTGGCTTTATTTTATTTTTAAACGTATTCCTTTCAATTACCCCCACCATTTAAAGCAGTTATTTGGACTAATCTCATCCAAATATCAGTTGAGACATGCTTCACAAATTTTTAGCTAACCGGCCCTATGGGCCGATAAGCTATTGTCGTGGTGTGGCATCCGTGGTCCGTCGTCCGTCATCCGAGACATTTTTTTATCTTTTTCGGCCAGATGAATTTCCTGTAAATTTGCCATAACATACTACTAGACCATATATCCAGACTTTTTTTCGGATTTTTGATTGAATCATTTTTGTCAGTTTTATGGGCCCTTGAAATTTTGGCCCCAATGTTAAAGATAGGACTGAGAAATTTTAAAAAATGATTTCTCAAAAACTGCGAAACAAATTTTTTTCTAAATCAGGCAATCAACTTCCCTTGGTACCGTTAATGTACAGTGCGAGCGTCATTTTGATTGAATCGACGGAAGTGGGTCTAGTGGGGGCGCTGTACTTTATGAATATGCAAGATGGCCTGTGGAGGCCAAAAAGTTGCAGATAGAGATTAAGTTTGTATTATCGACATATAGGAAGCCATATATGACCTATATATTGGCTGTGTTAAAGTTGACCTCAGATGACTTTGAAAGGTCAAACTTGAGGTCAATGAAAATATTATCAATGTTAAAAGATAGGACTTGAAATTTCAAAAAATTATTTCTCAAACTGTAACTTTTTTCTAAACCTAGCAATCAACTCATCTTGATACACTTTATGCACAGTGCGAGTGCCATTTTGATTGAATGGAAGTGGGTCTATTGGGGGCGCTGTATACTTTAACATTGGGCCTTACGGAGAATGGACAAAATGGCCTGTGGAAGCAAAATGGTTGCAGATAGAGATTAAGTTTCTATTATCAACATATAGGAAGTCATACATGACCAATATCTTGATTGTGTTAAAGTTGACCTCAGATGACCTTGAAAGGTCAAACTTGAGGTCAAAGCAAAATGTTACAATTTTCAAAGGCTTCTAGGCTTGAAAATATTAAAGATTGGGAACATATCTGTATCAAACACTTATAGGAAGTCATATATGAAATTTCTTTTGATGGTCTTGAACTTGACCTTGGGTGACCTTTGAAGGTCAAACTTCACATAGCAAAATTTCAATGACTTCTATCACCAAAACTATTATAGATAGAGCTTAGTTTTGTATTGTGGGCATAAAGGAAGTCATGTATGAAGTTTCATTTGGTGACCTTGAACTTGACCTTCAGTGATCTTCAATGGCCGAACTTTACAGTGAAATTTCAATTACTTTATATCAGCGAAATCATTACTGATAAGAATGTAGGTTTGTATTGGAGACATATAGGAAGTCAAATATGAACTTTAATTTGGTGACCTTCATATTGACCTTTGAAGGTCAAACTTGACTGAGTGAAAATTCTATGACTTCTATCACTAAAAAGGTCACCGATAGAGCCTAAGTTTGTGTCACAGACTTAAAGGAAGTCACACATGAACTTTCCTTTGGTGACATTCAACTTGACTGTTGGTGACCTTTGAAGGTCAAACTTGACATAATACAACTACAATGACTTGTATTGCTAAAACAGTCACAGATGGAGCCTAGGTTTGTATTAGAGACATATAGGAAGTCATATTTGAGCTTTCACTTGGTGACCTTCATATTGACCTTCAAAGGTCAAATGTGACCTAGGGAAGATTCAATGACTTTTATCACTAAAACGGTCACAGATGGAGCCTAAATTTGTGTTACTGACATCTAGGAAGTCACATATGAACTTTCATTTGGTGACATTCAACTTGCCTGTCAGTGACTTTTGAGGGTCAAACTCGACAGTGAAATTACAATGACTTCTATCACGAAAATGGTCACAGATAAAGCCAAGGTTTGTGTAGAGACATTTAGAAAGTCCTATGTGAAGTCCATTTACTGACTTTACCTTCTGTGACCTTTAAAGTTCACAATATTGAATTTTCAATTACTTGTATCACCAAAACTGCTTCAGAGCTTAGGATTCTATAACAGGAGGTCTTATAAATGTATGTGAATTTTTATTTAGTGACCTTTGCATTGACTTTCAATGATTTGAATGTCAAACTTCACATGAAATTTTCATAACTTGTATCATCACTATAAGATTACTTGCCAGCAAGCTACAGGACCCTTGGTCTTATTTTTTTCTGTTCCTAAAATCTGTAAATCAGTAGCTAAGAAGGCCTTTATGTTCAAAGCTACCTCTGATTGGAACAATCTACCTGCAAATATTTCAGCCATTTCATCTTTCCATCTCTTCAAAAATGCTCTGTCTTCCTATTATGGAATCAGTTGTACTTGTTTTCAATAATAACACTTCTATGAATATGTCCTATTATCATAGTACTATCGCTGACATTATTTGATGACACTCATGACACTATTATCATTAATATCTCCCCTTATACAGTTGAACAGATGATCCACTACCATGCTTCGTTTGGAGCACAATCTCCTTATCTTGTATGCCTTCGTATCTGATATTTATTGCATTTGTGCTGATTATGTTTTTTGTTTGTTTTTAGTGTTGCACCGATACCGATACCAGTATCGGGTATCTGCCCGATACCGCGTTAATATGCTCGTACTCGTACTCGTCCACATTTGCCGATACCACGCACCGATACCACTTAATGTACAAAACCCAAAACCAGTGAAGTTGGCACGTTGTGTAAATCGTAAATAAAAACAGAATACAATGATTTGCAAATCCTTTTCAACCTATATTCAATTGAATACACTGCAAAGACAAGTTACTTAATGTTCGAACAGGTAAACTTTGTAATTTTTTGCAAATATTAGCTCGTTTGGAATTTGATGCCTGCAACATGTTTCAAAAAAGCTGGCACAAGTGGCAAAAAAAGACTGAGAGAGTTGAGGAATGCTCATCAAACACTTATTTGGAACATCCCACAGGTGAACGGGCTAATTGGGAACAGGTGGGTGCCATGATTGGGTATAAAAGCAGCTTCCTGAAATGCTCAGTCATTCACAAACAAGGATGGGGCGAGGGTCACCACCTAGTGAACAAATCGTGAGCTGATTGTCGAACAGTTTAAAAACAACATTCCTCAACGAGCTATTGCAAGAAATTTAGGGATTTCATCATCTACAATCCGTAATATCGTCGAAAGGTTCAGAGAATCTGGAGAAATCACTGCACGTAGTTTACAAGGCCGAAAACCAACATTGAATGCTCGTGACCTTCGATCCCTCAGGCGGTACTGCATCAAAACCGACATCAGTGTGTAAAGGACATCACCACATGGGCTCAGGAACACTTCAGAAAACCACTGTCAGTAACTACAGTTTGTCGCTACATCTGCAAGTGCAAGTTAAAACTCTACAATGCAAAGCTTAAAGCCATTTATCAACAGCACCCAGAAAGCGCCGCCCGGCCGCTGGGCCCAAAAGCTCATCTAAGATGGACTGATGCAAAGTGGAAAAGTGTTCTGTGGTCTGACGAGTCCACATTTCAAATTGTTTTTGGAAATCTGTGGACGTCGTGTCCTCCGACCAAAGAGGAAAAGAACCATCCGGACTGTTATAGGCGCAAAGTTCAAAAAGCCAGCATCTGTGATGGTATGGGGGGTGTATTAGTGCCCAAGGCATGGGCAACTTACACATATGTGAAGGCACCATTAATGCTGAAAGGTACATACAGGTTTTGGAGCAACATATGTTGCCATCCAAGCAACGTCTTTTTCATGGACGCCCCTGCTTATTTCAGCAAGACAATGCCAAGCCACATTCTGCACGTGTTACAACAGCATGGCTCCGTAGTAAAAGAGTGCGGGTACTAGACTGGCCTGCCTGTAGTCCAGACCTGTCTCCCATTGAAAAATGTGTGGCGCATTATGAAGCGTAAAATACGATAACGGAGACCCCGGACTGTTGAACAACTTAAGCTGTACATCAAGCAAGAATGGGAAAGAGTTCCACCTGAAAAGCTTCAAAATTGGTCTCCTCAGTTCCCAAACGTTTACTGAGTGTCGTTAAAGGAAGGTGATGTAACACAGTGGTAAAAAGGCCCCTGTGCCAACTTTTTTTGCAATGTGTTGCTGCCTTTAAATTCTAAGTTAATGATTATTTGCAAAAAAAAAATAAAGTTTCTCAGTTTGAACATTAAACATCTTGTCTTTGCAGTGTATTCAATTGAATATAAGTTGAAAAGGATTTGCAAATCATTGTATTCTGTTTTTATCTACGATTTACATAACGTGCCAACTTCACTGGTTTTGGGTTTTGTAAGACGCAAGGTAACTGCCTGCTCACGGTCGCATAGGCTACAGTATTTTGTACTATCTGACTTCTATGTCAAGGGGGAGACAGCGAGTTAGAAAAAATACGAGAGAGAGAGCTTTATAGTCATCACATCACATGCAGGCATACGCGCATACGCACAAGAGGTGTATTGCAAAGGAGTACATGTAGGCAACTTCCTTACAGTACTCAAGTAGTTTTTTTGCGGATTTGTACTTGAGTTTTTTTTTTTTTTTACCAGGACTTCTACTCTACTACATTTAAAAGATAAAAAGTATACTTTTTCTTCGTTACTTTGACACTGGCCACTTCACTACACGTTACAAATTAAAATATGTATATAATTCATCATTTAAGGATTATCTGGATGCGGCGTGTTCAAGAAGAACAATGGTGTTCGGCAGGGAATCTTAAGCGTTTTGTACAGATGTTTCTGCCAGCGGACATGGAGCTGCAAATTTATGCACGCAATTACAATATTCTATCACTAGATGGCACACCCGGATCAGTTATTGAATATTTACAAGCAAGCCGAGCTCGCACAAGGACACACCCACAATCACACACACAGAGACTTAGAATTGTGAATCTTCTTATTTTACTACAAATATATTAGTAACATATGGTTACCTTAAACATTTTAGTTGTGGTTAAGTTAAATCTTTTTCATTTGTCATTTGTGTAATTGAAATATGGCAATACCACACACTTTAAGTTTGCTTGGAAAGCTATTATTGACTTTAGTTGGATTGAGAATGCCTATGAATGTGTGTAGAAACTATCTGTGCCAATTAATAGTTCTACTGACTTTTTATGAAGTTGGGTGAGTTACTTTGCCTATGCACCGAGTTTACTTTTTATTTGTCAAGCTTCAGTAATGTTTTGCCTCATTTGATGGCAGTGCTAGTTCAAAGGCTTTTTGTCGGGCCTAAATACAGAAAGATTTTTAGCAGTTAGGCCTACTTTTTTTTTTTTTTTTTTTTTTTTTGAAATGGCCATGTGTGAATCGTTTGATATTGGCCTCTTTTAGGCTTGTTATAAAAAGAAAATAAAATCTGTACTCCGAAATTGTCATTGTATTTTCCTGGAAAACATTTCAGAAATATCGGTATCGGTACTCTGTATTGGCAAGTACACAAAATAAAATACTCATACTCGTATCGGTTTTTTAAAAAGTGGTATCGGTGCATCCCTATTTGTTTTGTTTATTTTTGTGCTGTGATGTGTTTTGTCCTTTGTTATTTTTAGGTTGTCATATTCTTAGAACTTGGAAATGTTGACTTTTTTTTGTCCATTTGTGTGTTTATTTGCGGTTGTGGATTTGCGGTTGTCGCACGTCCGCATCCGTTGAGATTTCGTTCTACAGACTGCAATTCTTCTCCGATCCTTTTGATATTTCACATGCACCTTGATAGTGGTTAGAGGATGAAGCCTATCTATTTTGGTTGAGTTTCTTCATGCGGTGTCTGAAATATTCCAAAAACCAGCAAAAATTTTCCCATTGGAAAGAATGGGAGATGGGTTCTCATTGTTAGAGTGCGTGATGTCACACCTAGAGTGGGACCTGGGAACACAGAGGCTGCAAAAAATACTTTTCATATCACTATAACTTCCACAAATTTGAATCCCTCTTCATGAAATTTCCCAAAAATGTTGGGAAATTTGTTGTCACAGTACTATAGTTTTTGTAGCACAGAAGTTCATAGATTTCCCTCAGGGAGCAGTCAAAGGACATGAGGCACGTCTAATTTCTCTATCTTTCCCATTCAAAAATCACCCAAAAATTTTTGGGAGAACAGCAAACACAGAGTTTTTAGATTGCTGTAATTCCAACATTATATCACTCAGAGAAATAAAAAAGACATCTGCACACTCAGCAAAGTCTTGTGCCTTGAATGATGTGGTTACATTTTTGACAGGATGAACATTTTTTGCGTGAGAAGCAGGAGTTTGAGGTGTGCGCAAGCAAGGATTTCTTTCACTGAGTGACAGCGATTCTCTGTGCATGGGGAACCAGTCTGCCATGGCCCTCTGTGATTGGCTGATTTGATATCCAACAGCTCAGCTGAGTTTGCATGGAGATGATTTGGTTAGAATAGGGCGCGTTCGAAATGTACACTCACCCACTATGTACGGCATTATGTTGTGAATGTTCTGCATTGAAAACAATATAAAGACAGTGAGTGAGCGAGTGGACAAGTGTGCATTCCGCGTGTCATCATCAGAACAAAGTTAAACTAGCCAGCGATTTTGCGCATAGTGAAATTCACCCGATGCTACGAATTCCCAATCTTAAAAAGGTAACCATTCTCATTTTCCAGGCAGTTTATTTTCTGTGCCAGGTCTAAGCTAATACGGCTCTATTTTAAAACGTTGCTCTCTTTGTCAAACAATCAAACACAAAGAAGCATTCGATAGAAACGTTAAAGAGAAACACATGCTCATGTATGGAAGCCCATAGTGGACAATATTCAAATGAAAATGTAATCCCACTATTGCATTATAATTTTCCACTTATGAGTTATTTGAGACAATATTAAATTGAAAATGCATTAATCCAATTATCACTTTCATTTTCACATACACATATGGGAAATCTATGACTATATTCAAATGATAATGAAAAGCTGTTTGACATTTAATTTTCAAAGTCATGCTCTGCAATACAGTGGACAATATTCAAATGCAATAAGCAAAACAGCACCCCCAGCCTATTATTGCATTTACATTTACATGTCATCACGCTCTTTTTAGGGTCAACATGATAATGAAAATGCTGTTTTCTAATTACTTGAAATAATAATGATATAATAATGATGACAACATTTGACATTTCATTTTCAAAGACGATCCTGCAATACATGGGACAATATTCAAACGCAGTAAGGGAAACAGCGCCTCCCAGTCCATTGCATTTTCAAATACATGTCACCACGCTCTTTTTGGGACACAATGAAAATTAAAATGCAATCTGTCAGCGCCTCATCAAGGCGGGTTTTCCGCTAGGACGTCACTCATTAGGGGCGTGAGCGGAAACCATGTTCCTTATTTGCATACCAACCAATCAGCTTCTGGGTAGCGCTTGCACGCACGGAGGCTTACTGATAATGTCATGATGGCTAGGCTGCTATGTATTGTGTGTGTGCCATGGCGCAGTAGGCTACGTTGCGCTTTGGATGTAGCCATCTTGGCAGCTAGTATGCTAGCTAACGTTAACTAAGGAAAATATTTGTAAATGATCATCACATTAAAGCGATATGATTTGATTTTTGCCCCAACTCTATTAACTGAGCTAGCTGTAATGTGCATGAACTTATCCGAGGCTTCGCGGCAGTGTTGTGCAACTGCAACCCAAGTGTGCTTGCAGATTTCAGAGACGTTAGCTAGCTTGCTAGTGAGTCTAAAAGCAATCGCTTAGGTACAGCTAGCTAGCTATGATGCCTACTGGAGAAGCTCTTACAGCCCTGATTTGTCACTTTAAACGCCATCTCACACACACACGACCTCTTTCACCATTGATTAGCAGCTTCTTTTCCCTAAAGAACGAACTGACAGTTCAGCCTGAGACATGTTATCTCATAGCTAGTTAAAGCAGCATTATCCTTCCATGCGTGCTATAGCGTATTACATTACTCAAGATAAAACGCTATTCGTCTTCCCACCCTGCTGACGCTAGTTGGGGGAAATGTTTGTCATCATTTTTATACTTAATCGCTGTGATTCGCTTTTTGCCCTAGCTTCACAAGCTAGCTAGCCGACAGCGATTGCTCTTGTGCTTGCAGATTGTTCTTGAGCTAGCCAGGTAATGAGCTATCCATTTAAATCTCCCAGAAATCTGATTGTACTCTTGGGACGTACAAAAGTGCTGCCAAACATATCAAAGAAGTTCATATTTCAGCAGGTTAAATTAGCAAGTGAGGAACATTGTTTTCAGCCAGTCATCAAAACTTCTCCCATTGCTACGTGGCTTGGGAATCGCGATTAAACTAGGAACAGCGGCAGCCTGACTGCTGGCCGTTTATCGGACCGTTCTGCATGATGTATACATTGTGCATGTTTCAGGAGTGGCGAACTTGCAACTCGGCAAGCACAAGAGCAATCATCAGCTAGCAAAAACCGAATCACAGCGATTAAGTATAAAAATGATGACAAACATTTCCCCTAACTAGCGTCAGCAGGGTCGGAAGATGGATAGCGTTTTATCTGGAGTAATGTAATACGCTATAGCACGCATGGAAGGATAATGCTGCTTTAACTAGCTATGAGATAGGCATGGGCAACGCTCTGCATAAACTCTAATGGAATGCGTAACAGCTGAACTGGGGCGGTAAACAAGCCTCAGAAAACTTATTAAAAAAAATGATGTAAATACCATTTTCATACAAAAAGAACACCATGGTTTGATTAAAAGCAACCTTTTCCATAGGATACCCGCATTTCATACATGAACTCTGCGTATTACGGCCAAAAACGCGATTTGAACAGAGCTGTTGTTCGCCCATAGGATGAATGCCTGACCTCAATTTGCGCCGTGTTTACAAATTTTCAAGTGCACGGCGTGGCAAAAATAACCATTTAGGAGGGAGATTTCAAACAGCCCGCGTCGACGTCTTATCCCAGCTACGGCCCTGATTTGCTAATAGCCATCTAATTTGAGAAATAACGAGTTTGTTCGTCCAGGCTAGTCCTCCAGGGGATGTGAAATAAGTTCGACAGAAGTTGGTGAAGTTCGTCACGAGTTCGCCGTGATTTCTTCTCAACAATAGCAAGAAAGGTGAGCGATTTTTTTACTTGACCGCATATAGTTTGTTGACTGAATATCCTGTGACCCTATTTGTGAAGTTTCAGTAAAATATACCAAGGAACAAACCTGCGCCAGGCTTTTGAAGCCCACCGCTCACAAGCAAGATTAATTCACGTATACGCTTCAATTCGAGACTGCAAGGATGGAAATCTGAATAATCAATTAGGAAAAATTCTCCGCTCTCGGTAATTCTGTATATCGTTTAAACATTTTGTTAATCGGATTATGAAAGAAGACTGAAAATAAGCCCGCTTTTTGTTTGGATGTAAAAGCGCCAGATTTAAAGGAGAATACATTGTATATTGATTAAGCATTGAACTCTGCATAAGTCGAACTGTTTTAATATTTGTTGATGACATTGCTTCGGCTTCCTGGAAGCAAGTACGCGCAAATTTGCTGTCTAGTGAGCATTTCAGGTTCGATGTACTGAGTAATAACGCCGCGGAAATAACGCATTCTGCCGAATAGTCTTACTAAACTAGTTAATCGTCTGATTGTTAATCAAGCAAAGGGGAGGTTTCTGCCTCGCCAAACTAACCTCCGACTGCACGTCACTGTGTTTTACTATGAATTATTCACAGTAGCTCATTGAAACTATCATGGGAGGAGGGTATATGGACATAGTAAAAACAGTGCAAAGTTTTTTGTTTTTTTTTTTTTTTTTTTTTTACATCACCACGGGTTATTGAAGGGGGAACGTTTCGTAGCAGTGGGAGGGCGAACAACTGCCGGCGTCAGCGACTTCACTGCATTTTATATAGTAATGGGCGAGTAGCGTTAATGTTTGTCCTCCCACCGATAATTTTGACCTTTTTGCAGGCCATTGATCCAAAAAAAAAAAAAAAACCGCAACCCATTCATACCATTTTTTAATATCAATGCAAAACCTAATGTTGAACATAATTGGGTGAAATTCAATGCATTTTCCATTAAAAAGGGCTTGGGGGGTGCTGCTGTACTTCAGAAAAGGGGTAGATGACTTTAGCATCAATTATTTCTGTTAGGGTACCCTAATGGATAATTTGGCCTGGTTTATTTCGGAAGAGACTGTATTTTCGAAAATGCCCTCTGGCTTCACCCCCCAATTTTCACAATGGGTTTTGTTGAAAAATGCCGAAATCAGCCATTTTTGGGACCTTGTGGCTCTGAGACCCTTTCCTGTAAAGGCGTTGGACTTGTGGCAAACTCTTCATCTGTGTCTTCTGTACTTACCTGCAAAAAATCATTAGAAAATAATAAACACTTTGTTCTCAGCAACTCAAGAAATGTTGTCATTTTATTCATTTGTATTGCCCATGCCTATATGAAATAACATGTCTCAGGCTGAACTGTCAGTTTGTTCTTTAGGTAAAAGAAGCTGCTAATCACTGGTGAAAGAGGTCGCGTGTACGAGATGGCGTTTAAAGTGACAAATCAGGGCTGTAAGAGCTTCTCCAGTAGGCATCATAGCTAGCTAGCTGTACCTAAGCGATTGCTTTTAGACTCACTAGCAAGCTAGCTAACGTCTCTGAAATCTGCAAGCCCACTTGGGTTGCAGTTGCACAACACTGCCGCGAAGTCTCGGATAAGTTCATGCATATTACAGCTAGCTCAGTTAATAGAGTTGGGGCAAAAATCAAATCATATCGCTTTAATGTGATGATCATTTACAAATATTTTCCTTAGTTAACGTTAGCTAGCATACTAGCTGCCAAGATGGCTACATCCAAAGCGCAACGTAGCCTACTGCTCCATGGCACACACACAATACATAACAGCCTAGCCATCATGACATTATCAGTAAGCCTCCGTGCGTGCAAGCGCTATCCAGAAGCTGATTGGTTGGTATGCAAATAAGGAAGATGGTTTCCGCTCACGCCCCTAATGAGTGACGTCCTAGCGGAAAACCCGCCTTGATAAGACGCTGACAGATTGCATTTTAATTTTCATTGTGTCCCAAAAAGAGCGTGGTGACATGTATTTGAAAATGCAATGGACTGGGAGGCGCTGTTTCCCTTACTGCGTTTGAATATTGTCCCATGTATTGCAGGATACGTCTTTGAAAATGAAATGTCAAATGTTGTCATCATTATTATATCATTATTATTTCCAAGTGATTAGAAAACAGCATTTTCATTATCATGTTGACCCTAAAAGAGCGTGATGACATGTAAATGTAAATGCAATAGGCTGGGGGTGCTGTTTTGCTTATTGCATTTGAATATTGTCCACTGTATTGCGGAGCATGACTTTGAAAATGAAATGTGTATCAGCTTTTCATTATCATCTGAATATAGTCATAGATTTCCCAGATGTGTATGTGAAAATGAAAGTGATAATTGGATTAATGCATTTTCAATTTAATATTGTCTCAAATAACTCATTCATAAGTGGAAAATTATAATGCAATAGTGGGATTACATTTTCATTTGAATATTGTCCACTATGGGCTTCCATACTCATGAATGCGATATGCAACTGTTTGCAGTCTACCTTAAATGAAATTACTGTTTAGCAAAGCTAGTGTTTGCCTAATGCAAGGTTCATTAGCAAACGTTATGTCTTCACTAATTACAATACAGGCTCGCTAGGTCATCAGCATCTGTCTGCCAGCGCCAGCGTTACAATTAAGATAAGCTAAACCTCCGAGGAATATTCGACATATAACTTCATGGCTCAGCCTGTAGTGCCGCATATAATTTTACTTAAGAATAATGAGTGCATGAATAAATGAACTGAAGTAATTTCATTTGCATCAAGACAAAGAACTAATGTGGAATCACAGTGAAATACAATTGAAATGACATTTGTACTGTTTGAATTAACATTTGACCATTATTTTGGCCACTGGTTTCAACGGTGGTTTTTATGTCTTCAGTTCGTACATGCGAGTGCGTGTGTGTGTGTGTGTGTGTGTGTGTGTGTGTGTGTGTGTGTATAAATGGGTCAATCCAAGAAATGATGTTTGGGCCTATTTTAGGGTCGTTTTGACTTCAGAGAGCTATAGAAAAAAATATCATGGACTTTTCTTCCTGTTTCTAGTCTCATTTGAAAGAAAACATCCAGGGCTTCAAAAGAAGGGCAAATTTACATATGTTGGCCCATAATTTCGCGAGTTATTGAACCCCAAAGTTAAAAAATTGCCCAAAATAGCCATTTTTGGGCCTTTTTCACCTCATTCCAAGCCATGTATTGTCAAGCCAAATAGTGCTAGACCACCATAAACTTATTTTTTCCTTACTGGGGGGTCATAGCTAACATTTCCATGTGGTTTAACCATTTCATGACCTACATTTTTTTTTTTCCTATATCTTTTAATTGGAATTTCAACTCGTTGAAATGCGAATTAATGAAACTTTCAGACCATCAACTAGCATACTAAGAAGGTAGTCCCACTGTTCATATTACATCCAGCCAAGAGGGTCCCTATGAGAGTTATGTTCATAGAAATATTTTTTACATACATTGACCTGAGCCTGTGCCAGCTTGAAAAAACTATTTTTCAACACCGGCCTCGTCACTCACGTTTCACTGACATTTACCCATTTATAGAGCAAACTACTGCTAACTCCTTTACTTCCTACCATCAAAACAAAGTTATAGGATATATGTAGCAACCCTAAACGTAAAATAATAAAGAAAATTAATTGAGGTTGGCTCTATGGGGCATTGCTCGGCGAGTGAAACGCGAGTGATCATCCGGCGCCAAAAATGTCGCAAGAAGAGGAAAGCAACTTCCTGTTAAGCGACGAAAGTAAACTACATCCGGGGTCCTTCGTAAACAACTCAGAGGATCTCAAGCTTTGAGGCAAGTTTACGGCAGATTTTACAGCAAAATACAAGAGAAATTCTTCAGAAAGGTAAGGAATTTGAATGAAATTCTTACAAAATATTGTTGAGGGGGTATCTGGGTGCATGCAGATGTCTCAATTTGTACCGAAACGATGTATTTTGGGTTCCATGGGTTAAAACAGATCGGCGAGTGAAATTTCCAAGCCGGTACGGCCATTGGTTTGCGTGTACGGAGCCATTTTCCGTGCCTGGCGTGGGTTTGGGGAAAAGTGATACGTGAGTGACCAGCCAGCCACCTTGCCGAAAATGGCCTCCGTGGCTTGAATTTCTGTATCCTTGGCTGTAAATCGATGTTATTTCTGAAGAATTAGGTGCCCCACATGTGTTACTACCTTTTTAGGCCATGTTTGGGCATTTTGAGTCGACCCCCCCCCACCCGAAGAAGGGTGGAATGGCAAAATTTTGTCAGAATTTTCACTTTTTGGCCCCCCAAACGGCCTAATTTCACTAGATTACATGCTTTTTCCATGTTATATTCCTTCACACACCTACTCTTAATCGTTTTAGTGTGTTCAACCTATCCTGGGTAGTATAATATTGCCACAGCGCAGGCCTAAAGGTATTTGGCCACACCGCGTCACTCACGTTTCACGTACTACGATTATGGCCGCCACACACCTCTATATGCACAGCCCGGGAATTTTCACTTGTTAGTATTTTAGATAGGCCTCTTCTCTAATATGCTGACCAGAAGTAATGAACATTGTGCAATACCTTCACTGCGTTTAGGTACATTTTCCCATCGTCACTCGCATTTCCATTTCTATTTTTTCGTCAGAAAGGGCACCTCCACCCCATCCAGCCTATTCATATTTCACCAGAAGATGGCCTTATGGTACCCCTAACTTACTCAACAGCCAATATGTAGATGCTGCATACTTTTTTTAATCAAAAATTTCTGGGGGCTGTATTTTGGGTTTTGACTGGATATTTGGTCACTATCAGTCGCGGCTCGTGAACTGCCAACAGCAGAGGCTCAAACAATCCCTTAAAATGAATAAGTGGTTGCGCTGCTGGATAGCTCACTCGGTTAAGGCACTGCGTCGCAATGCAGAAGTGACTATCACGTCGCGGGTTCGAGCCCCGGTTGTACCAACTGGCAGTGAGCGGCAGCTTTTTCAGAGTAGTGCACAATTGGCTATTGTGCTACAGGGTTTCAAATTGGGAAGGGACTGCCGGGGAAGGAAAGAAATAATAGCTTTGTTCGCTGCTCAAGCGCCTCCTGTTGGCCAGACGGGCGCTCATCTGGAAGATTCTAAGTCTGTTCATGTCCGGATATCCTCCGCCTTCATTCTGAACTTGCGAAGATTCATCCAATGAGTGTATAAGAAGCAGCAGGCTGACAGGCGCGTGCTTTGGAAGAGAGCCGCGAACTGTCTACACTCTCCTGAATTGGCAAGAAGGGGTCGCAAACGAGCAAGCCTTGTAGTTCACCAATTGGGCATTCCAGATTCGGGTGGGATTGGAGATGCCAAATTTAAAAAAAAAAAAAAAAAAAAAATGATTGGTCATGACCTGTTTTAAATCAGTCATTTAAATTACCATTATAGAAACTCTGAAAACTCTCAACATTACCAGGTGTGGCCAGTTTTCATTTATAACATATACCTGTCAACTCTCACGCATTCGGTGTTAGTTTAAGTGGCATATTTTCGTTCCTCTGCTGTAGTCAGCAATTATTCAATCATCGAGTATGTAGATTCTGGTATGGAACTGAAGTCCTTGTGCACAGAGGAGTTGGAGGCAATGGAATTGCATAAAGACATTTCAAATTATCTTATTTCATTTAAACGATCGTGAAACACATGCATTGCTTCCAACCACTGAGTAAAGAAAAGCGTGTGAAGTCCGGAGTCATAATCGGTATGCGTTGTAAATGAAAACTGACCACACTTGCTAATGTTAACAGCTGGCCCGCGCAGAGTCGCTGATGTCACGAAAAAGAGTTAAATTTTATTTTCAAAGGCATGGTAGAAACCCTAGATGGGCCAGATATGTGTATTTATGCCCTTAATTTAATAGTAGAGCATGTTTTGTGTATGTAGGAGTGATATGGATACAATCCAATGATGTATAGTGGTGAGAACATCGCAAAACTTGGGTGAGGAATCAACATGGCAGTGCTTTGCTGCTAGAGTCAGCTAACCCGTAACACTATCAATCAATGCGAGGTGGATTTCTTAACTTGCGACAAACAAGTAGAACAACGAACAACAACTGCATCGGTTTTCACAAACTGGAGTACTTGGAACAATTTATTGATCAGCAATTCTACCACAGAAAGAACCGAAACGCGACTGGTCCACAGAAACCAACGAGGGAAGTACCACCACTATCTAGGTCAGTGTATTAGAATCCATTAATCACAAACTGTCCATCTTAGAAATTCTACACAAAGATATTAAAGAATTAAAAACCAGCCTGGAATATAGCCCATCACAGATCGACACCCTACAGCTCGAAAACAAGGAGTTAAAACAGTCAGCACTCTCCCAGCTCAACTCAGCTTAATCTCTAATGAAAATAAAATAATGAAAGATAATGTACTCGACCTACAATGTCGCAGCATGCATGACAATCTTATCATTACGGGAATACCGGAACAAAACCCAGAGAATGAAATCAGGTTTAGTGCGGTTTACATGAATTGCCTATCAGTGGACACCGTTAAAACCATCACATTTCACCGGGTTCATCGTATCTGAGCAAAAAATCCCAATAAACCCAGACCGATAGTGGCATTGTTTGAGCACTACAAGCAAAAAGTATTTGTAAAAAGCAGAGGAAAAGAACTTAAAGGAACTCACTTTGGAATAAATGCCCAATATCCGAGGGAAAACCGGGAGTGAAAAAAAAAGCTACTACCAGCCATGAAGGAGTACCGACAGAAAGGCTGCCGCGTCACACTTACTGTTGATAACCTGCTCATAGACGGCCAACTCTTCTGCGACAGTAACGTTACAACTTGGCTATCCTAGTCGCACGAGCTTGACCTCCAACGAACAAATGGAATACCTCTTCAAAACTCGCCTCAAAGACAACTGTTTATCCATCTGTTTGTTATCTATCTATCTACCTAATATCTTTCTAATCTGTCAATTTATTTTTCAATCTATCTGTATGAAAATTTTCCTATATATCCATTTGTTTTCATATCTGTCCATCTCTAAATCTATGTAAAACTTTTCCTATCCAACTATCTATCTATCCATCTAGTATCTATCTAGTAATTCTCCTATCTCTCTTGCAATCTATATAAAACTTTTCCCAGCTATCTATCTGTCTTTATAATAGTTTTCACATCTGTCCATCTTTCAATCTACAAAAAAATTTCCCTATCTACCTATCTATCTAATGCCTGTGATCCACTTACGCTTTTAAGGCTTCCGCACGCAAGCAATCGTGGCCAGTCAGAAGCTTTTGGAAGCGCCGGGAACCATCCGAAACTCACGCAAACAATCGTAGAAAGTCAGAGTGATTGGGGAAAAAATTTTATCCCTTGATCCACTAATGCGAGCATTTCCGATTGATTCTTGCCAACGTCAACAATAAAGATGGCGGTTGTTTTTGTAATCTGTTTCTAATTGGCTAATTGCAGAGGAAATATTCGCCACCTAGTTTGCACTTGACGAACCGATACTCCCGTCCCTTCCGACAACTCATACCTTCCGACAAAATCAAACTGGTTTGATTTTTTTCGGAAGAGGGATCTGCGTGATCCGATCCAGTCGGAACGTGTCTTATTCACGCGGAAGGGTCAGAACAGGTCGGAAGTCATGATCCACCTATGTCTTGCGCGTAACAGAAATTTCCACTCGTAGTCGCTCCTAACTGGTCAGAAGGGGAGAATCGGGACAATCGGAGACCTTAAAAATGTAAGTTGATCACGGGCTTATCGATTAATCTTTCTCTATATATCAAAACCCTTTTCTATCTTTCGATCTAAGTTTTCTTATCTATCTATCTATCGATCTATCTGTCAGTCTGTCTGACTACTAAACATGTGCCTGTGTGTGTGCCTGTGTGTGTGCGCGCGTGTGTGTGTATGTGTGTGTGCATTAATCATATCAATCATCAAACAAAACAGCCTATATATGTGTGTACGTATGCGTTTATGTGAATGTATATGTGTGTACATATGTGCGTATGTATGTATATGTGTATGTAAGAATATGTATATGTGTATGTATAAGTACATATATGTGTGTGTATGTATGTATATGCATGTATGTATGTATGTATGTATGTATATATATCAAAGTTTAAAGTAATCTTTTTTGTCCCCGAGGGGCAATTTGTGGTACAGCCAGCAGTATACGTGTGTGTGTGTGTGTGTGTGTGTGTGTGTACGCAGGAATTCATATGTACGAGTATGTATGTATGTGTGTATATGTATATAAATGTATATGAAAAGCTTGTTCTGTCTGTCTTTCTGTCTACCTGAATGAAAACCTTGTACTGTGTCTAACTACCTGAATGAAAATCCTGTAATGGTGTATATGTTTGCATATTAACCATACCTATTATCAACGAAATACTAGCCCACATATCTAGAAATTTGCCTCCTCTATCCATCTACCTTTCCATGTATTCATACCTGTGCTGTTGGGAATGTAAAGGGAAGCGGAGTGTGTGTGCTTGTGTGTATGTGTATGAGTGTGTATATGTAAATGTGTGTGTGCGCACACATTATTGGTACACAAGAAGACTACACTTCCATATAATTGTAACATCCTTTGCTCTCAAAAACAATAACTGACAAAATCCACGAACCAAATTGCTAAACGGACATTACACATCTAAATTGACACCCAGGTGTAATGGAACGTCAAACTCAAGGGCAAATGGATTTGACTGGAAGTCTAATCCTTTTCTTTTTAATGTACACTATATTAAATTTTCTGTTTTGTTTCTTTTTTTCTTTTACACCTAAATGTCAAGCCATAGAAGCTTCATTTTGTGACCTACAAAAGGGGTGGGGATAATTTTTGTGTGATAATTTACATAAAAATTCAAGAAGTATTCAGTTACTTTTCACAAGCGTAATTTTGGTGCAGTTATGAGAATTTTCGGTTTTCTTTCACTATTTTTTGGCATGAATCATCGCGAATTCTCGAGTAAAACAATGACCAATCAGACGTCGTATGAGATCGCACGTAAAATTACAGCCAATGACAGTTCACGTAGTGTAGCACTGTACCCAAATTGGCGGTCTCCAGTGAGGAGGACGGTCCATCTTCAAGTGAAGAAAGTTCGGCTGAAAATGTATGTTACATGTGCATGAACACATCAAAAAAAAGGAAGTTACACGATTGTCCGCGAAGACCTGGTCCCGCTTTCTAAATTTTGTGTCACTATGGAAAACTTTGGAAGGACCGTAGGCTAAAATGGCGGCAGATTTTTCTGCTTCCTGCAGCGGTATGACTATGAGCGGTGCTGCAAGTGGTAATGGGGCCATCAGTGGTTGATAGTATACCTGATGGAGTTTCAAATGAAGGTAAAAACTTTTATCTTCATCTAATTTGGAGAAACATTAACCCCTTTTCAGCTGATTACCGAAACGGTGCACTTTTTGACCCTCATTTTGACCATGTGGGCCTGTTTTGATTTTCAAAAAGTTGGCCTCAAATGAAAGCTTATTCAAAGAACTTCAAAATGCAACACAATCAAACTTGGAACAAATACTCCTACTTGGAAAAATAAGACCCCTTTTAAGCGCTATTTACACATCGGCACAACTACTCTCAGTGTACAGGTAAATGTACGTTCATGGTCTGACTCCGCACCCTGAAGAAGTGACAGCAGAGCAGTATTGTCTGAAAATTTTACAAGAAAGCTATCCTCTTTAAAGGTACCATCCGAGGTGGCTCATTTTTTGGCAAAATTATAAAAATCTGAGTATATCTGGTAAGTATTAGACAGTAATCGATAACATAAGTGATTTGACATATCAATGACGGAATTTGGTCATCTGTGTTCGGAGCAGGGGCCACAATTAGGCTACCAATCAAATTGGTCTCAGACAACTTTAATTGGATGGCCCGTCTGTCAGTCAAACTGCCAAATCAACATGCACACTGTTCTTTGCGTGCATTCCAATGTGCACGCACTTTGGCTATAGCCACATTGCCAGCAACAGCTAGAAAGCTAGGCATTCGGACGGAGTCATGGCACAGCCGAGCGAGCAGCCACTTTTCCAACCTCCAGCTGCACCCAGTGGTCAATCACCAGCTAAAAAGACAAAAACCTTCATTGAAAGTATGCAAGAGAGACAAGAATATGTAAAAATTGCAAATGCAACTCGAGTATCCCTTGGCAGAGAAGCATTCGACCGCTGGAGAGAACTGAAGACACTGAAAGGTTTTAAAACCGACGCACTCGTAGCGGAGTTTCTTTTAGACTGGTAAGCTAGCTACTTGTCTTTCTTTCTGTGTGAATGCTGTACATAGACAGAAAGTGTAGTCTATACACATTGAATAGTAAGGTCTTGGCTACTTTTGATGTTAGCCAAATAATGTTAGCTACAGCCCACTAATGGGTAGCGAATGTTTACTTGTTGTTGTATGCCTAGAGACTGGCACTAGCCTAGGAAACTTGTGTGTAGGCTTAAATGCCCTGGTTATGCTGTGAATCCAGTGTTGAAGGATACAGGTGTCGTTGGTGGCTTTGTGTGATGTAGCGTTAGGTCTGACTGCCAGTGGCCTACTTGTGTGTGGGCTATTATTCCCTGGCTATGCTGTAAATCCTGTGCAACCGCCATCGATATCCACCACTGCTAATGCTGTCTGTGTTGTAATGTTGTCTCCGGTGCTATCAAAATATGCTACCTCATGTTCTTCTGCGCTATGCGCAACTTAAAATCTTGGGCTCTATTTCTTCGCCACATCAAGTATCTTCAAAAATTATAAATATGTCTTTTTTCAGTGCGCCTTTCGACCTTTTAGCGTATTTATATTTGCATGTACACGCTGGGTTTTCTTGAAAACGCAGAGATTGGATGATAATGGCGTATATGGGCATATATCTTCAAACAAACTTATCCAACTCATAACATCTCCATATGTTATAATAAGATAACAAATGACAACGTTACTATTGTACACTGATTCATATTGCAATATTACGGCGAGAACAAAGACTTTACGATCGCTTTGCATTACGGTCAGGGCAGTTGCTAGGAATTCTGGGTCCCCTGTCAGAATATCAGCATGGGCCCCCTGACTTTTCATTGCCATTTTTTACGACTATGTATCATGATGCTATTCTTTATTTTTCCATTTCTCAGTGTTCTTGGCAGTGCCTAATGCAATACACCCAATTTTTCCTTATGTTATGATTAATCACTCAGTTAAGAGTCAGAATATCATTATATGAATTATGAATTATAAGTTGTCTTATTCACATTCACTCCCACTCACTCATCATCAAAAACATCTTCAGACTGCTGGTGGTAAGGGTCTGTTGCTGGGTCGGGTTCAGATGAAGTGACCACAGCTGATTCTGGAGTAGCTGTGCATACCGGTTTAATTGTTCCATTTCATATTTCTTTTGTAAACACTTAAAGTTATGTTCTATGGAACAACTGATGAGGAACTAACCTACCGAGTCTGGGGATAAACAAAATCTAAATAGCCTTCTCAGTACCATAGCTCTAAGCACTCAGCTTCATTTTGCTATTGTTATGAGGTGAGCAAGCTCTGTAAAATTGCCCCCTGCGTGAACAAGACTTATGTCAACCGGCTAAAGTTGCAGTTTAGTTTTAGTAAACACTTATGCAAGAAGGTCAGCCTTGTCAAGCAATTATTTTAGTTACACCTAAGGTTACCACACTGACTGCATGTAGTTCGCTAGCCAAACCTAGCCTGTACAGTCACGAGAGCCAAGTATGCAGTAACCACTCATAATAAGAATGGAGGAATATGTCCTGCTGCTACCGGATTTTTTGACGGCATATTATAATGGCTGGCAAATGATAACCGATACCGTTAATAACTGAGTAATGTCATTCTTGTCAGGCGATTATTTACTCAGCTGACCGCACGTCACATTAACGTAACGTTGGCAGCTGAATAGCCAGCCTGAACAGCTAACATAGCAAGCTAATTAAATACTCTCACTTTCTTTGAAAAGAATTTTGTAATGTTCTAGACCCCTGCTCTGCTCCTGCTGTCCTCTCTCTATTCTTTTCTGGTGTCCAGATTTGTGTGTGCGCTTGTGTGTTTTAGACATCATATTCGCAAGGGCGGTGCTCCCTGCTTGCTGCCTTGGTTCGCGACCTCGCCAGCAAATGGCATTATGGCAAAAACGTGCAGACAATTTTCCAAGACAAGCACGAAGCATGGACCGAACCATTTTTTAAGAAGGGGGCTACTGAAATGTATTTCATCAATATTGCATGCCTTAATGGCTTTGTTTAAACTCTCATGCATTAGTATGAATATTAGGTAAATCTATGCAGAATAATTTTGTCATGGCTGTTACTGTGGGTTTTGTTGGCCCTAATGGACTGTGGGCCCTTAGAATTGTCATCACCTTTCCCCCCTATACGACGGCGCTGATTACAGTGGCATTTTTTGACAAGGCAGCACAAATTGTCAGAACACCGGCCGCACCGGTCAGCTGTTTGTTGTGGAATGAAGCACGCGCACGTACTGAGAGGTGGGGGCATGGTTTGGGTGATTCCTGTTTGGACGGAGGGAGTGGGTGCTTATCAGTTGTGCAATTTGAAAAAAAAAATCTTAAGTCCAGACGCCTGGTATGGTAACTTTAAGAGACCTGCAGCTGTCAGTATATAAGATAAAGAGCAACGGAGAAAGTACACAACCTTGTGGGGAACCAGTGTTAGAAACAAGGGCTTTAGACATAACACCATTGACTAAAACCTGCTGTGTCCAGTCTGTTAAAAAGTTTAAAAACAGGGTTAACGGCTGATCGGACAGATTAAAATAAGAAGCTAGCCTCTCAATTAAAATATGAGGTTGCATCCTATTAAACACTGAAGAAAAATCAGCAAATAAAAGTCTAACGTGAGATTTGGGTTTCTCCCGGTGTTATGAATTTTATCAAGGATGAAAATTTTGGCATCATCTACTCCTTTATTCGTTTGGTATGCAAACTGAAGTGGGTCAAGTTTGCCTTCGACCAGAGTGAGAGCCTCATCCTTTAAGATTTTCTCTAGGTTTTCACAACAAGAGAGGTTAGAGCCACAGGTCTAAAATCTTGTAATTCCCTAGGGTTATTAGTCTTGGGAATGGGAATTATAGTTGAAGATTTCCAAATTGTTGGAAGCTTACAGCTGTCACACACATTTGGAAAAAGCTGGGTGAAGACACCACTGAGTTGCTCAGCACAGTAGTGCAGTGTATGACCGCAAATAATATCAGGGCCTGAGGCTTTCCTTTTGTTTGTTTTCCTAAATAAAACCATTACCTCTTCTTGATTTATCAAGATATCTTTGCAAGGTGTCAGGGAGTTCCTAAACCTGGAGACCTCTTGGGTAAAATCAAACCTTTCAAAGCGTAAAAAGAAGGAGTTAAAAGCAATCAGCAAACAGTTAATTCTGACCCCATTCACATTAATATGCTGATTTGTTTCTGATTCTGTCTTGCCCTCTGTATCTGATTGGTTCCCGTACTTCACATCTGATTTGGCTTTTGGTATTCGAGATTCTCTTTGTGATTTGTCTTTGGTGTACCATCTTCCTGGTTGTGATCATTGGACTGTCCTCTGATTACAATTCTGGATTTGCCCATTTGTACTAAAGTTTCACTGCCAGTTACTGACCTGGATTGCCTGAACCTGCAAACTGGATTCCCGTCTGCATTTGAGTTCTGACTCTGCCCCTTATCAGTCGGGCCCATGATTGTCATGATTCTGGATGTGCTGTGTCTTTTATTTTTTGATTTTGCATATTATACATCGTGGTTTTTCTGTTTATGCCATTTCTGTATTCATTGCACTTTTGTCACCCGTCTTGTGATCAGTATGGTACAGTCCGTCCTCCCAGTCTGCGTGCCCACATGCTTCGGGTGATTTCAGTGGTTTCTGGTGTTTCACATTATTACTTCAATTCTCGTTTACTTCCTTCGCCCTGCTTTCCTTGATTACTAATATGCTAACATTTATATTTTGTATTATATTTACTAATCTAGCTAACCTATGTATTTACTACTAACACAATGTCAGCTCTCGCCCTGTTCTAGTCTCCGACCCTTGCTGTACTTTCCCTGTGTCTCTCTGTGCCTCTGCAAAATCTCTCGCACATGTTTAATTGCAATCCTTCACTCCTTGATCTGTGCACGTAGAACTCCTTGACCGGAGCCGTTTATCTGTCATAGGTTGTCTATGCGAATCCTGTCCATGTCTTGGCACCTGCCAATTATTGTCTTTAGGACTTCCCTATGTGTATTTCCCTTTGTAATTAGTTCTTATCCAATTCACCTGGCCCTGCATAGCATGTGACTTCCCTCTTGTCTATTTAAAGTCTTCACTGCAGCTTTTACCCTGTCAGAACATTGATCAATTTTCACTAGTGCAGAGAGCCTCGTATGTCTTTTGATTATTGCTTCTAACTACGAAATTTTTTTGTACGACCTTGATCTTGCCTTGCCCCTTCTTGTTCTTGTTTGCTACTTTTGGATTCTGACCCTTTTTCTGTACGACTACGATTATTGTTATTGACACCCTGTGTATGACCTTCCCTTCTGAATTTTGACCACGAGTTTTGGATTACTGATTTATGTACCGTTGCACATCTGCTTCTCTGGTTTGGACCCCTGCCTGTTTATCGACTTTGTTTTCGGATTCTGATTTTGGCTTGGCAATTCCTGTGTCTTCTGGTTTTGACCCATTTTGCGATAAAGGCGTACGATTTTTGGAATTTTGGTACTTGCATGTGGTTCCTGAACGCACCATTACAATGATACTATATGTGATTCAGCCTGGAGCACGGTTGACATGTTTTGGGCTGCAAACATGCAACATCTTGTGTATTTCAACTTCCAGTTTTTTGTTTTTTTTTGGTCATGTTTTCTAAAGGCCATAATAGACTTTTTCCAATCTGCAACTTTACCCTCCTGGGGCCTATTGCACAAAGGCGGGATAAGGGATTAGCCCAGAGTCAACACGGGATTAGCCTGATCTCAAGCCCCATTTCGGTTTTGGTTTGGTTTATTTATGGATATAGAGAGACAAAAAGGATCCAAGGGATAACATGTAAAAGCGATGAACACTTTTTTCCAACATGGTCCCGGACCATGCACAGAGCATGCGGGCTAAGCCATGGCACTAATTACTATGGAAACAAAGTCTGTGGAGCTAGCCAGCTAAGTGCCTTGCTCCAGCCAATTTCACCTCACCTCATTCAGCAGTCACCCAAATTGAAAATCACCTTAACAGTCATTCTAAATTGTCCACTACACATTGCTGTCTCAATTATAGTAGGCCCAGAGTAATTATCTGAAAAACTTGTGACCATTGATGTTAGTAAAATAGCCAATATTATGTTCATTATATTATAATTATAATCATTATTTTCAAGTATCCATGTGACGGTCACCATCGCAATTCTGTCAATCCCTCTTCCATGTAACATTTTAACCATATTTAGAATCTGCCATCATCAGATTTGTCCTTATTTCCCAAACTGAGACTTCCATCTGAGTAGAAAATGAGCAGTGCTGTATGAAGGGGGTTACAGTGTTTCAACACAGTCTTAAATCACTAAAGTAACCCCCTTCATACAGCAGTGTTGCTACTTTTCTCCTTCTTTATTCAGACTGCGACGGATAAGAGAATCGTTGCCCTCGCAAATACGTGTACAATGTCGCTCGCTTCGCGATACTGGAATCAAACATTTTCAGGAGGTTGAAGTTTTTTCCTGACGTTAACATTTTACTTTCTAATTTGAATATGCTTCCATCAGAAGTGATTAAAAGCAGAAAATAAAGTCAACTAGTCTGAAAACGTCTTCTAGATCGGACTATCATCTCAGGGTTTGTGCATGACAAAAAAAGGGGCTTGAAGCAAAATTTTGGTATATCAGCAAAAGTATGCTTGGAAAAATTTCTAACCACTTAGGTTTGCTTGGCAGTTCACGTGTGCATTTTATGCACAATCACATCTGCCTGTTTTCTTGTCTCGATGTTATATCTTAAATAGGGTACATCTAGCAACGACGGCTTATCCCATTCACGCAGATGCCGAAGTGCATCAGCTACTCCTTTTCGACGGCGCTGAAACTCTTCTTGAGTTCACTTTAATTTGATTTTAGCTCACTTTAATACTCCGTTCAAACACCTTGCACCATTAAAACAGAAACTGAAAGAGTGGCACAGGCATTTCAGAGACGGCGTCGTCTCTCTGTCTGAACACGGCCTTTAATTGAAAGCTGGCGCATGTGTCTGCTGCAGCTACTTAGTCTCCATGGTGATGATCAGCGATTCTGTGATCGATCTCGGGGTCTATTTGAGGTAGCCGTGTGCGCGCACTCAGCAGGATCAACAGCAGCTGGCTTAACTTAGCCGATCATCCTCCACCCGCTGTTGGCTTTGTGCAATCAATTAAGCCTGCGACGCGCTGTTTGAGGATATGGCAATCCTCGCTTTGGCGTTGATCCAGGATCTCAGGGTCCGACCTTTGTGCAATTGGCCCCTGGATTCTCCCACCTGTCTGTATACTCTCTTGAATCTGTTCATTTTCTGTTTTCTTTTTCATTGTTATTTTCATCCCTTAGAGAACAAAACCCTCATGACAACAGAAAAGTGTGTTGTGGGATTTGGAATGACATCCCGTTCACCAAGCGGCTACTTCTATAAAAACAGATGGGTTTCTTCCTCCTGCCAGAACGGCAACTTCCTCAGTGCAGATGCCATTAGTAAATGTCTGAAGGGCAAGACATTGAAACTTATGGGAGACTCGACTGTTCGTCAGTGGCAAGAGTTACTCCGTCAGCTACTGAAAGGTAACGTCAATGTGCAACTTCAGGCAAACATGACAATTTAAGTTGGCTGTTGTAGGCCAAGGAATTTGAACAGTTCTGCTGTGTTCAGAGTTGGGAGGGGAAAAAATTCAAAAAATATTTAAAAAAAAATAAAATTGAGTGCACCGGGGATACACATAAGGGGGGTTCCAGGGTTACCTAACTTCGCAATTCTTACTGTTTTCTTGTTTCAGATCTGAAATATTTGAGTCCCTATGATACTCATTACTACGCACGGGCCGCGGATTCCCGAAGGAACCTGACTGTTCAGTGGAAGATGCATGGCCATCCTTTTGTAACAGTCTACAACATGGCAAAAGACATAGTTGGCTACGTTGCCAGGGAACTTGACAGAGTCGAGGCTGGTGATGTAGTGGTCATTGGAGTGGGGCAGCACTTCAGGCCCTTCCCTCTGGAGCTCTTCATCCAGAGGCTGATCAACATACGCAAGGCCATCCGGAGGCTCCAGGAACACAGCCCCCAGACCCTCGTCGTTATCAAGCTGGAAAACACCAGAGAGTTAAGCTCAGCGATCATCCAACTGAGTGACTGGTTTGGCTATTTGCAGAATTTGGCTCAAAGAAAGGTGTTCAGGGACCTGAAGGTGGCGCTAGTAGATGCCTGGGACATGACAACAGCCGCAAACACCTTAGCCGTTCACCCAAACAGAATTGTTGTTTCCAATGAATTGGCTCTAGCCCTATCATACCTCTGCCATGATATATAGAGGTGCATTCTACAACCCCTAATCAGAAAACATTGGGACAGAATGTTAATTTAGAATTAAGACAGAAAGGAAAGCATTTGTGTCTGACAATTGTGAATAAAGTTACTACCATGTGCGTTTTCATTTGAGAAGGTACAAAACTTGAGCCCATAATATTATGTTCTTGTACTGTCTGCAATGGAATACAAGTCAAAGTAAATCTTTAATCACTGGTTTCTCATACTGTCTCAACTTCTTTTGAGTTGGGGTTGTGAAACCAACCAACTTTATAAATCAATTTCTGCATTATGTTTTAAGCACACAGAATTGTTTTACGGTTCACTTACAACTTCCCATTTTAAGGTTTTAATTGGGACATGCCTCGCAGGTGATCACTTAAGTGAACCGTAATTTCCTGCAAAATCACCTGGGCCTCGTTTCCCAAAAGCATCTTAAGGCAACGATGATCGTGGAATCCCTTTTACGAGCCATTTTACGTTCGTGGAGTGTCTCCCAAAACCATCATAACTTAAGACGCTCTCAGAAAAATCGTCATAGATCTATGAGTGCTGAAGACCACTCGTCCATGTTTTTTTCATATTTTTCCCTCAATTTTAGCGGTTACATATTTCCCCCCTCAATTTTAGGTGAAGGTAAGCAACTTTCCACTACTCTACACGTACTATACTAGTGCTACTGTAAACAATATTAGTATCATACATATTGTTATATACCAAGGAGCAACAGTAATGTAATACATATACATTACAATGACGTCACTAATTAGTAAAGTGACTCATGTTGACCAAAACGTTAAAAAAAAAAAAAAAAAAATACAATGACAAGCTACTTCAATAAATCAATAAGGATGACAATCAGTGTGGTCTACAAAGTTCATTGAGCATGAAACATAATAATAGCATACTATTTGCAACTAATTTGTAAGCATATTTTGAATCAAAAACAGGCAAAAATTGACGCTAGTGGCAACCACCCCCCCCTACCCTTCGACTTTGACAGCTACCCTACCCCCGGGGGGTGAAATCGTTTTTTCATGAAAATGAGCGCATAGGATGAGTAAACAATTACCCAGAAGCATTAGATCATATCTGTTAACGTTTTTGTGCGACAGAAAAAAATCTGTTGGGTGGGTGGTATCCATCCCCCCACCCCTTGGTTGGACGAGGGTTAAAATACTGATGTAAATGCATGCCAAGTTCTTTGAGGTCAGATTGCAATCTAATGGCCACAAGCATTGTAGGTGATTGCCAATAACATATTTTGATGATGCAACACTTTACAACGAATGAAAATGCATTCTCAGTCACATGCTTAAACCACTTAATCAGAGATACAAGCAGCATAACTTTGCAGCTGGCCCCACTTCCTCTCAGTGAACCCTTGTAGAAACAAATTTAATGTTCATGTACAAACCCCAATTCCAATGAAGTTGGGACATTGTGTAAAACGTGAAAAAAAAACAGAATACAATAATTTGCATGTCCTTTTTGACCTTTATATAATTGAGCGCACTACAAAATATTTAGATATTTTGACAAGATATTTAATGTTCAAACTGATAAACTTTATTGATCTTTTGGAAATATTCACTAGTTTTGAATTTGATGCCTGCAACAAGTTCTAAAAAAGCTGAGACAGGGGCAACAAAAGACTGGGAAAGTTGAGGAAAGCTCAAAAAACATCTGTTTGGAACATTCCACAGGTGAACAGGTTAATTGGAAACAGGAGAGTGTTATAAGGTATAAAAGGAAGCATCCCCGAAAGGCTCAGTCATTCACAAGCAAGGATGGGGCGAGGTTCACCACTTTGTGAACAACTGCGTGAGCAAATAGTCCAACCATTTAAGAACAACGTTTCTCAACGTGCAATTGCAAGGAATTTAGGGATTTCATTATCTACAGTCCAAAATATCAAAAGATTCAGAGAATCTAGAGAAATCTCTACACGTAAGCGGCAAGGCTGAAAACCAACACTGAATGCCTGTGACTGTCGGTCATTCAGACGGCACTGCATTAAAAACCGACATCATTCTGTAAACGATATAACCATGGGGCTCAGGAACACTTCGGAAAACCATTGTCCATTAACACAGTTCAGCGCTACATCCACAAGTAAAAGTAGATGTTGGACTTCACAGCCTTGGTGTAGTACAACCTCACTGCCATCAGCCCCCTCATCACCCGGGTCATAAACCACTCCCTTCAAGCCGGCTATGTTCCACCTACACTGAAAACAGCTGTCATCAGACCACTTCTCAAAAAGCCCACCTTAAATCCGGAAGTTCTTGCAAATTACAGGCCTATCTCCAACCTTCCATTCCTTTCTAAGGTGCTGGAAAAAGCAGTAGCCGCACAACTTCAAAATCATGCCAAACAAAACAGTCTTTACGAGACATTTCAATCCAGCTTCCGCCCTGGCCACAGCACAGAAACGGTGCTGGTCAGGGTCACCACTGACCCTCTGATGACGGCTGATGCTGGCTCTCCATCTGTCCTGGATCTGACAGCTGCCTTCAACACCATGACATCCTGCTGCACCGTCTACACACCATGGGCCTCTCTGACTCTTTTCTTAATTGCTTTAAATCATACCTCACTGGGAGAACAGAGCATGTTGCACTGGGAGAGGCAAAATCCATGACACACAGTGTCACCTGTGGTGTCCCCCAGGGTTCGGTGCTGGGCCCCACCATCTTCGCCCTGTATTTGCTGCCCCTTGGTCGTGTCATCAGCAGGCATGGGATATCCTTTTATTGTTATGCTGATGACAAGCAGCTTTATCTCAAAACTAACCCCACCTCCTCTGCACCTCTGCCATCTTCTACACTCAACATCTGCCTGGAGGAGATAAATGCGTGGATGAAGCTCAACGTCCTGCACCTAAACAGCTCGAAGACTGAAGCCATCCTAGTCGGCACCCCACACAAGGTCCAGACATCCACCATCACCAGCATCACTTTCTCTGGACAGGACATCTCACTCTCTTCAATAGTCACCAACCTTAGTGTTAAAATGGATCCCCATCTCACGTTTGAACCCCGCATTCAACAACTGTGTAAAACCTCCTTCTACTCCCTCAAAAACATTGCCAAACTCCGCCCATCACTTTCTCTTGCAGACACAGAAAAACTCGTCCATGCCTTTGTCTCCTCCAGGCTGGACTACTGTAGTGCTCTCCTCTCTGGGATTCCTAACAAAAGCATCCAAAAGCTTCAGTACATTCAGAACTCCTGCTGGGATCCTGATGAGGGTCACAAATTTGAACAACCCAGCAAACAATTCTACGTTGCCACAACATTGTGAGAAGGTCACTGATTGGTCATGGTGACGTTACAAAATTATGTTGGCGCAATGTCATTGTGTAGACTCCCAGCTATGTTGTCACAATGTGGGTAAGTCACGTTGTGTTGTGACCTTCATGCAACCTTTGTGACGTTACAAAATGACGTATACGCAACGTCACTGTGCAGACTCCCAGCTGAGTTGTCACAACGTTGCCAAGTGACGTTGTGTTGCAACCTTCAGGCAACCTTTGTGATGTTACAAAATGACGTTTACGCAACATCATTGTGCAGACTCCCAGCTATGTTGTCAGAACGTTGCCAAGTGACGTTGTGTTGCAACCTCTGTGCAACCCTTGAAAAACCTTTATGTGACCATTCACAACCATCCCACAACCCAAAATAACTGTTTCAAAAGTATTCTAAAATATAATATTTTTGTGATTATTACTATTTTATGTGAAATTTCCCTGTAATCTTATTTCCTAAAAGTGACCACAGAAAACATAAGTTAAAGTTGTAATAAACAACAGTTTATTTACATTACATTACAAGATCTAAATTAATTTATTCATCACTTTAATTTTCATTTTTGACCAACCATTTTTTTTTTCCCAGAGAATTATTTTCTATAACTTAAGTCATAATTTTTTTTTTCAACTTCTAAAAGATGGTAGATTTTTAAAAAATAAAATACAGAAATGTATAGTGCTGTTTCCAGAGGGCCTGATTACTTTTTTCCCCAAGACTATCTGTAAGGGTTCTGCCCTGCAGCCCCTCCCCCCTCCGGCTGTCTTCGCCTCCATTTCAATGAGCCACACCTGTCGCTCGTTGAAGTGGAGGTGAAGTTAGGATATTTAAGAGCTGCATTGCCAGTTGGCAGTTGCAGCTGCATTCTGGTTTTTGGAGCCCTGATGTTTTGTGCTGCTGCTCCCCTGATGTGTTTGATGAAGGTTATTGTTTATTTTGTAATGTTTATTAAAAACCTTTGTTTTTTATCAGCCTGTGCGTATGGTCCTGTCATCCAGCTTTTAGGCCCATGGTCCTAGCTCCCGCCGGATTGCCATATTCATCCGGCGGGAGCAAATCCATGACACTATCAGGTACCAAAATGTTTTTTCCTTAAAATGTAGGCCTCAAATTATTTTATCATTTCAACAGTCATGTGGTACATCAGTAAATAATACATCATTCAAGTATACATATGAAGGTTGCAAGGGGAAAAACAGGGAATGTCAGTTTTTCACATTTTGAGAAAACGCTAAATCAATTTTTAAAGACTTCTGTTATTCGTTTATGCAGATTGCAGCTTGACCTTGGTTTTTCAGAAAGCGTATCTAAAGTATGATTGAAAAATATTGATACAATATTTTTCCCATGAACTGTACTGATTTTTGTAAGGTGTTATGTAACCTGAGTCTAAAATTGACATTCCCAGTTTCTGCGTTGCACGACATGTTCTTCTCAAACAGGTGTAGCCTGGAGCAATTCAAAATCAACATAACTTCACAAAACCCAATGTTAGTTTATTTTGAAATGATTTTTGGCAAGAAGGATAATTTTTGGGAAATTTGCATGAATACTGCACACACACACACACACAGACGCACACACAGACACACACACACAGACAAAAAACACCTAAAAAAAAAAAAAAAAAACACGTCATTCCAACAGCGATAAAGCAGTAAGTGAGAGAGTTCAAGATTCATCCTCCTCTTCATCATCAATATCAGAGGAGTCATTTTGGGGATTAGTATCTGGCTGTCCTTGATGTGGAAGACGGCCATAAAAGTCTCGGTATCCTGTGTACAGAGACGTTTGAGCTCCTGCAGGTTTTTGAACTTTGCTGCTGAGATGGGCAGAGGGGCCCTGTTGGAGGGCTGAAGTGATGCCTGCAAGGTTCTCCTTTTCCCAACAGGTTTTGTCATGACTGCACTGGCGAATGGGCCGTTCCAGCTCTCACTGAACTGCATCAGAAAAGGGTGGTCTTTGGAGAAGACGACTTCCCAAAGTGGTTGAGTTTTCACTGGGCAAGAGGCCACATTTAGTCCCTCATTACAACTTACTCTCCTTGTTCTTACGTTTCATGATTAATACAGCAGAAAGCATATGATGATGCACTATATGCAGGCAGCAATATCTAAAAATCTGTAAGAACTGACATGCCCTGTTTTTCCCTTGCACCCTTCATATATATACATATATAAGGATAACAATTCACAGAAGAAAATGATTCAATCTGTTATCTTTTTTCCTTAATATGAAATAAAATGTTTAGTTTTGTAAAGTTGATATTAACCATACAGTCATTTAACCTTTCATGTATCATTCCATAATTCTTTCACTCATAACTTTCTTCATTTGACATGTTAGAGAGCAGTGGTGTAGCTGATGTTGGCTCAGGTTGGGAGGCAACAGAAGATGCACGATCCTGTTGATATTACACAATGTAGTTACTGTGACAGTCCACCATGTGCTCCATGACATTTTCTGCTAATTATTCGAATTGAATCAGTATTTATAGAAAAATACACAACTGTAACATTAAACAGAGATTAATTTGCAATGCCTTAATTGATTTTATGCCAGAATTTTTCATTTCCGGGAAAGAAAAGATGCCTTAGTTCTTCATCACAAATTAAAGTCATGAGGAAACTTTAATGCCACAAAATAATCAAGAAAAACAAATCACCCTACCTTGAACCTATATCCTCCTTTCCTGTTAGGAGCATGTTTTAGAGTCCGGACCACTGCATCTTCAAACTCATCTTCCCTTAGTTTAGTATGGATCTTGCAAAATGCTTCTACAATAGAAGAAAACTTATCAACCCTCTTTCACAACCCTCTTTTCCTTCGGCCCGGATGTGACTGACTGTAGCGCCATCTGTAGGAAACCCAGGAGAGTAGAAGTGTAGGAGCTGCCAGAGTTTGTTGAGAGGTTGTGTGTTCCAGATCAATCTGACAGCATCCTGAAGGCAGTTTACTTTCACTGTCTCAATATTTGCGGCATCATGGTGCAACACTCAGTCACATCTGGACCTAAGCACAACCCCCAGATAGATAAAGTTACGTTCTCACCACGATTGGACAACGTAAAAATATGTGACCCAATCACAACCAAAGGTGATGTTGCAGGTATGTCATGTGTTTGCTGGGATATCAGTCCCATCCTCAAAACACTGCACTGGCTCCCCGTCTCCCTCCTCACCCACCAGTGCGTTCATGGAAATGGCCCCACCCACCTCAAGGACCTCGTCAGATCTCCTCAGGCTCTCTCACCTTCCTCCTCAAACCCCCCAGGGCCAAACTCCACACGATGGGGATTCGGGCCTTCTGCTTCACCGCTCCGAGATTGTGAAACGCCCTCCCTGATCATCTGAGGGCACCACAGACTGTGGACGCCTTCAAAAAAGGCCTAAAAACATGAGTTTTTTTTAAACACTAACTTTACGAATTTTATTCTATTTTTTTAAATCCTTTTTGAGCATGAGTTTTGATGTTTTTAATTATCTGCATTTTTCTTTCTTAAGTAGCACTTTGAGATTTGTTTACAAATGTAAAGTGCATTATAACATTTTATTTTTATCATGTGTATATTATTCGGGCAAGACTGTCACCATGGCAACCAAAATTGATCAGTGTCATAGGTAGGGGTGTAACGATTCTGAACCGCGGTTTTTTTTAAGGAGTAGTACCACCACCTGTTGCCATGGGGCGAACATCCGAGCTTTCCCTTTTTTAAACCCGACGCAGTCTTGAATGAAAGTGCCAAACATCAAAGGGCATAAGAAATGCTTCCAGATAATAATAATTAAAAAAAAAAACCACACACACACACACACACACACACACACACACACACACACACACACACACACACACACACACACACACACACACACACACACACACTTGACTGACATTACTATTTTTTCGGCGATATGCTGCACGGAGCCAAGTAAAGGACTACAGAATTGTCTTTTAACCAATTAGGTTACTCTAATCCTGTTAAGTAGGCAGGGGAACACCAGATGCAGGAACTGAAGTGTTTATTGAAACACAAAACACTAAGAGAAAATAGGCACACAGGCCAGAAATAAAACACCGTGCACATGCACTGAACAAATGGGAAAACTAAGGTACACTGCCCAAGGCAGGGGGAAACAAATACTCACTCCAAGAGTGGATAAACTTGAAAAACAAAAACTGAACCTAACTAGACTGACGGACACACTGGGAGACTTAAACAAGGGGCAGACAAGACGTGGGCGCAGCAAAAAACAGGACTCGGGAATCATACAAAGGAAATATTCGAAAGGCACAAGGAGCTGAGATTTCACCATGCAGAGCAAGTCTAGCAAAGTTCCGTCTGATGTCTCCTCCCATCTCTGCCACGTTTATAGTCACGAGAGGAGGCGAGGACTCAAAAGGCAATCTCAACTAGAACAGAAACACATGGGATTAATAAACAAATTAACGAGGACCGGGTAAACCATAATGACTCGAGACAAGACGCTGAGACAAACTAGACAGTTTAGATTAAGGTAATCTAAACGTGACGAGTGAAAAGCACCTCGAGAGAAGCAAAGGAAAGCACAGCTTTAAACGCAGTTAATCAGGGAAAGTTTAGGCAGGAATTACAAAAGCCAGAAACACTCGCACTTGCTGATGAGTTAATTGAGGTTAATACCACGTGACGCAATATTTACAATCACCGACAAATAAGTGCTGGTTAGTACGGTTAGTAATGAAAGCACCAGAGGTGCTGATGCCTCGGTGTGTATTGCTTAGCCACTACTGATGTACAATAGTTGTACAGTAACATAAAAGCAAGCTTGAATACATAAACAGTCAATAGAGTGCGGTCCTTGTGCCAAAATCATGTGGGTGTGGCTTAACATTATGTACACAAAACGTGTATACTGAAACATGAAGTGCTACAAAAAATCAAAATTCTGGCACATTTAAAATCAAGAGAACAGTGTTTGTCACTCGTTGGCATTGTTACTTTAGCTTGGATGCACACGCTGTCGCAGTTATGATGGTAACAGACAGACAGACAAACAAACAAACAAATACACAGACTGAGTACCGTATGCTCGCTGTGCGCATGCGCACACCGAGGCATAATTATCCTATCAGAGAACGCATTCGCTCAGTTTAGCGAGACCCAGAATTAAGCACAGGTGGAAACAATGAAATACCACAGCCGAAACCGAAAGAGGAAACTTGATTGGACAACCAGACGCAGGCATGCTGAGGGCTGTCACGCACATCACTGGAGATTGGCAGAGAGGGAATCGGCAGAATGAAAGCAAAAATATCGGGAAACGTCAAAGGGGGTAAGGCGGTCTCGACTGCAGTTTCTCGCAGGCACCTCATGTGGATCCAAATTTCCGATCAACGCAGTCTTTTTTTTATGTACCATTTTCTGGCGTTTGGTAGAAGTCTCTTTATAGTACGTTTCTTTCGTTTAATCGACTTCTTAGTATCGCTTAATCAGAGATGCCAAGTCTCACGCATTACGCATGAGTCTCCTCATAGTGGCACTCAGGTACCTGTGCCATAGTCAGCAATTATTCAATCAAAGCGCACTGAAGAAATTCACTCGCGGAATTTAAGTCATTATGCATCAAGTTAATCAGTTTCACGTGCATTACGGTGGATTTCCCCACTAGTGACACGGAAATCGATTATGACTCGGGAATTCTCAGGCTTGTCTATGGAAGCCCACAGTGGACAATATTCAAATGAAAATGTAATCCCACTATTGCATTATAATTTTCCACTTATGAATGAGTTATTTGAGACAATATTAAATTGAAAATGCATTAATCCAATTATCACTTTTCATTTTCACATACACATATGGGAAATCTATGACCATATTCAAATGATAATAAAAAAACGCTGTTTGACATTTCATTTTCAAAGTCATGCTCCATAATACAGTGGACAATATTCAAATGCAATAAGCAAAACAGCACCCCCAGCCTATTGCATTTACATTTACATGTCATCACACTCTTTTTAGGGTCAACATGATAATGAAAATGCTGTTTTCTAATCACTTGGAAATAATGATGACATAATAATGATGACGACATTTGACATTTCATTTTCAAAGACTTATCCTGCAATACATGGGACAATATTCAAACGCAGTTAGGGGAAACAGCGCCTCCCAGTCCATTGCATTTTCAAATACATGTCACCACGCTTTTTTTGGACACAATGAAAATTAAAATGCAATCTGTCAGCGCCTCATCAAGGCGGGTCTTCCGCTAGGACGCCACTCATTAGGGGCGCGAACGGAAACCATGTTCCTGATTTGCATACCAACCAATCAGCTTCTGGTAGCGCTTTTGTATGCGCACGGAGGCTTACTGATAATGTCATGATGGCCTGGCTGCTATGTATTGTGTGCCATCGCGCGGTAGGCTACGTTGTGCGTTGGATGTAGCCACCTCAGCTAGTATACTAGCTAACGTTAACTAAGGAAAATATTTGTAAATGATCATCACATTAAAGCGATATGATTTGATTTTTTGCCCCAACTCTATTAACTGAGCTAGCTGTAATGTGCATGAACTTATCCGAGGCTTCATGCAGTGTTTGTGTAACTGCAACCCAAGTGTGCTTGCAGATTTCAGAGACGTTAAGCTAGCTTGCTAGTGAGTCTAAAAAGCAATCGCTAGGTACAGCTAGCTAGCTATGATGCCTACTGGAGAAGCTCTTACAGCCGATTTGTCACTTTCAACGCCATCTCGCATTACACCGACCTTTTCACCATTGATTAGCAGCTTCTTTTACCTAAAGAACAAACTGACAGTTCAGCCTGAGACATGTTATTTCATAGCTAGTTAAAGCAGCATTACCTTCCATGCGTGCTATAGCGACACATTACTCCAGATAAAACGCTATCCGTCTCCCCACCGTGCTGACGCTTAGTTAGGGGAAATGTTTGTCCCAAAAAGAGCGTGGTGACATGTATTTGAAAATGCAATGGACTGGGAGGCGCTGTTTCCTCACTGCGTTTGAATATTGTCCCATGTATTGCAGGATAAGTCTTTGAAAATGAAATGTCAAATGTCGCCAAATTATTATGTCATCATTATTTCCAAGTGATTAGAAAACAGCATTTTCATTATCACGCTGACCCTAAAAGAGCGTGATGACATGTAAATGTAAATGCAATAGGCTGGGGTGCTGTTTTGCTTATTGCATTTGAATATTGTCCACTGTATTATGGAGCATGACTTTGAAAATGAAATGTCAAACCGCTTTTCATCATCATTTGAATATAGTCATAGATTTCCATATGTATGTGAAAAAATGAAAGTGATAATTGGATTAATGCATTTTCAATTTAATATTGTCTCAAATAACTCATTCTTAAGTGGAAAATTATAATGCAATAGTGGGATTACATTTTCATTTGAATATTGTCCACTTTGGGCTTCCATACTTGTCTTTACTGAGGGATTGAAAGCAATGGAATTGCATAAAGACATTTCAAATGCTCTTTTTTCATTAAAACAATTTAAACGATCATGAAACACATGCATTGTTTCCAATCCCTGAGTAAAGAGAAGCACGGGAAGTCCGGAGTCTTGATCGCTTTCCATGTTTCTTGTGACGATGGCTGCAGCTATCGCGGGGTTTGGAGGGCTTATGGCGCAACTTCGGCAAGATTCTCGCGTAATTTTTCGGGAATCTCGCGCAGCCGGCTTACATGCAGACGCGCTCGAACGCACCCCTCATTTACGTATTTTGCTGCGCAGTTCTTCACGTGAATTATCACATGAGACTTCGCGCAAGAAAATATGGCGACTTACGTAGCAGCATCAAAACAAATAACAGAGACTGATGATTTGGACATTCCTCCCGTTATTTACGGATTTCTGAATGAGCATCAGGTCAGGATATTAAGGTATAAAATAAATGACTTCACATTGTGCGCATTTATGCTCCGATTACAGGCTAGTTGTTGTGTTTTTGTTTTCTGTGAATGTCCTAAACGTCATGTTTTTGCTAATAACGATGGTTCCGTAGATGCCTGTATGATGATAATCAAATGATGGAAAATGAACTTAAGGATCGAACGGAATTGCTGGCTTTGAATGTCCTAAACGTCATGTTTTTGCTAATAATGATGGTTCCGTAGATGCCTGCATGGTGATAATCAAATGATGGAAAATAAGCGTAAGGATAGAAAGGAACTGCTGGCTTTGGAGTCTGTTTGTATGCATATATTTGGTCAATTCTATGCTGCTACAGTGTAGTTATAATGGCAGCCTGCAGATTCTATGCACACTGTTATAGGCACTTTCACATAAGTGAGCATTTTCCCAAATTTTACTCCTTCACAGAATTTGGAGAAAAAATATCAATTTTAATACATTAAGGATTTGCAGCTAGAATGTGTCCCCAGCTGGAAGACAAATTTTATGGTGACTGCATTAAAGATATGACCTTTGCACTGTTTTTGGACACATTTTTCCTGTTTCTTTCAAAAAAAATGATAAATATATGATTAATTTATAGGGATATGATGAAAGATCTTCATTATTATTTTCCATAATTTTTGTTTGGGAACCTCTGATGTTTAAAATAAGTTGTTTGAGGAAAATCGGTTAAAAATACATTATGTAGTTGTTTGATAAATGTCCGTCCAAAACCTTCATGTCCTCTCCAGTACAATTTCCTCCTAGCATATATATTTTAATTCAATGATATTTATTATGTGGTGTTAGCAACTTCAGGACATTGGCAATGCGTCTAGAGAATATTCTGAGTCCTTGCTTTCCATAAAATACAGAGTTTGTACAATATATTTTAGGCTACATGTTGTCCGTCCAAAACATGTCCTCTCCAGGACGAGTTATTCCTTCTCATTATTAAATCTCTATGTGATGTAACTTATAAATAGCTCATTTTGTGGGTGAGTAACATGTGTTTGATGAAATAAATTTTGGATTCTTCCAGGGAATCCGTATTTGTACCAAAAAAGATGCGTCATACTGGTGTGGGGCACAATGTCCTCTCCAGGACAATTATGGCTGTTGTATCTGCAATCAGTAGTTGTGACATTATAAAGTATAGCTTACACTGCTGCTTATGGACACTGTTTGAACACATTTATAAACATCATAGACCACAATAAAGCAAGAAATGTTTATGATATTCTCATCAATAAGTTTGTCCAAAAATGTTCTCTCCAGACGAGCATTTTGGCATGCCATGTTTGGGTTCAAAATATTTAATTTAGTAATTATCGCTATGCTTTGAAATTTCTACAGGTCTTCATGTATGTCCTGAAATTACAGAATTTTACCAAATAAACTTTCTGCTCCAAGTTTGAAATTTTGACCAAAATGAAACCAAAGTGGTGCATTTTACAAAGTGCCATTATGCTTTATAATGCCCTGTAACATGAGAGCCACTGCCCATATCAGTCCTAGCATGTATTGCTTTACCACAATCCCTCCAACCTAGCATGGTTTATTTGGCATATTCTTGCAGGCATTTAGGATTAAGCAAGCGAGAATTTTTTTTTTTTTTTAGTTTCTCATTTACATCTTGTTGGTTTTTAATGTAACGTGGGCATATCTAAAATCATATGCCGTGCGAAAAGCCCTGTACTGAACTAATTGTTATCAATATTAGAATGTGATATAGACGCATTCCAGTAACATTGGACTTTGTGAGGGCAACAGTGAAGCCATACTTGCAGATTTTAAAGCCCATTTTAGACTTGTCTGCGAGCAAGCAGAGGTGAAAGGTACGTGCACTTCAACCAAAATGTGTCCTTCACCAAGATATCTAATTGGTTGAAGATAGTACTTAGCCCACAGAACAGAGGCCCAAGAGGGCAGAAGTGGCCCCATCTTTTCTTGCTGCACTGTGGACTCCGGCAAATCATGAGCCCTACAGAGTTGGCAGATGAATTTAACTGCAGTAAGTCCACTCTCTGCCAATGCCTGCACAGCTGCAACAAGCAAATGATACAACATCTGGCCTTCAAGAATTTTTAGTCCACAGGTGCAGCTGTCCAGGTGGTACTTAAACTTTAATTTGTACAACCAAGTGATGATATGCCCTGTGCCCTGTATTTTCAGGTTCCATATTGACTGACATATATACTTCAGTTAACTGCAAGGAAGAGACACCCTCTCACCAATGAAGCTTTACCCACGCTTCCCAATTCAGATGGCCCTGTTATGTAGCATTTACACTGGCCAAGTCTCAGTTGATGAGCAACAATCAAATTCTATCACCTCTTCATTACGGCTCGGTTCACTTGCATAATACTGCAGTTTACATGAGCCCGTTGCACGCTTTTTCACACCTAACCCGATACCTGACCTTGAACATTTTGTGGTTAGCTATGCCAAACCAAGCACTTCAGTGGCCCACTGTTTTTACAGAAAGAATAATAAGGTGCACTTAAATTATAAGAAAATATGTACAAGCCCACAAAGGAGAATATGCATGACAGTCAACCTGTTTTCATGAGGAACATTTTATTATTTGCTTTTTTATTAAATTTCATTCAGAAAGCAAAAGGGTTTAGGACATTGCAAGTCAATTAATTTCCATTGCACCCATATTGCACATTTGAAATAAACTCAAGGCCAGTTATGTCCATTATGACATTAGTTCAATGTTGATAATGAAATATTTGAAGAGAGAACAAAGAGTACTTATGATACTTAACAAAACACATGAACATGACTGACTGTAAATATGCAGTCACTGAAACCAGAGATTGTGAGTCAGCAGATGAATGCTGCATGTATGGCAGATGATGCAGCAGACGTTATACATTGAGGACGGCCAGTGGCAGACCCACAGCCAGTCCTTCGGTCTTTTTTGCACTGTAATCGATTGGGATAGGCTTCAGTGCAGGCCGTGAGCCGATGATTCAGCCCGTACCTCTGGACTGTTCAGTGTTATGCATAACAGCCATGATTTCGCTGGTCACTGCACCGAAGCAGTGGGTGTTAAGAGCAGCTGCTGCAAAACATGTAAACACAACAATAACCGGAGAAATAAAAAGTATAACAGAAGTATTAGAACATCCAGCATGTTCATGTTCATTTTAATTGCAATACACACACACACACACACAGCCAAGCCAAAAAAGTTGTGAATTGGATCTAAATGAGCACATATTCAAGAGTGCAAATGTTTGGTAAATTTAGGCGCGAAATGCTCTCTGGTTGGATTGAAGTGAATATTTTATGTGACTTGTTGCTATAACAAGGACATTTTTTGATCCAGCTTCACGCAACTTCTTATAGCGTCCTTTTTGACCACCCCCTCCGTCCTTTTAAGTCATCCCGAGTCCTTTTGAGTCATTTCCCGTCCTTTCACATCATGCCCACTCTAGCTGCTACATTTCGCACACATCCAAGGTTCTTCCAGTTTGATGTTTTTCCTTTTTTTGCAGACAAGCAAGGTGGAACTTCTTACACACATGACATTGCACTGATGGTGCCTTTTTCAGTGGCAGTCTGCATGAACAGTACACAGGAACAACAGCTGTTCTTGGTGTTTCTATCATGATGCCATCACCTGTTATGCATGGAAATGCAGACATGCACTGATGCTCAAGGCAAGATACCAAGTGTTGCCTCATTTGTGTACCATCATAATTCCGTCCAACTGGGCTGATGCCATGACTCAAATCTGTACCAAACACTATTGCATAGAGGCCACAGTCATGACTGTTGTTTTGTTTTTGCACTCTGATTGATGAATGTCAGACTTCTTGGGGCTATGAAGCGTACGGCAACCGTGCTCTATGGTGACAGATTTGCTGAGTTGTATATGCTGTCACACACTTTAATAACAGCAGGTGTGCAGCTAATTGTGCTTATGATAACTTGAATGAATTCACTGACTGCTGGTGTCACACTGGAGCCATGTATAGCAGTGTCTACGAAACCATCTATATGTGGAAATTGTTGTTGTGGTTTTCATCCAGACAAATTTTCAGATTATGAGGTTCCCCCATCCCCAAGCAATTGGAGAGAGACAGATTCTTCAGACGATTAGGCTTTATTGAGGCATATTGATAAATGTAAAGCCGAGTTCTTTTTTGCGAAGAAGAACTGATTTCTTACTTTTCACACCCAGCTTTTATACCTTTTATCACAGGAAATATCTATTTTAACACCCAGCTTTTTATACCTTTATCACAGGAAATATCTTCCAAATATGGTCTTTCCCGAATTTTATTCTCGCTTACAATTGGCCAGGCAAACCAAAACGCCACTACCTAATCCTTCAGGAATTCAAAGCAAAGATGAGCTGCACAAGACTAAAAAGGAGTGGAAAGTTCCACTCAAGAGATGAAAAGTACAGACAAAGGAATAGGATACAAGTGGATACATAAATGATTCAATTGTTTTTTTCAGTAACAACTAATGATTTTACTGAACAAACATTGATCAAAGCTACAGAAATCAAATGCATCGCCTGATTATGTTTTTGAATCAACTAAACAGAAGCCTGCTTACTAATCAAAGCTACAGAGGCGTGCTGCTTATGTGTGTGTGAGCTGCTCATGCATGTGTGAATTGAATTGCTTGCATGTGTGTGTGTCTGTGTGTGAACTGCTTGTATGTGTGTGTGTGTATGTACATGTGTACATGTGTGTTTGCACTGCTCATCCCCTCCCTATGCGTATGTGAACTACGTGTGTGTGTGTGTGTGTGTGTGTGTTATGTTATGTGTGTGTGTGTGTGTGTGTGTGTGTGTGTTACTGCTGCTTACATAATATGGATACTGATTATGATTATTGATTATGGTTATTTAACATGGCAATTGATCTACTGATGAATATGATGAGAAATATTGAAATATAATCCTCAACATTGTTTCTTCAGCAATAATTGAGAAGCAGTTATTTCTGAATCAAACAATTCTCCCTCAGGATTGAGTATATTAGCCTTGTTTTCAGGATACAGATCAATAGTGGTATCATCATTTGTTACTGTTATCCAAGTTGCAAAAGTAGGGTAATCATTAGCTATTAAACCTTTAGATGCAGAAGTGGTCAGACCTTCGGTCGATGTAGAAGAAGAAGAAATACAAGCGGTCGGGTTGTTAGCTGATGCATGGGAAGCACCGATAGGGTCAACTTGTATATCCAGACCAACAATTTCTGTTTCAATTTTTGTTGGATTGGGGGATAAACATGTTACATCAACCTTAGAAGGGAGGCTTGCCTTCATCACGTCAGCCTTTTCACCATGTCTGCCAGAATAAGGGTGTTTTTTCTTTTTTGATGGAATTTCTGAGTATTTCTTTTGTTTGGGGCCGATGACTAATTTCCTTTTCCTGTTCTTCGGTAGCGACAGTCTTTCAAGAATAATCCCCTCCTCCTTTTGACATGATGATGTCAGGATTTTCACGCACTCTCTTAGCAGAGTTTCCACTTCATGTGATGAATCACGATCATCAACAATGTGGATCAGAGATGTCACCTCTTTCATTGCCTCTTTACACCTGCTGCTAAGAGATCTTGAGCAATGTTTTCTCTTTGGGGGGAGTTCAGAATCACAGCGAAGCAGTTCAGTTACAGTGTCATTTTCTCCATTACAAATGTTATCAGTTTCAAGAATGGTATCAGTTTCAAACACTACATCTGGAGACTTGGGAGGGAGGCTGGTTTCTCTGTTCTTGCATACAACATTTTCATCTATTGTAAAGAATGGCGAATCTCTGTATTGCTTTGGAAGCTTGTGGAATCCCCATTCTTTAGAGTGAATAAAAATCCTAATAAAATGCTTACATAGAATGTGAATTTTTTCCCAGTCGTTGCATTCACAATGAGGGAAATTTGTCTCATTTCCAAAATCTACTTTGTACCAGTGAGGTTTGGAAGCATCCCAAAGATCCAGACTTTTCACAGTGAATATTCCATTAATTCCATCTAGGAGTTGCACACTAGATGGTTCACTATCTCTCACAGAGTAGTACCTACCCATTTAGTGTTGAATGAAATGGTGGGGCGTGTCATGCAAGTGGGTTGGAATCTCACTAGAGTACTTTCTGTGCATGCTTGATAGGCGAACATTGTTCTCAATGTACCTGAAGAAAGGATAGCAAGTACAAACTTTAAGTCAAACTGTAAGTGGCACAAAATTAAGATGAGGATGCAGATCTTCATTTTTGGGTATTACGTTCAGGGTATTCAGTGACAATGTGTTCTAAGATAGGGGTGTCAAATAATGTGCCTCGGAGGGCCAAGAGGCTGCAGGTTTTCATTAAAACCAAAAACTCCACCTGGTGATGTCGCTGATTAGTCCCTCTACTCTGCTTGAAGGTGAGGCAATCAGTGACATCACCTGGTGGAGGATTTGTTGGAATAAAAACCTGCTGCCTCTTGGCTCTCCATGGCACATGATTTGACACCCCTGTTCTTGGAAATATCCAACCCTCCCTAAGGGTCTGGAATTTTCTTGGGGGGCAAAATGCCTGAAAGCAATGTAAAAGGTGGATACACCAAAGGGGTGAATGGTCCCCCACCCCATTTCCTTTGTGGTCTGGATGTTGTCTGGAATTACACGATACATTTTTCCATAAAATATTCATTAATCTTTCATGCAATGCAGGTGTCATTGCCATTCCCTTCATAATATAGTGGTTCTCATCAACCTCGATTAAGATTTAGCAAAAAAAGTAAAGATACAATCTAATAGCCTTGCCATCTACCATCAGAGTTAACAATCAGTTTCAAACAAGGCTGTTACCATGCTTTGGTGCGAGAATGGTCCATTTACATGTACATACCAAGTTTAAATTAGGATTTATTCACTCACCTGTTGTAACTTTCTGGAAGAAACTCATCTATAAGAACAGTTATCATGCTGCTCGGGTTTGCATTTCTTTTCCTAGCAAGAAAGTCATACTTGAAGGCCAAATTCTGGCGCTCTACTCCATTGTTGGTGTTGACATTTACCAAAACTCTTTCCTTCCTGTACGCCCAAACCCATCTCTAGAATACCAAAAAGAAGGTGAATGAATGCATTCATCATTGCAAATGCCATCATCAATACAGCCATTACTGATGTCACCATTGTTGTCATCTCCACCAACATCAAATCACAATCAACATCATGGCCGTATCGTCATTACCACATTAAATTCTACTGCCATTGTCATTGTTGCCACTACCATTATTCTTGTTACATGCTCACTTTGCCTAGTTTCAGCCAGGTTTTTTCAAATCAGTTCTAGAATAAGTGCCGGGACCAGAGCTCATCATCTCCTTTAAGGCTGGCAAGGTTTCTGTGGAATTCCTCCTCTGAGGCGGACCTTGCAATACAGCGCATAGCAGCTAAGGCTTGTGTTTTAAGATGTGACGTGCCATTTGTGCCCTTTGAAAGCCAGCGGTCCCAAGCTTGTTCTCGGTGAAAGTCACAAATGTAAACATCATAACCTGCATGAAAAGAAAAATTGTATATACGTAACTATTAATATCATTACAATAACTACAGTATTGTGGACAGTTTTATACAGTATGTATTTTTGCCACCATTTACATTTGATTACTTTTTTCCTCATACTTTTTTGTATGTATATATTTTAACAATAAACCATGTTAACCTTATATATCAATGATATACCATATTAGCAATGTATATGTCTAATTTAAATGACATTTATATCTTATTTATATACATTAAAATAAAGATATTATTTACACGGAAAAAGTTCCTCAACAGCTATGATTTCTTCAGTTGCATAATCCACCATGAAGTGTTGAGGCTGCCATTCAGGGTTCCATCTCTTAATCACTGCTAAAGCCTCTTTGATAGCATCTGCTTTTTCAGATTGTGTAACAAATGAAGCTACAACTTTGTAGTCTACATTGGTTTTCACAACCAGGAAGTACAGGGGCAGGGAATACTTAGTTGTGCGGTAGGTAGCATCTAGCAAACAGAGCTCATTTCCATATCGGTTTAGAAGCTGTCGCTGCCACATTGTCTGGTGAACAAAGAGCAGCCCTTTAGTGGGGCTGCCACTATCCTCAGTGACTTCCTCCCATTCATTGTGTTCACTGCTGTCATCATCATCATCCTCCTCTGTCAGGTCACCATTAGTTTCCTGAGCTTCATCCTGTGGAGCTACATATGGTTGGAACTCAAAGAAATCATCTTTTGAATCTGCTTTCCACAGGTTCATTTTTTCTTTGAGATTTTCCTGGTCTACCTTGGCCAGCCTCTGTCTCGAGATTGCTATGTAAATGTGGTTTTTGATTGTGGTCTTACTTGGGTAGTACCGCTTATTTGACTTGGATGGAAATGGCGCTCCACAAAAGAGGGTTTTCTGAACAAAGAATTGAATGTGACGCCTCATCTCACAGACACCTCGAACTCCATCTTCTACCAGCTGGTGGATTTTGTCTACAATTCTTGAGTCAATTCGCTGTGACCTCCCAGCAGTCTGAGAAATAGAAAAGCTCATTTACAACAATGCAAACTAACTGCAGCTATTTCCTGATACATGTATTTGAAGCAGTTTTTGGTTTCATCATCATCATCATCATCATCATCCGGTCGAGCTTGCTGTCTACTCCCTACCAACCTTGAATACTGAACCCAGTCACCATACCATATAATTTAGGTACAGAAAAAAAACTGTTGCAAACAAATGGACCTAAAGGCTTGGTTGTTTAACAGACCATTAGCTGCAGCTGAAGGGAATGTTCAATCATAACACTAGGATAAAAGTTGTTATTTTTTATGTATAACCCTTATAACTCTTAATTTCAATTAGAGTGAAATCCATTTTGTTTCATATGTCAGGAGCAACAAAACTGATGAATTTCTAATAAGCAATGTCTACGATTTATAATGTATAGACCATAAGTAGCTCAGCCAGAACTCAGAATGCAGGAATTTTGATAGACAACTAGTTGGTTTAACACTAAATACTAGGACATTACAACATAGCTTTTGTCTGCATTTGGTACCATTCACCTCTCCTGAAAAGTGATTAGCATGATGCAACTGCTTTGGAAACTGAATGTAAACATGTTTCTATCCTTTGATTTCTCCTTTTTCCAATGCCACAAGAAGACCTTGTGATGCCGTTTTTCCCTCTTTTATTTTCTGAAATCTAAGGAAAATAAAAGCATTTATTATATTATAGCCACTGGTTTTGTCCAATCCCACCTTTCAGACTTTATACATAACATCATCCTTTAAATCAGTCCACACGTGTACATGTAAATGCACCTGTGAGAACTGACAATAAATTTAAACCTGTTTCATATTGTGTTCATTTTATTAAGTTCAGGCAAATTACTTTGAAAGAATTCAAAACACCTGCGTTCGGTAACCTAATATGGAGCTTACTGATTTTTTCAGTCTAATTTGATATGTTTAGAAATGTTTTTACCTGAAAATCCTCACAATATGGAACAAGAGCCATCAGGAGATGGCAGATCTCCCCGGCCCCATGCCATCAAACCCCAATATTCCAATGAAGTTGGGACGTTGTGTAATACATGAATAAAAACAGAATGCAATGATATGCAAATCTCATAAACTCACATTATATTCACAATGGAACATGGACAACATATCTGATGTTGAAAGTGAGACATGACATTTCACCATTTCCTGAAAAATATTGGCTCATTTTGAATTTGATGGCAGCAACTCTTCTCAAAAAAGTTGGGACAGGGTCAACAAAAGGCTGCAAGAGTAAAAGGTACTTTGACGCCTCCGCTGTTTCATTTAACACATGTCAAAGCGGAAGGCCTGTTTGGTCACAATATACACACGACGGTAGAGCGGGGAGAGCAGGGACATTTTTTCAGAACGTTAACGGAAAGCATGCTACCGAATCGCGGTCCATTTTTTTTTTTGAAAGTGAGTCAAATAAAATCAAATGAAATAACGAAAAAATCACTACCAAATCGCACGTACATCTGGGTGTTTACATGAGTATTAAACACGGACTAAGAAACTGCTTTCTGCCGTAAGCCCCTATGGCAGAGATATTTATGGCAACGGTGCTGTTTATATAGCCACAGAATAAGCTTACGAAGCACTCTCCATCTTTAACGTCACAGTGACTTCTCAGCGGTATCTCAGAAAATTACAATCTCTCATCCATCAGGCATGTTTACACTTTTCTCTCCTCCTGCTCAAGTGACCGTGTTTGATCATTGACGCCTCCGGTGTTTCATTTAAGACACGTCACAGCGGAAGGCCTGTTTGATCACAATGCACACGAGACAGCTAAGCGGGGAGAGCAGTGACATTTCTTCACAACGTTAACAGAAAGAGCGCCGCCGAATCGCGGTCAATTTTTGTCTAAAAAAAGAGTGAGTAAAATAAAATCAAATGAAATAAAAGAAAAATCACTACCAAATCGCACGTACACCTGGACATGTTTCCATGAGTATTACACACGGACTAATAGACTGCTTTCTGCCGTAGGCCCCTGTGGCAGAGCTGTTTATGGCAACGGTGCTCTTTATAAAGCCACAGAATAAGCTGACGATGCACTGTCCATCTTTGACGTCACAGTGGCTTCTCAGCGGTATTCATCAGGTCGGCAAACGTAGCCCCGCCCCTTTTGGGGGGGAAAACAAACCACACGCCCCATTGACTTTAATGGAAAATTGCTGTACAAAACGACATAAATGCAAGACCACTGAAGGTAAATCAGCCGAGAAATTATCTACAGACACCATGTCTGATTCATATACATCCACTCTTCCAATAGAGAACGTGCGAGATATGTCGAAAAGATAAATTTAATCAATCTTAAAGCATGTCCTTCAGTCTCCCGCATCTAGCTGGTGCAATGACCCCCCCCAGTGGCCAGAGGTATCATAATACCCGACATCTATTTTTATCAGATTGAGTCTCCAGGTAAGCAAAATACTATATGTTATTAATTGCTTATTTCCGTATTGCCTTGGTATTGGCCTGAGGGTCGCCGTATGCGGCCGAGGGCTAATACCGCCACCCAAAGGACAATACCAAGACAATGCGAAAATTAGCAAGTCATAATATTTTTATTAATTGGTTAAGTATGTTGTGCTATCATTACGATATTATGACTATGATTTCAAAAGTACGCGACTTCAAGACTCATTAAAGAGCTAAATGCTAGTTCCACGACTGCTACCTGCTGAACTCGGCCAACACAGGGTCGGCCAATACAGGATATATTGGCAGGCCGTTTTTACTGTATGCGAGCAATAACATACTTAACCAATTCATAAAAAATAAATATTTCACCTTTCGGTCCTGCTGTTTGGATAGTATGCTAGTTAACAGTAGCACTGTGCTCTGACCAGACGGTGACAACGGTCTTAGCTAGGTTCAGAAGTTAGCCTGTCCGCCTGTCTCGTCCAGGCATATGCACGATTCCTCCCTCCGGATATTTTTTTGGGCATGGCAGAGGAATGAACCAGAGATCCTTGTTTTTTTCTTTTTTATTGATGGTGCAGCCAACAACACAGCAACTCCTCGCATGTCGGATTCAAGTTTAAATCGGCTTGTTTTAAGCGTTCGCGCTTTGAATGTCTGTGCAGAAAGGGATTGTTTTCCCCTAGGAGGAGCGTGGCGATCAGGGCCCACTGGGGATGACGATGTCAACCAGATGAATCTCAGAAAATTAGAATCTCTCATCCATCGGCCATGTTCACTTTTTTTCTCTCCTGCTGCTTAAGACCGTGTTTGATTATTGACGCCCCGCTGTTTCATTTAAGACACATTGCAGCGGAAGGCCTGTTTGGTCGAAATACACACAAATCGGCTCAACGGGGAGAGCAGGGACATTTTTTCACAACGTTAACTGAAAGAACACCACCGACTCGCGGTCAATTAAAAAAAAAAAAAAGATTTGAGTCTAATAAAAGCAACCTTATCTTTTTTTTTTTTAGATTAATCACTTCTGAACAGGAGTGTTTACTATGCTTACTATGAGTTTTGGCATGATCAGAAGTGGATGCCCATACATTACCATGGCGAAATGCATCAAGAATAGAAAAGGCACAGTTTAGTCTTTTTCTCTGCGTCATTGAATCTCCTGCATCTCCGGTTCTTCCGCCTCAGCTCATTGCCTCCGCAAAGGAGGTTATGTTTTCCCCCGCGTACGTCTGTTTGTCTGTCTGTTAACAGGATTTCTCCAAAAGTTGTGAAGGGATTGGCAGGAAATTTGATTGGATAGTAGCTGATTCAACTTTGGAAGTGATCTGGATCACGTCTTGGATTCCAGATCCGGAAGAAGTTTGAATACACCTGAAAATAATGATTATCCCTTATGTAATGAACAGATTTTCATAAAATTTCAGCACCGAATAGAATCTACCCTAATGGAGGAACTAATCACAGCTATTGGTGATCTCGTTGATAGTCCCGTGGATCCAGAACCAATAACAATGACATGTGGGCATGGCGGAGGTACGCGCTCTACCAAGTGCCCTTCTAGTTTTCAAAATGAGCAGCTACTCAGACAGAATTAGGACTATTTATTGTGTTCAACAAGGCATGGAAGTAAATAAGTCTGTTCCGAGCCTAATGGCCCACCAGGCCTGTGCTTAACGCCAGTTTCTGCGACATGAAGGAACTAGGAGTATTGCTACTCCCCCTGGATGGGATACTAGTCCAACTCAGGTTCTCCCCCAGCTCTTAGTCAGGTTTCCCTGACAATTTTGCTGGTACGCATTTGTACACCTGGGTAGAGTGAGGCAGTGTGGAAGTGAAGTGTTTTGCCTCAGAACACATCGCACAGGCCATGACAAGGACTTGAACACAACCCCTTTCCATCCCAAGTCAAGCCCATTTCACCGCTGCGCTACCGAGTCTCCCTTCAACATGGCATGGATGACGTGGAAATATGACTGCATCCTTTTTATTGATAAAAATGCGCAGTTCAGTGAAATACTTTTAAGCTGTGAGGTGTTTCCACAGTGACAGCATTTCAATGTACTTTAAGAATTGAAGGACAAAAGAGTGTTTTGCTAAGATTCTTCATTTTTTATTGCTTCATATCTTGATGATGATAATAACAATAGCAAGGGAATCTTTCCCTAAATTTACATATCAGTTGTGGGGTTTACACTTCATTGTGGGAAAAAGCAAGCAGGCCTAACAGCACCTGGCATCCCCAGGTGGTCACCCATACAAGTATTAACCAGACCTTACACACCTTAGCTACCTAGACCAGACATTTTTTGGGCAATGTGAACCAACAAACACAGGTTAAAAGCACTCCCAATTCTGAAATAGTTGGGACAAAGTGTAATGTGAATAAAATCAAAACGCAATGACTTTCAAATCACACCAGCCAGTATTTTATTCACAATAGAACAGAGATGACATAGCAAATGTTGAAACTGAGAAATTTTACAAATTTTATACACAAAATGAGCTCATTTCGAATTTGATGGCTGCTACACGTATCAAAAAAGTTGGGACGGGGGCTTGTTTACCATGGTGTAGCATCCCCTCTTCTTTTTAACACAGAGTGGAGGCGTCTGGGCATTGAGGAGACATGTTTCTTGAATTTAGCCATTGGAATTTGATCCCACTCTTGTTTAATACAGGCTTCCAGCTGCTGGTGAGTTTTGGGTCTCCTTTGACGGACTTTTCGTTTAATTATGCGCCAAATGTTCTCAATCGGGTGAAAGATCAGGACTGCCGCAGGCCAGTTCAGCACACTGACTCTTCTACTACGAAGCCATGCTGTTGTAATAGCTGCAGTATGTGGTTTTGCATTGTCGTGCTGAAATACACAAGGCCTTCCCTGGAATAGATGTCGTCTGGAGGGGAGCATATGTTCCTCTAAAACCTTTGTATACCTTTCAGCATTCGTGGTGCTTTTTAAAACATGCAAGTGTCCAACACCATATGCACTAATGCATACCCATACCATCAGAGATGCTGGCTTTTGAACTGAACTCTGATAACAGGAGGGTGGTCTTTCTCCTCCTCAGCCCGTAGGACATGACGCCCATGATTTCTAACAAAAATGTCAAATTTTGACTCGTCAGACCACAGGACACTTTGCCACTTTGCTACAGTCCATTTTAAATGAGCCTTGGCCCACAGAACATGGCGGCGCTTCTGGATCATGCTCCACAATGGCTTCCTTTCTGCAAGATAGTGTTTTAGGTGGCATCTGTGGATGGCATGGCAGACTGTGTTTACAGACAGTGGTTTCTTGAAGTATTCCTGGGCCCATTTAGTAATGACAATGACAGAATCATGCCGGTGAGTGATGCAGTGGCGTCTGAGGACCCCAAGATCACGGGCATCCAGTAAAGGTCTTTGGCATTGTCCCTTATGCACAGAGATTTTCCAGTTTCTCTGAATCTTTTGATGATGTTATGCACTGTCGATGATTAGACCTTCAAAGCCTTTGCAAATGACATCGAGGAACATTGTTTTTAAAGTATTCCACAATTTTTTTACGCAAACCTTCACAGGTTGGAGAGCCTCTGGCCATCTTTACTTCTGAGAGGCTCAGCCTCTCTAGGACATCCCCTTTTTAGCCAATCATGTTACACACCTGGTGCCAGTTAACTTAATTACTTGCTAAATGTTCTTTCAGCTGATTCTCTTATATATTAATTGCTTTTTTCAGCCTTTTTTTGCCTGTGTCCCAACTTTTTTTGAGACCTGTTGCAGCCAGAAAATTTGAAATAAGCTCATTTTGTGGATAAAAATGTGAAATGTCTCAGATTCAACATTTGAAATGCTATCTATTTTCTATTGTAAATAACATTGGCTCATGTGATCTGAAAGTCATTGCATTTTGATTTTATAACAATTTACACTTTGTCCCAACTATTTCAGAATTGAGGTTGTAGTTACAAAATATAAGTGACTGACCTAAGACCATAAACGCCTGAGGGAGCTTGGATTTCAGACTCCTTCCTGTCTGCTGCTTGTCTGCCGTCCTGCTTGGCAAGCTATTCACACCTTTGCTGTTTCTGAGGAGGCCCCACAAAGAGCAACAACAACTCACAGCGATACTGTTTTACATATGACTGTCTTGTTTTCACAAGGTATTCGCACCTTTCCTGGATCGAAGGAAGCTCCATACAAAAGAACAACAAATCACGAAAACAACATTTCAAATACTGTTTTTCTCAGATAGCAAAGTCAAGACAAGGTAAATCTAAGAATGTTTCTACACGGCATTAATGATTAAGTCAAGCAGTGCCGAGTCTGACACCACACCGCCCCACAAGTCGCCATTGTGGTGGAAATGGTCAATAATATGAGGATTCCTCCCCATCTCAGAATGTGTATACTTCTCTGGAGTCTCTTTCTGACAGAGCTAAGGAATTCAAAGTGGCTTCGAGATCATCTTGCAGATGAACAGTGGGTAGAATTAGCCAAACTTGATGTCTGCATTTTAATTTGATCTTTGTTTTGTGTCTTCACTCTAAATTCACTGAAAAAAATGCGCAAGACTTATGAACAAATGTAAACAGCCAATCCGTAATCCGACAGGTAACGATTCGTTATGAATGACAACAATGAGTCCCAAACGGACTGTATAGTGGTGTAGTGATAAGGCCACATGCTTTATAAATAACTGCAAAGGGAAACAATTTGACCGAACCCTTAATCAACGTAAACAATCAATAGGTTCCTCACTGGTGAAACTCTCAACCCATGGTTGCAAAAACCAACAATTTATTTGGCAAACAATAAATTCAAACCTGTTTCATATCGTGGTTCATTTTTATTAAGTTCAGGCAAATTACTGTGAAAGAATTCAAAACCTGCGCTCGGGTAACCTAATATGGAGCTTACTGATTTTTTTTCAGAGTCTAATTTGATCTGTTCAGAAATGTTTTTACCTGAAAATCCTCACAATATGGAACAAGAGCCATCAGGAGATGACATAGCTCCCCGGCCCCACGCCATCAAACCCCAATTCCAATGAAGTTGGGACGTTGTGTAATACATGAATAAAAACAGAATGCAATGATATGCAAATCTCATACACTCACATTATATTCACAATGGAACATGGACAACATATCTGATGTTGAAAGTGAGACATGACATTTCACCATTTCCTGAAAAATATTGGCTCATTTTGAATTTGATGGCAGCAACTCATCTCAAAAAAGTTGGGACAGGGTCAACAAAAGGCTGCAAAAGTAAAAGGTACTAATAAAAAACTGCTGGAGCATTTTTCAACTAAGTAGGTTAATTGGCAACAGGTCAGTAACATGACTGGGTATAAAAAGAGCATTTTAGAGTGGCAGAGTCTCTCAGAGGTAAAGATATACAGAGGCTCAACAATCTGTGAAAAAACTGAGTCTAAAAATTTTGGAACAATTTCAGAGAAATGTTCCTCAATGTAAAATTGCCAAAGTTTTGAATATCCCACCATCTGCAGTACAAAATATCATCAAAAGATTCAGAGAATCTGGAGAAATCTCTCTGCACACGGGACAAGGCCAAAGGTCAATATTGGATGCTCATGATCTTTGGACCCTCAGACGACACTGCTTTAAAAACAGGCATAATTCTGCACTGGATTTCACTTCAAAGGTTCAGGAACACCTCGAGAAATCATCGTCTGTGAAGAGAGTTTGCTGTGCAATCCACAAATGCAAGTTAAATCTGTATCATGAAAAGAAGAGGCCATATGTGAACACGATCCAGAAATGCCGTTGTCTTCCCTGGGCCAAAGCTCATTTAAAATGGACTGAGGCAAAATGGAAAACTATTCTGTGGTCAGATGAATCAAAATTTGAAATTCATTTTGGAAAACACGGACGCCGTGTTGTGCAGGTAAAGAGGAGAGGGACAGTCCATCCAGCTGTTTATCAGTGCTCAGTTCAAGCGCTTGCACCTCTGATGGTATGGGGTTGCATTAATGCCTAAAGCAAGGGCAGCTTATACATTTGGACAGGCATTATCAAGGCTGAAAAGTATAAAGAGGTTTTCCAACAACATCTCTTTCAGGGAAGGCCTTGCATACTTCAGCAAGACAACGCTAACCCACATACTGCACCTATCACAACAGCATGGGTTCGCTGTGGAAGAGCCCGGGTGCTGAAATGATCACCCTACAGTCTTGACCATTCACCAATAGATCACATTTGGCGCATCATAAAACAAAAAATCTGGCTAAAAAGACCCAGGATGGTTGAGCAGCTAGAATCCGATATCTGAAAAGAGTGGGAAAACATCCCTCTTCCAAAACTTCAGCAATTGGTCTCCCCACATCCCAGACGTTTACAGACTGTTGTTAAAAGAAGAGGGGATGCTGTGCAATGGTAAACATGGCCCTGTCCCAACTTTTTTGAGAGCTGTTGCTGCCATCAAATTCAAAATGAGCCAATAATATTCATGAAATGGCAAAATATCTCACTTTCAACATCTGATATGTTTTCTATGTTCTATTGTGAATATAATGTGAGAGTATGAGATTGGAGATTCGTGTAAAATGTCTGTTTCAACATTTGAAATGTTATCTATGTTCTGTTGTAAATAACATATTGTCTCATGTGATATGAACGGCATTGCATTTTGATTTTATTCACCATTTACACTTCGTCCCGACAGTATGCTGCATTATTAGCGAACGCTAGTACCATTTTTATTCATTCGTTCGTTGACTAGCATGGTAATGATCTTCCTGCGGTCTGAGCTTAAAAAACTGGCTTTCGCCGTCCATTCTTGATGAGCTGCTCGCTGCATTTGCTGCACGTCGCGCGCGAAGACAAAAAATTAGAATCTCTCATCCATCGGGCATGTTTACTCTTTTCCCTCCTCCTGCTTAAGTGACCGTGTTTGATCTTTGACGCCTCCGCTGTTTCATTTAAGACACGTCAAAGCGGAAGGCCTGTTTGGTCATAATACACACACGACGGTAGAGCGGGGAGAGCAGGGACATTTTTTTCAGAACGTTAACGGAAAGCATGCTACCGGATCGCGGTCAATTCTTTTATTTTTTATTTTTTAATTTTATTTTAAAGTGAGTCAAATAAAGTCAAATGAAATAAAGAAAAAATCACGACCAAATCGCACGTACACCTGGATGTTTACATGAGTATTAAACACGGACTAAGAAACTGCTTTCTGCCGTAGGCCCCTATGGCAGAGCTATTTATGGCAACGGTGCTGTTTATATAGCCACAGAATAAGCTTACGATGCACTCTCCATCTTTGACGTCACAGTGACTTCTCAGCGGTATCTCAGAAAATTACAATCTCTCATCCATCAGGCATGTTTACACTTTTCTCTCCTCCTGCTCAAGTGACCGTGTTTGATCATTGACGCCTCCGCTGTTTCATTTAAGACACGTCAAAGCGGAAGGCCTGTTTGGTCACAAACTAAAAAAAAAGAGTAAGTAAAATAAAATAAAATGAAATAAAAGAAAAATCACTACCAAATCGCACGTACACCTGGACATGTTTCCATGAATAATAAACACCGACCAAGAGACTGCTCTCTGCCGTCGGCCCCTATTGCAGAGCTGTTTATGGCAACATGGCTTCCTTCGCCTCTCGCGTTGGAAAAAACTGGGCGAGGCTGAAATTTATTGGGGATGGAGATCCCCCCTCCCGGGACTTTGTTGGCGACAAACTCCTTTTTGACTCCTCGTGGCTCGATCCAAGAGATATTTACTCATTTATTGCATTACCTAACCGGCGTGAATTCGAGATTTGTTTTTATCAAGAGAATGCACTCAAGAAATTCATCGAAGTACTAGCCTCTCCGGAGGCAAAGTGGAAAGACTGGGAGGTGCAGTCTGCCGTCTCAGTAAATGAAATTTCTGTCATTGTCAAGTTCTGGACTGGTCGAATTCCGGACTCTGACATCGAGTTCTACCTGGCACGATATTGTGAAATCCTGCAACGCCAATTAAGCCTGTGGACAAGTTTGGGATTTGGTACGGCATTCGGAAATATCGGGTAAAAGTGAAGAGGAGTGAAAACGGACAACTCGTGTCTATCCCCAATTCTACCTCACTAGGTCCGTATAATGGGAAAATTATCTATAATGGCCAGATTAACCGATGTTATATCTGTCAGTCGACCGAACACCAAGTCAGAGATTGCAATCAAGTGAAGTGCTGGAAGTGTGGAAATCTGGGCCATAGAGCCAAACAATGCACTGAAAGCGCTGTATGCAGTCTCTGTGGTGAGTCCGGCCACTCCTTCTTTCAATGCCCGAGTTCCTATGTGAATCGAACACGCCGTAACCCGCAGTCCCAAATCCACGAAGGCGAAGTGGAGGATGGAAGACCTGAGGAGGAAATGTGCCCATCAGAGTCTCTCCCCGAGCCCCTTTGCGGAGGAGGAGGAGGAGGAGGAGGAAATGGCTTTTCCAACCGGGAGTTCGCGGAGGAAGATGCTCAAGCTGCTGGGTGTCCACCCGAAAATAACGAAGAGGAGACCAGAAGAACGAACAACTTCCCAAAAGATGTCCAGCTTTATAATCAGCCGACCGGAGAAGACGTCCCTTTCCCGGACGAGGATCAATCCACTTCCGACAACCCAGGTAGTTGCTCGGAAGATGAATCATTTGAAAGCGCAAGCGAGTCGGACATCAGCAAAAGTTCGGGACCCTCTCCTAAGGTCGGTGGACTTTCCAGCAGAGACACACACGTGAGTAATAAGTTTTATGTACTTCAGCGGCCAATTAAATCCAAAAAAGGTACAAAGCGAATTCTTTCGCCAGAAGAACTAAAATGTACTGTCAAACGGAAATTTGTGAAAAAGTGACTCATTCATTTTTTGGGCTGAATATGCTTTCGTGATACGGTATTCAATACTTACTTAATTGAATAATTATGGTGTACATCTCTGTGGTTTCATGCAGTGTTCGCGGTATGAAATCTATGGTTAATCGTCATGAGAAGATTAATTCTCTCTTACGTACTAAGTTTGATATTGTTTGAACTCAGGAGTTAAGGTTGAGTACTGTTGATGATATGAATGACGTCAAATCTATGTGGTTAAAAGGGAACGCGGTGCTCTCCATTGGAGACGATAGAGCTGATGGTGTTGGAATCCTTTCTGGGTGCAGATCTGAAATTATAAAGGTTCGTGAAATTATTCCTGGCCGAGTGCTGCTTGTCGATTGTTTCGTTAAGAGTGAAAAATTGAGAATTGTGAATGTATATACGCCGCCAGACCGAGCTGGGAAAATGCGCATTTTTAACAAATTATATGAATTATTATGTACTGGATTGCATGTAATATTATGTGGTGATTTTAATACTGTGACAGAGGCAAATGACCGTGAGTCATCTAGAGTCTTCAAAATTTCTCGAGAAGGTAAAGCACTTAAAAAATTATGTGAAACTTGTGATTTATTAGACGCCTTCCGTGTACTCTTTCCTGATAAGATTGGCTATACGAGAATAGAGTCTGGATATAAAACAAGAATCGATCGCATTTATGTATCTAAGCAATGTTTTATCCACGAGTATAATACTGAACTATTGGTTAATTCTGATCATTTAGCTGTTGTATCTCTATTGCGAATAGGCCCAAAAGAGAAACGAGGCTATTGGAAACTAAATACACAGTGCTTAAGAAATAACGAATTGTTAGTTGAATTGAAATCTGAAATGGTTAAAATTGAAGACTTGAGAGTTTTTATAAAGTCAGACGTGGATCTATGGGGTCTCCTGAAGCACAGGATGAAAGAGTTTTTTAAATTTAAATGTAAGGCTCTTCATTTCGAAAGAAATGAGAAATATAAATCATTAATGGTTGAGTATATTACTTTACACTTTAAAGAAACTAAAACGCTACAGGATGAAAACCACTTGTGTGAACTTAAATCGGAACTAGCGAATTTTAATGATGAAGTCTTCTTGAATGCTCGTGTACAAGCTGGTTATGACCCAAATTTGTTTGGCTCCGTTAATACGACAAATGTAATCAGTCAATATAAAAAGCGAAAGGAAAACAAGTTTCTAAATGGTATCCGAAACGAAAAAGGTGACATAAATCGTGATGAAATGAGTAAAAGAGCTTTAGTGAAAACTATTTGTGAGAAATCTTACTCAATGATGGAGGCGAATGCAGAAAAAATGGTTACCTTCTCGGACGCAATTCGGAAAGAACAAAAGCCAAGCCCGAGTTCGTTGGGAAGTGCAATTAAGAAAGACGAAGTGTTAGGTGCAATTGCACAGCTAAATAAAGGTAAGGCACCAGGTCCCGACGGACTCCCGACTGAATTTTACCAAATATGCTCCGAGGAAATCGCGACATTATTGACTAATGCGTTTAATGAAGGTTTGAAGAAAGGTCTCTTGCATGATTCCTTTTATCATGGTGTTATGTCCCTACTGTATAGAAAAGGTGATGATACGATGTTGGATAATTGGCGACATTTAACCTTGATGAATGTAGACTATAAGATCTTTGCCAAAATTATTATGAATATGATGAACAATTTTCTTGAAGACTTAATTGACAAAGAACAAACCTGTGCCATTAAAGGTAGATATGTGGGACAATTTAAATGTATTAAGAGATATACATACTTGTTCACATGACCGTGATTTCTTTGTGTTGGGTCTAGATCAAAAGAAAGCATTCGATTATTTCAAGAGAATATCTATGGTGTACAATGAGCGCATATGGGTTCCCTGAAGATTTTATTCGTATGGTCCAGCTCCTGTACTTAAAATCTACAGTGCAAACAAATGTGAACGGTGTTTTGACAGAATGTTTTAAAGTTGAAAGAGGTGTAAAACAGGGGTGCCCCTTGAGTGCAGCATATGCTCTGGCAATTAGTCCACTTCTAAATCAAATTAAAACTGACCCCCGAATTTCTGGTGTTCAGTCAAGTACTGGAGCAAGAGTCGTGATATCTGCATATGCAGACGATATTACGGTTTTTGTTAGAGACCAAAAGGAATTAGATATTGAAAATGATTATTTTAAAATGTATGAAGAAGTCTCTGGTGCAAAGTTAAATCAAGACAAAACGGAAGGCTTTTGGATTGGTCACGGACAACCACCTCATTTAAATATTAATGTTAAAGAGAATATAAAAATTTTGGATGTTGTGATCACAAAAGGAAATTGCAGGGAAAAAAATTGGGAACTTAAAGAACAAGAAATAAAAGAAGAAATTGAGAAGTGGAGTAATAAAATTGCAAATTATGAAATGCGTATTAATATTATTAAAACCTTTGTGGTCTCAAAACTACTCTTATCAACTATTTATCCCCCTACTGTTAAATGTATAAAGAAGTTAAATAAGATGTGTGTACGGTTAATATGGGGAACAAATAGAGAAGTAACAAAAAGAGAATTGCTCTATAAATTTAGAGAATATGGAGGGCTTGGAGCCGTTGGACTTGGTTGCAAATTGAAAATAGCCTCTTGTAAAAATGTCGCGTGTGGTATAAAACGGGGTGCTTCTTGGGTGGGAGATATAACAACTTGGGTAAAAAAGAAAAATAGAGCCAGAAGAGGGGTACCCTTTTTTAAATTAATTTATGGGGATTTTACTTTTAGATTTAAAGACCTTAATATTGATTGGTGTGGACTTCCAAATAAAATGATTTATAAAATAATTAACAATTCTTTTTGGTGGAATGGTGAATTATAAAAGCCTTAACTCGACTGAAAGTGAATTGTTTATTAAAAACGTTAATTCTAAAATGCTGTCTGAAAATTGGAGAGATACAACTTGGTTGATATCTGTCGGAAGATTGCCTGTACGTGTGATTGTGAAATGGAGTTGTTTTGTCACTACAAAAACCTGTCCAATGGCAAATTGTGCAGAAGATGAAACAATCGAAAATCTTTTAATAAATTGTTATAGAACAAAAGAAATATGGAAAAGTATGTTACAAATTGGTCTGTGTTTTGATGTGAACATCAAATCAATAATTTTTGGCGTTTTTAAAGAAAATTTTTCGCAAGAGACAAAGCAACTCTATTGGTTAATAATCTGAATAAATTCAAAAATATGAAAAACAAGATGTAAAATGATCATTAACCAAACTGTAATTAACAGTCAAGTGGTGGTTAAACAAATAATAATGGACTTAAGAAGGCGTCGATCACTGGAAATGGCACCAGACAGAAAAACCCCATGGACACTTTTAGATCTGTAGTAATTTTATTTATGTCTTGGTGTGTGAATATACTCCCTTGTTTTTACATGTTTTTTGTAATGTTGTGAAACTGTAATGTGGCAAAATATTCAATAAAGCACTTTATAAAAGGTAAACATGGCCCTGTCCCAGCTTTTTTGAGAGGTGTTGCCGCCATCAAATTCAAAATGAGCCAATAATATTCATGAAATGGTAAAATAGCTCACTTTCAACATCTGAAACGACTTCTATGTTCAATTGTGAATATAATGTGAGTGTATGAGATTGGAGAATAATGTAAAATGTCTCAGTTTCAACATTTGAAATGTTATCCATGTTCTGTTGTAAATAACATGTCGTCTCATGTGATATGAAAGGCATTGCATTTAGATTTTATTCGCAATTTACACTTCGTTCCACACGACAGTATGCTGCATTGTTAGCGAACGCTAGTGCCATTTTTATTCATTCGTTCGTTGACTAGCAAGGTAATGATCTTCCTGCGGTCTGAGCTTAAAAAACTGGCTTTCGCCGTCCATTCTTGATGAGCTGCTCGCTCCATTCGCTGCACGTCGCGCGCGAAGACAAAAAAAATAGAACCTCTCATCCATCGAGCATGTTTACTCTTTTCCCTCCTCCTGCTTAAGTGACCGTGTTTGATTATTGACGCCTCCGCTGTTTCATTTAAGACACATCTCAGCGGAAGGCCTGTTTGGTCAAAATACACACAAGACGGCGCAGCGGGGAGAACAGGGACATTTTTTCACAACGTTAATTGAAAGAACGCCGCCGAATCGCGGTCAATTAAAAAAAAAAAAAAAAAAAAAAAAAAGAGTGAGTCAAATAAAATCAAATGAAATAAAAAAATCACTATCAAATCGCAAGTACACCCGGACATGTTTCCATGAGTATTAGACACGGACTGAGAAACTGTTTTCTACCGTAGGCCACCATGGCAGAGATGTTTATGGCAACGGTGCTCTTTATTTAGCCACAGAATAAGCTTACGATGTATTCTGCATCTTTGACGTCACAGTGACTTCTCAGCGGTATCTCAGAAAATTTCAGTCTCTCATCCATCGGGCATGTTTACACTTTTCTCTCCTCCTGCTCAAGTGACCGTGTTTGATCTTGGACGCCTCCGCTGTTTCATTCAAGACACGTCACAGCGGAAAGCCTGTTTGGTCACAATACACACACGACGTTAAGTTGCGAGAGCAGGGACATTTCTTCACAACGTTAACGGAAAGCATGCTACCGAATCGCGGTCAATTTTTTTTTTTTTTTAAGAGTGAGTCAAATAAAATCTAACGAAAAAAAATCACTACCAAATCGGACGTACACCTGGATGTTTTCATGAGTATTAGACACGGACTAAGAAACTGCTTTCTGCCGAAGGCCCCAATGGCAGAGCTGTTTATGGCAACGGTGCTCTTTAGATAGCCACAGAATAAGCTTACGATGCACTCTCCATCTTTGACGTCACAGTGGCTTCTCAGCGGTATTACAGAAAATTAGAATCTCTCATCCAACAGGCATGTTTAATCTTTTCTCTCCTCTTGCTCATGTGACCGTGTTTGATCATTGACGCCTCCGGTGTTTCATTTAAGACACGTCACAGCGGAAGGCCTGTTTGATCACAATACACACAAGACAGCTAAGCGGGGAGAGCAGTGACATTTCTTCACAACGTTAACAGAAAGAACGCCGCCCAATCGCGGTCAATTTTTGTCTAAAAAAAGAGTGAGTAAAATAAAATCAAATGAAATAAAAGAAAAATCACTACCAAATCGCACGTACACCTGGACATGTTTCCATGAGTATTAAACACGGACTAGGAAACTACTTTCTGCCGTAGGCCTCTATGGCAGAGCTGTTTATGGCAACGGTGCTCTTTATAAAGCCAGAGAATAAGCTGACGATGCACTCTCCATCTTTGACGTCACAGTGGCTTCTCAGCGGTATTCATCAGGTCGGCAAAGGTAGCCCCGCCCCTCTTGGGGGGAAAACAAACCACACGCCCCATTGACTTTAATGTAAAATTGCTGTACAAAACTACATAAATGCAAGACCACTGAAGGTAAATCAGCCGACAAATTATTTACAGACACCATGCCTGATTCATATACATCCACTCTTCCGGATAGAGAACGTGCGAGATATTTCGAAAAGATAAATTTAATCAATCTTAAAGCATGTCCCTTCAGCCTCCCGGCATCTAGATGGTGCAATGACCCCACCCAGTGGCCAGAGGTATCATACCCCGACATCTATTTTTATCAGATTGAGTCTCCAGGTAAGCAAAATACTATATGTTATTAATTGCTTATTTCCGTATTGCCTTGGTATTGGCCTGAGGGTCGCCGTTTGCGGCCGAAGGCTAATACCGCGACCCAAAGGACAGTACCAAGGCAATGCGAAAACAAGCAATTTATAATATTTTTATTAATTGGTTAAGTATGTTGCGCTATCATGACGATATTATGACAATGACTTCTGAAGTACGCGACTTCAAGACTCATTAAAGAGCTAAATGCTTGGTCCGCGACTGCTACCTGCTGAACTCGGCCAACACAGGGTCGGCCAGTACAGGATATATTGGCAGGCCGCTTTCACTGTATCGCAGCAATAACATACTTAACCAATTCATAAAAATGAAATATTTCACCTTTCGGTCCTGCTATTTGGATAGTATGCTAGTTAACAGTAGCACTGTGCTCTGACCAGACGGAGACAACGGTCTTAGCTAGGTTCGTAAGTTAGCCTGTCCGTCTGTCTCGTCCAGGCATATGCACGATTCCTCCCTCCGGATATTTTTTTGGGCATGGCAGAGGAATGAACCAGAGATCCTTGTTTTTTTCTTTTATTGATGGTGCAGCCAACAACACAGCAACTCCTCGGCATGTCGGATTCAAGTTAAATGGGCTTGTTTTAAGCGTTCGCGCTTAGAATGTCTGTTCAGAAAGCGGGATTGTTTTCCCCCTAGGAGGAGCGTGGCGATCAGGGCCCACTGTGGATGACGTATTGCCGACCAGATGAATCTCAGAAAATTAGAATCTCTCATCCATCGGCCATGTTCACTCTTTTCTCTCCTGCTGCTTAAGTGACCGTGTTTGATCATTGACGCCTCCGCTGTTTCATTTAAGACACATCTCAGCGGAAGGCCTGTTTGGTCAAAAGACACACAAGACGGCTCAGCGGGGAGAGTAGGGACATTTTTTAACAACGTTAATTGAAAGAACGCCGCCGAATCGCGGTCAATTAAAAAAAAAAAAGAGTAAGTCAAATAAAATCAAATGAAATAAAAAAAAAATCACTACCAAATCCCACGTACACCTGGACATGTTTCCACGAGTATTAGACACGGACTGAGAAACTGCTTTCTACCGTAGGCCCCTATGGCAGAGATGTTTATGGCAACGGTGCTGTTTATATAGCCACAGAATAAGCTTACGATGTATTCTGCAGCTTTGACGTCACAGTGACTTCTCAGCGGTATCTCAGAAAATTAGAATCTCTCATCCATCGGGCATGTTTACTCTTTTCTCTCCTCCTGCTCAAGTGATCGTGTTTGATCTTGGACGCCTCCGCTGTTTCATTCAAGACACGTCACAGCGGAAAGCCTGTTTGGTCACAATAAACACACGACGGTAAAGTTGCGAGAGCAGGGACATTTCTTCACAACGTTAACAGAATGCATGCTACCGAATCGCGATCAATTTTTATTTTTATTTTTTTATAGAGTGAGTCAAATAAAATCTAACGAAAAAAATCACTACCAAATCGGACGTACACCTGGATGTTTTCATGAGTATTAGACACGGACTAAGAGACTGCTTTCTGCCGTAGGCGCCTATGGCAGAGCTGTTTATGGCAACGGTGCTCTTTAGATAGCCACAGAATAAGCTTACGATGCACTCTCCATCTTTGACGTCACAGTGGCTTCTCAGCGGTATCACAGAAAATTAGAATCTCTCATCCATCGGCCGTGTTTCCTCTTTTCTCTCCTCCTGCTTAAGTGTTTGATTATTGACGCCTCAGCTGTTTCATTTAAGACACGTCAAAGCGGAAGGCCTGTTTGGTCAAAATACACAAGACGGCTAAGCGGGGAGAGCAGGGACATTTTTTCACAACGTTAACTGAAAGAACGCCGCCGAATCGCAATCAATTTTTGCTTAAAAAAAAGAGTGAGTCAAATAAAATCGAATGAAATTTAAAAAAAAAAAAATCACGACCAAATCGCACGTGCACCTGGACATGTTTCCATGAGTATTTGGCACGGACTGAGAAACTGCTTTCTACCGTAGGCGCCCATGGCAGAGATGTTTATGGCAACGGTGCTCTTTATATAGCCACAGAATAAGCTTAAGCTGCAGGTCTTCAATCCAACCAAGCAGTTGCACTCCGATAAACTAATGTAATCAACTGATCTCAGCCTTCACAGTCGATCAGCTGTATAAGGTGTGTTTCTGCTATGAAAACCTGCAGACCCTCAACCCTTATACTGAACCAGTTTGACACCCCTGCCCTAGAGCAACCTTTTTCTTTTTTTTTTTTTTTTTTTAGATTAATCACTTTTGAACAGGGGTGTTTACTATGCTTACTATGAGTTTTGGCATGATCAGAAGTGGATGCCCATACATTACCATGGCGAAATGCATCAAGAATAGAAAAGGCACAGTTTAGTTTTTTTCCCTGAGTCATTGAATCTCCTGCATCTCCAGTTCTTCCGCCTCAGCTCATTACCTCCGCAAAGGAGGTTATGTTTTCACCCGCATTCGTCTGTTTGTCTGTCTGTTAACAGGATTGCTCAAAAAGTTGTGAAGGGATTGGCAGGAAATTTGGTAGGATAGTAGGTGCTCGTCCTAGGATGAGCTGATTCAACTTTGGAAGTGATCCGGATCACGTCCTGGATTCCAGATCCGGAAGAAGTTTAAATACTCCTGAAAATGATGATTATCCCTCATGTAATGAACAGATTTTCATAAAATTTCAGCACCGAATAGAATCTACCCTAATGGAGGAACTAATCACAGCTGTTGGTGATCTCGTTGATAGTCCCGTGGATCCAGAACCAATAATAATGACATATGGGCATGGCGGAGGTACGCGCTCTACCAAGTGCCCTTCTATTTTTCAAAATGAGCAGCTGCTCAGACGGAATTAGGACTATTTATTGTGTTCAACAAGGCATGGAAGTGAAGTGTTTTGCCTAAGAACACGTCGGTCGCACAGGCCATGGCAAGGACTTGAACACAAAACCTTTCCATCCCAAGTCAAGCCCATTTCACCACTGCGCTACCAAGTCTCCCTTCAACATGGCATGGATGACGTGGAAATATGACTGCATCCTTTTTATTGATAAAAATGCGCAATTCAGTGAAATACTTTTAAGCTGTGAGGTGTTTCCACAGTGACAGCATTTCAATGTACTTTAAGAATTCGAAGGACAAAAGAGTGTTTTGCTAAGATTCTTCATTTTTATTGCTTCATATCTTGCAGAATGATGATAATAACAACAGCAAGGGAATCTTTCCCTAAATTTAAACATCAGTTGTGGGGTTTGCGCTTCATTGTGGGAGAAAGCAAGAGGAACTAACAGCACCTGGCATCCCCAGGTGGTCATCCATCCAAGTATTAACCAGACCTTACACAGCTTAGCTACCTAGACTAGACATTTTTTGGGCAATGGGAACTAACAAACACAGATTAAAAGCACTCCCAATTCTGAAATAGTTGGGACAAAGTATATAATGTGAATAAAATCAAAACGCAATGACTTTCAAATCACACCTGCCAGTATTTTATTCACAATAGTTTAGTTAGTTTAATTTATTGTTGTCATATGCGTTAAAAGTACAGTGTACAGTCGATGCAATGAAATGCATTTAGCCAGACACCCTCTCTCGACCCTCACATTACATTAAGAAAAAATAACATAATAACACAATAAAAGACAATAAATACCAGTAAATAAGGATAAAAATTAATCACATGCGCCCATTGCACTAAGTGCTGTTGTTAAGCAGTCTTATGGCCTGTGGATAAAAGCTGTCCTTGAGGCGACTGGTGCATGCCCTGATGCTCCACAGACGTTTGCCTGAAGGAAGGTAATAGAACAGGCTGTGTGCTGGGTGTTTAGAGTCCTTTAAGATAAGTTGAGCCTTGTTCCTGCACCGAGTGAAGTAAATGTCTGTTACCTGTGGCAGTGGTGATCCAATGATTCTTGAAGCTGACTTAATTGTCCTTTTGATAAGCTTATGTTTCCAAACCAAACCAGGATGCCTCCTGTGAGAATGCTTTCGATAGTTGATCTGTAAAAGTTGATGAGGGAGTTTGTGGACAACCATATTTCTTGAGACACCTCAGAAAGAACGGTCCCTGTTGTGCTTTCTTGATCAACATGCTGACGTTCAGCGACCAGCAGAGGGAGTCAGTGATGAATTTGCCCAAGAACTTAAAGGAGTTCACAATTTCAACAACAGCATTGTCAATACGAACAGGAGAGTGGATGGAATTGGATCTCCTGAGGTCAATGATTAGTTCTTTTGTTTTTGCCACATTAAGAAAAAGGTTATTGTTATTGCACCAAACAGACAGATTTGCCACCTCGTCCCTATATGCAGCCTCATCGTTGTTACTGATAGTCCGATAACTGTTGTATCATCTGCAAATTTTACGATTATGTAAGACTGGTGTTTAGCAACACAATCATAAGTAAACAAACTATACAGTAGTGGACTAAGGCAGCAGCCCTGAGGAGCACCGGTATTGAGAACAAGTGTGGATGAGTAGTTGGTATTTACACGTACTGTCTGAGGTCTGCCTGTCAGAAAATCATAAATCCACCTACAGATGGAATTACAGAGACCCAGATCTTTCAATTTTAACACTTATTTAGATGGCACAATAGTGTTAAAAGCAGAGCTATAGTCGATAAACAGCATTCTGACATAAGCGTTTTCCCTCTCCAGATGTTCAAGCACAGTATGGATGGACAGTGATACAGCGTCCTCAACAGATCTGTTAGATCGATAAGCAAACTGTAATGGGTCGAGATTAGCAGGAATATTGTTGTTTATGTATGACTTTACCAGCTTCTCAAAACATTTCATTAACACAGATGTTAAGGCAACAGGTCTGTAGTCACCAGGACACGATGCAGGAGTTTTCTTAGGAACAGGCACAATCACAGTTTTCTTAAAGCATGTTTGGACTGAACAGTTGGACAGTGACAGGTTAAAAATGTCTGTAAAAACACATGAGAGCTGACTACAGCAGGATTTTAGGACTTGGGGTAAAATACCATCCTACCCGGCGGCTTTGCCTGTTTTAACAGATTTAAACACTCTACTCACGTCCGCCTCAGTCACCTGATGAAGTGTCTCGCTGTGCACATCACTTGTAAGGATGTGATCCAACTCAGGCGGTTCCACATACTGCTTAAAGCGAGCGTAAAACTCGCTAAGCTCCTCCAAAAAGGAGTCGGTGATGTTGGTAGGTCCACTCGGCTTGCTCTTGTAGCCCGTGATGTCCTGAAAGCCCCGCCACAAGCGCTTTGCATCTCCGTTGATGTAGTGGTGCTCCAATTTAAGCCGGTGCTGGGCTTTAGCTGACCTGATAGCGCTTCTCAGCGCGTACCTGGCCTCCTTGTAGCGCTCGTCGTCCCCCGCTTTAAAAGCTGCAGATCTTTCTCTCAGCCTCCGACGAACAGTGCTGGTAATCCACGGTTTCTGATTCGGGTATGAGCAGATAGTCCGGGTAGGTATACAGGTTTCCACGCAGAATTTCACATAATCAGTGACAGCATCAGTATAATCATCCAGATTCAGGGGGTCCCTGAAAGCTGACCAGTCGGTTGCTTCAAAACAACCCTGGAGTCTGAGCTCGCTGTCCTCTGACCAGCGCTGAACCGTCCTCACGATGGGTTTTGCACGTTTAACTTCCTGCTTGTAAACAGGTAGCATTAGCACAGAAGAATGGTCGAATTTCCCAAAGTGGGGTCGAGGGACAGATCTGTACGCTCCCTTGATGGTGGAGTAGCAGTGATCTAAAATCCTGTCGCCTCTGGTGGGACAGCTGACGTGTTGGCAATACTTCGGCAATACTGATTTGAGACTGCAGTGGTTGAAGTCACCTGCTACGATGGAAATAGCCTGCGAGAATTTGTCCTCATAGCCATTGATAGCGGTGTATAATTCCTCAAGGGCTACTGTTGCCTTAGCTTGTGGTGGAATCAGGACGGAGGGGAGTTCTCTCGGTGAGTAGAATGGCCGGCATTTTATTGTTAAATGTTTGAGAACTGATGAACAACACCGTGAAATAACCTCCACATCTGTGCACCAGGAGTTGTTGACCAGCAAACACACTGCCCCGCCTTTTGCTTTGCCGGTCGTTTCTGCATGGCGGTCAAGACGGTGGAGAGAGAAACCTTCGGGTTGCACAGCCGTATCCGGCGTGTCAGGTGTAAGCCAAGTCTCGGAGAAGCAGAACACACAGCACTCACTTATGTCCCTCTGGGAGTTAATACGGCAGTGAAGCTCATCCAGTTTGTTGCTAATAGATTGAACATTAGCAAGCAAGATACTTGGAACAGGAGGCCGAGTAGGGCGACGTCTCAGCCTTGCGAGTGGTCCGCCTCGTCTTCCCCGCTTCCGCGTGAGTTGACCGTAGCACCCCCGCTGTCGTGTGTGTTTGCATCCGACAATGTTGCACCCGGGTCCCGTGGGAAACACAAAGTTACTGAGTAACTCTGGGGGGGCACTGTAGACACAGAGTCTTATATCCAGCGAAGTCTGTCTGTCATGAGTAATTAGAGAGTGTGTGGACACAAAAAAACTTAATACTAGCGCTAAAACGACTAAGAGGGAGAGAGAGGTTCTCGGCGTGTCGCCATGAGCCGGCGCCATCTTGAAAGGATATTGGATAGACAATAGAACAGAGATGACATAGCAAATGTTGAAACTGAGAAATTTTACAAATTTTAGACACAAAATGAGCTCATTTCAAATTTGATGGCTGCTACACGTGTCAAAAAAGTTGGGACAGGGGCCTGTTTACCATGGTGTAGCATCCCCTCTTCTTTTTAACACAGAGTGGAGGCGTCTGGGCATTGAGGAGACAAGTTTCTTGAATTTAGCCATTGGAATTTGATCCCACTCTTCTTTAATACAGGCTTCCAGCTGCTGGAGAGTTTTGGGTCTCCTTTGACGGACTTTGACTTTAATTATGCGCCAAATGTTCTCAATCGGTGAAAGATCAGGACTTCACGCAGGCCAGTTCAGCACACGGACTCTTCTACTACGAAGCCATGATATTGTAATAGCTGCAGCATGTGGTTTTGCATTCTCCTGCTGAAATACACAAGGCCTTCCCTGGAATAGATGTCGTCTGGAGGGGAGCATATTTCCTCTAAAACCTTTGTATACCTTTCAGCATTCATGGTGCTTTTTAAAACATGCAAGTGTCCAACACCATATGCACTAATGCATACCCATACCATCAGAGATGCTAGCTTTTGAACTGAACTCTGATAACAGGAGGGGTGGTCTTTCTCCTTCTCAGCCCGTAGGACATGACGCCCATGATTTCCAACAAGAATGCCAAATTTTGACTCGTCAGACCACAGGACACTTTGCCACTTTGCTACAGTCCATTTTAAATGAGCCTTGGCTCACAGAACACTGTGGCACTTCTGGATCATGCTCAACAATGGCTTCCTTTCTGCAAGATAGAGTTTTAGGTGGCATCTGTGGATGACATGGCAGACTTTGTTTACAGACAGTGGTTTCAATCAATCAATCAATCAATCAATAACCTTTATTGCAGGGAAGTCCCACTGAGACAGAGGTCTCTTTTGCAGGGGAGCCCTGATTACAATAAAACAATTACAATGGAAGGTTAAAGACAAACAGCACACATAAAAATACACAAAAGTCACAAACAACAATTTCAGATTAAAGGAGTAACAAGTTTAAACTGGAATAAAACATAATAAAAATTAAAAAAAAAATAATAATATATATATACATATACACACACACACACATACACATATAAATATATATATATATATATATATATATATATATATATATATATATATAAATATACATACACATATATATACACACATATATATATATATATATACACATACACATACACACATATATACATATAAATAAACATATGAACATAGGACAGAGAAAAATAAATGAGCAAATCCTACCATAAACTAAAAGCAAATGCATCTGGCCTCCAGAAGCAATATATCCAACACTAATTTCTTGAAAGACACGAAGGGGATCAGGCAGTCTAGCTTCAAGGTATCCTGGAAATTATTGCACATACAAGGAGCGAATGCACTAAAAGAGGTACCTCCCAAATTTGTTCTAGTCCTGGGAGCCTCTAACAAAAACCATTCTTGTGATCTGGTATGCTGACTTCTGATTTTGATGGATAAGAGCTTAGTAAGATATAAGGGAAGTTTGCCTAGCAAGGCTTTATAAATAAATAAAATACAATGTAGCTTCCTTCTAAAATGAAGGGAAAACCACCCCACAGAATTATATAAAGCACAGTGTAAGATGGGAAAAGGGGGGTTGGAGCACCGCTGGCACTGATGGGTGCATCTGTGACACTGCAGCAAGACTGGCAGGCCTTCTGAGCATCAAAAGACTTCAACTCCATGCAATATAACAAATTGTCGAGTTCCTGATGACAAGCAGCTTGTTGTTTGCTGGGGTTTGCGTGAAGGGAAGTGGGGGTGGTTTATGCCCGTAAAAGACTGGAGACCTGGACTGGGGGATGCAAAGTGTGAGCAAACTGTATCTGTGAATGGCCGGACAGGAGGAGGCAATAAACCCAGCCTCTGAGCTGGGAGTGGGGGTTTGCATGGTTTCTGCGCCTTTGATGTCACCCTGCATGGGAGGCCTTTGGCTTACCCAGTGCTCCATATTGCCCTCAATCATCTGTGTAAGACTGGACCCTAACTTATCTGTTTTAATTAATCTAAACCTTTGGGAATGTCACAATATGCTCATATGTTTAATATACTGATAAGAAATCACTTCTGTACTTATAACGCAATTTTCCTGTATAATAATTCAGCTTAAGACTTTTTCATGACAACAGCATCATATTCATACATTTTCCTGGCTTGTTTGATATGTATGTTTTTGTTACAGTTCGAGGAGTTGAATGGCATATGTTTCGTATCAAATGAAATTATAGTTCATTCACTTTTAGAAACTCCCTAAATTTGGGTAAGGTAAAATCTCCTCTCGTGTAGTTCCTTTTGTCTGAATGACCCCTCCTTTACAGCCAAATGGCCTGACTCTGTCTCAGTTCTGAGACCTGTAACCCGATATCTCACCTGGTTAACTTACGGGGCTCTCTGGTTGGAGGAGGGGGGTTGCTGGTTTGGTTTATAGGAAAGAGAAATGAGCTGTTCGGGGAAGATCGTATCCGATCTCTCCTCGCGCACATAAGTGCGTGAGTAGCCTTTTCAATGATGTAACATCGTGATTGAACTTCCCCGCGCACGTTAGTGCGTGTATCCTTTTCCTCCAGGTATGACTTTATTCTCCTCTTCTAAATTATGTGTAACTTGTAATTGGCTTAACGTTGATTTGTTTGATTTAAGCTTTTGCCTACCTGGTGAATAAATTATTGTCATTCCTTTAAGCTTGCGTGGTCTCCGGACTCATAATCCTTTTATTCTTTCTAGCATTAAACGGATACCTAGGGGTATAATCCCGACCGAGGTACGACTGGCCAGCGGCCTGCTCTGGATATTGATTTTATTAAGTTGGAGAGACAACCATGATCTACTTACATAAAGGGTTTATGTATTGCGGTTCTGGGATTTTAGCCTAAAGGAAACCCATGGACGAAAAAGTCGGTTATCTGTTAAAATACCCTGAAGGAACCCATGGGCTTGCATAGATCTGGGTTCGCTGTATTCAAGCCAAAAGATGCTGTTGCAGTGATGGCTGACTTCCAACCTCTAATCTAACCAACGAACCTAGGATCCGGTAACAGTACTAAAAACCCGGGAGTACATGTTAGCGACAGCGGTAGTATCCTAAGAGTTGAAGGTGTAGTCGCTCGAGACACACGCAGGTTTCTCTAGATTTTGGATTCTAATTCTAATTTGGAGTCAGATATTTAACGAGGGTATAACTAAATTCATTATTATAAATTTATTATGGAATCAGATTAATTGTAACCGTTGTGCTTTTGTGCCCCGTCCTTCGAACGGAGAAAATGTATCCATTTTATTGTGATTCGCACCAGCCAGGACGACACGCGTGTTAATACCAGCCAACAGAACACGTTGAACCTTTGCCCTACAATTTCCGTCGTTGGTTATTGTTTTGTGGGTTTTACAACAGTGATGGGTTCGGAAACCATCACCTGTGATGAAGCGTAATGCGCCATGATAGATTGCATCCAAGGATCTTAACGTACTAATAGAGACATGCCTGTAGAGGACATCTCCGTAATCAAGTATGGGTAATTTTGTTGCCTCTACAATCCTCTTCCTATTGTCCAAAGAAAAACGACCTGTTTCTGTAAAGAAACCCAATTTTTATTCTAAGTTTCTTGGACAGGTTGGACACATGCGTCTTAAAAGAAAAGTCATGATCCAACCAGATACCCAGATATTTGTAAGACTGAACCTGCTCAATTTGAGCACCAGTCACTGAGAAAATGGAGTCACATGACATAATTGCATTCTGTGCTGAAAAGATCATGAACTTTGTTTTATCAGTGTTTAAAACCAGTTTAAGATCAGCTAGAGCATGCTGTATAACGTTTAAAGCAGATTGTAAATATGTGAGGGCCTGTACGCATGTTGGAGCAGGGGAATAAAGCACTGTGTCGTCAGCATAAACATGAACCTTGCAATTCGTTACATTACGAGCAATGTCATTTATATAAATTGTGAATAAAATTGGACCAAGAATGGAACCTTGGGGTACACCTTTTGTCACCTTTAAAAATTGAGACTGCGCATCCCCAGAAATAATAGCTTGTGTTCTATTTGAGAGGTAGTCCTGGAACCATGAGCATGCTCTGTAACCAAGACCAATGGAGGACAACTTATTTAATAAGATATTATGGTCTACTGTGTCAAACGCTTTTGCTAAATCAATAAATAGGGCCGCACATTTTTGTTTACTATCCAAAGCTGTTACTAAATCATTTATAACCAATGAAGCTGCTGTAATGGTGCTATGTCCAGGCCTGAAACCAGATTGCTGTGACGTTAAAATGTTGTTGGAAGTTAAGAAATTGCAAAGTTGTTGTTTTACAAGAGATTCTAAAATCTTAGCCAGGCATGGCAATTTTGAGATGGGCCGATAGCTGTTTACTAAACTGGGATCACCCCCCTTAAATTAAGGAAAAACATGAGCCGCTTTCCATATACTGGGAATAGACCCGGTCGATAATGACAAGTTAAAAATATTAGTTATTGAATGTGCAATCAGTGGGGCTGCAAGACGCAAAAGACTCGGGACTAAGTGATCCTCTCCAGTAGAATTATTTACATCTATACGATTTAATTCTAGAAGGACCTCATTCACGCTTAATTCCCTGAAAGAAAACAATACTCTAGGATTTTGGGAATTAGTAAATGCACTAGAGCTAAGGTCAGATATATCTCCTCTAGTGGATTGATTATTAAAATTTTCAAAAAGGTTTCCGGCCGCTATAAAATGTTCGTTAAAAAAGTCACAAATTTTGTGCTTATCAGTAATAGGACCAGAATCCGTGTGGATAGAATGAGGTAATGAAGAGGAAGGATTATGATTCAGGGACTTGACAATTTTCCAAAATTTTGCCGGATTACCTTGACATTTAGCCAATGACGAATGAAATATTCAGATTTTGCCTTTTTTATCAGTAAGCAGCATTTATTTCTTAGTTTTCTGAAAACCTGCCAGTCTGTGAGTGTCTGAGTTTCCCTAGTTTTAACCCAAGCTTCATCCCTTATCACGAAGATCATTGGATAAAGCAACCGAAAACCAAGGATTTCTTCTGTTTTTACTCGAATCTCTTGACCGGAGCATGCTTATCAACAGCACGATTAAACACAGAAGTAAAATGAGCTAACGCTAGGTCAGGGTCTGGAATAAAACCTGCAAAGCTTAAATCACTCCAGAAAATATCGTGGAGGAAGGCCTGTTCACAGTCATGTTTAAAATTTCTTTTAGTAATAAAACATGGGGGTGTCTTTGAAACTTTCATATCCCGAATACACGCTACTGGGCAGTGATCACTAACATCCAGGGGGAAAGACGCCAGAGCGTATTTCAGCGGCCTATTTGTTAAAATTAGATCAATTAAAGTTAACCGATAAAATCTTTAAAATTTGGTCGCGTAGGCTCTGAGATAAGTTGCGACAGAATCAGTTCATCACAGACTTCTTTGAAATGGTTTGAGGATTTGGGCGATAGCCAGTCGATATTGAAATCGCCATAACAACTAATTCAGCGTGTGCATAAGCAGACAAGATTTTAGAGAGATTGATTATGGAGGAGAGAAAGCGCTCGGTGGGCGATACACACCTGCTAGTATAATACTTCCACTAACCAAAGCTATCTTAAGAACAAGACACTCAAATTGCTCAGGCATAGAGGAGGATAATAAAACATTAACAGTGAGAGAGGATTTTACAAAAATCACTACATCTCCCCCTCTCTTACTCCTGTCACACCTAAAAACACTATAACCAGCCAATGCTATATCAAGGTCTGACATAGAAGCATTCAACCAGGATTCAGATGCAAGAAATATATCAGGATTACTTGAAGTTTCTTGAAGTATTCCTGGGCCCATTTAGTAATGACAATGACAGAGTCATGCCGGTGAGTGATGCAGTGGCGTCTGAGGACCCCAAGATCACGGGCATCCAGTAAAGGTCTTCGGCCTTGTCCCTTATGCACAGAGATTTTCCAGTTTCTCTGAATCTTTTGATGATGTTATGCACTGTCGATGATGAGACCTTCAAAGCCTTTGCAAATTGACATTGATGAACATTGTTTTTAAAGTATTCCACAATTTTTTTACGCAAACCTTCACAGGTTGGAGAGCCTCTGGCCATCTTTACTTCTGAGAGACTCAGCCTGTCTAAGACATCCCCTTTTTAGCCAATCATGTTGAACACCTGATGCCAGTTAACTTAATTACTTGCTAAATGTTCTTTCAGCTGATTCTCTTATATATTAATTGCTTTTTCAGCTTTTTTTTTTGCCTGTGTCCCAACTTTTTTGAGACCTGTTGCAGCCAGAAAATTTGAAATAAGCTCATTTTGTGGATAAAAATGTGAAATGTCTCAGATTCAACATTTGAAATGTTATCTATTTTCTATTGTAAACAACATATTGGCTCATGTGGTCTGAAAGTCATTGCATTTTGATTTTATTCACAATTTACACTTTGTCCCAACTATTTCAGAATTGAGGTTGTAGTTACAAAGTATAAGTGACTGACCTAAGACCATAAACGCCTGAGGGAGCTTGGATTTCAGACTCCTTCCTGTCTGCTGCTTGTCTGCCGTCCTGCTTGGCAAGCTATTCACACCTTTGCTGTTTCTGAGGAGGCCCCACAAAGAGCAACAACAACTCACAGCGATACCGTTTTACATATGACTGTCTTGCTTCACAAGGTATTCGCACCTTTCCTGGATCGAAGGAAGCTCCATTCAAAAGAACAACAAATCACGAAAACAACATTTCAAATACTGTTTTTCTCAGATAGCAAAGTCAAGACAAGGTAAATCTAAGAATGTTTCTACACGGCATTAATGATTAAGTCAAGCAGTGCCGAGTCTGACACCACACCCCTCCACAAGTCGCCATTGTGGTGGAAATGGTCAATAAAATGAGGATTCCTCCCCATCTCAGAATGTGTATACTTCTCTGGAGTCTCTTTCTGACAGAGCTTAGGAATTCAAAGTGGCTTCGAGATCATCTTGCAGATGAACAGTGGGTAGAATTAGCCAAACTTGACGTCTGCATTTTAATTTGATCTTTGATGTGACTTCACTATAAATTCACTTAAAAAAATGCGCAAGACTTATGAACAAATGCAAACAGCTAATCCGTAATCGGAGAGGTAACGATTCGTTATGAATGACAACAGTGAGTCCCAAACGGACTATGTAGTGGTGTAGTGATAAGGCCACATGCTTTATAAATAACTGCAAAGGGAAACAATTTGACTGAACCCTTAATCAACATAAACAATCAATAGGTTCCTCACTGCTGAAACTCTCAACCCATGGTTGCAAAAACTAACAATTTATTTGGCAAACAATAAATTCAAACCTAAATACGCCTGAAAATAATGATTATCCCTTATGTAATGTACAGATTTTCTTAAAATTTCAGCACCGAATAGAATCTACCCTAATGGAGGAACTAATCACAGCTGTTGGTGATCTCGTTGATAGTCCCGTGGATCCAGAACCAATAATAATGACATGTGGGCATGGCGGAGGTACGCGCTCTACCAAGTGCCCTTCCAGTTTTCAAAATGAGCAGCTGCTCAGACGGAATTAGGAATATTTATTGTGTTCAACAAGGTATGGAAGTAAATAAGTCTGTTCCGAGCCTAATGGCCCACCAGGCCCGTGCTTAACCCCAGTTTCTGCGACATGAAGCAACTAGGAGTATTGCTACTCCCCCTGGATGGGATACTAGTCCAACTCAGGTTCTCCCCCAGCTCTTAGTCAGGTTTCCCTGACAATTTTGCTGGTACCCATTTGTACACCTGGGTAGAGTGAGGCAGTGTGGAAGTGAAGTGTTTTGCCTAAGAACACATCGCACAGGCCATGGCAAGGACTTGAATACAAAACCTTTCCATCCCAAGTCAAGCCCATTTCACCACTGCGTTACCGCGTCTCCCTTCAACATGGCATGGTTGACGTGGAAATATGACTGCATCCTTTTTATTGATAAAAATGCGCAATTCAGTGAAATACTTTTAAGCTGTGAGGTGTTTCCACAGTGACAGCATTTCAATGTACTTTAAGAATTCGAAGGACAAAAGAGTGTTTTGCTAAGATTCTTCATTTTTATTGCTTCATACCTTGCAGAATGATGATAATAACAACAGCAAGGGAATCTTTCCCTAAATTTACACATCAGTTGCAGGGTTTGTGCTTCATTGTGGGAGAAAGCAAAAGGACCTAACAGCACCTGGCATCCCCAGGTGGTCACCCATCCAAGTATTAACCAGACCTTACACAGCTTAACTACATAGACCAGACATTTTTTGGGCAATGTGAACCAACAAACACAGGTTAATAGCACCCCCAATTCTGAAATAGTTGGGACAAAGTGTATAATGTGAATAAAATCAAAACGCAATGACTTTCAAATCACTCCAGCCAGTATTTTATTCACAATTGAAGATAGATGACACAGCAAATGTTGAAACTGAAAAATTTTACAAATTTTATACACAAAATGAGCTCATTTCAAATTTGATGGCTGCTACACGTGTCAAAAAAGTTCCGACGGGGGCCTGTTTACCATGGTGTAGCATCCCTTCTTCTTTTTATTTATTTATTATTTTTTTATTTATTTATACTGGGAGTCCGATTGAGAGCAAGCTCTCTTTTGCAACGGAGCCCAGTAGCAAAAAACAAAACACCAAGTACAATAAATAAAAACTATGACTACATTACACATGTACATTCCTGCTTTGTGGCAGCCAATAAAAGACATTTAAAACAATCAATTGAAATAAGACTTTCCAACTTTAAAAACTGTTGAATCCTATTCCACTTCTGTGGAGCTTAATACATAAAAGCAGTTTTACCCAGTTCAGTACGCACCCTTATGAGATCTAAAACCAAAAAGTCAAGAGTGCGCAGACTGTATTCCCCCTTCCTCAGGTTAAGGAAACTGGTCAGATATCCAGGCAGTTTACCCAACAATGCCTTGTAAATAAAAAGGCAACAATGTTGCTCCCTTCTCACGGCCAGCGAAGACCAACCAGCGTTAAAATAAAGTGTACAGTGATGTGTTCGGAAGCCATCTCCAGTTATGAACCTTAATGCAGCGTGGTACACTGCGTCAAGTGACTTCAGCAAGGAGGGTGCAGCGTGCATATAAATTACATCACCATAATCTATTCTAGAGAGAATAGTTGCTTGAACAATCTGTCTTCTGCAACTCCTCGGAAAGCAGGCTTTATTCCTGTACAGCATAGCCAATTTTGGCTTCAAATTCTTGACCAGCTCACCAGTATGCTTCTTAAAATTAAGATTGTCATCCACCCAAATGCCAAGGTATTTGTAGTGAGGAACTCTTTCGATTTGGATTCCATTTACTGTCATGATGCTACCATTATGGAACCAAGCAGCTGGTTTATGACAGAATAGCATGAATTTAGTTTTTTCAGAGTTTAAAATTAGTTTAAGATCTAAAAGATCCTTCTGGAAGATTTGGAAAACAGACTGCAAATTTTTCAGAGCCAAATCAGCAGAAGGGGCAGCTGAGTAGATGACTGTATCATCTGCATAGAGGTGGATTTTACTATTAAGAAAATTAGCACCGAACTCATTAATAAAAAGTGCAAACAGCAAGGGCCCCAAAATTGAACCCTGTGGAACCCCCTTGCTAAGAGAAATAAAGTTAGATTGATAGCCATCGGCCACAACAGCTTGACACCTACCAGATAGATAATCTTTAAACCAATTCAGAGATTTAATATCAAACCCAATTGCACTTAGCCGCTCTATGAGTTTAAAATGGTCAACTGTGTCAAACGCCTTTGATAGGTCAATAAAAAGGGCAGCGCAGTCTTGCTTATTGTCCAAGGCAGAAACTATATAATTTAATACCCTGGCTGCAGCTAATACAGTACTATGACCTGGTCTGAAGCCTGACTGAAATACATTCAAGATAGCATGGTCTGATAAAAATGCTCTAACTTGATTATTGACGAGTCTCTCTAAAACCTTAGCCAAGCACGGCAGCTTTGAAATTGGTCGATAGTTATTCAGAACATCTGAAGAACCACCTTTATGTAAGGGAAGAACAAAAGCCGTTTTCCACAAGACAGGAATCGAACCGGTCAACAGGGTTAAGTTAAAAATGTGTGTCAGGATAATAGCAATCAAAGGTGAAGCCAGCAATAAGAGGCTTGGGTCCAATTTATCCGCCCCAGCGGATTGCTTAGGGTCAATGCTAAAAAGTTCTTCAAGCACTTCCTCTTCAGAAAAAGGACGCAAGGAAAAACAACCAGAGTTAATCGGTACAGGTACAAACAGACACAGAGTGGAGGCGTCTGGGCATTGAGGAGACAAGTTTCTTGAATTTAGCCATTGGAATTTGATCCCACTCTTCTTTAATACAGGCTTCCAGCTGCTGGAGAGTTTTGGGTCTCCTTTGATGGACTTTGACTTTAATTATGCGCCAAATGTTCTCAATCGGTGAAAGATCAGGACTGCACGCAGGCCAGTTCAGCACACGGACTCTTCTACTACGAAGCCATGCTGTTTTGAATAGCTGCAGCATGTGGTTTTGCATTGTCCTGCTGAAATACACAAGGCCTTCCCTGGAACAGATGTCGTCTGTTCTTCTAAAACCTTTGTATACCTTTCAGCATTCATGGTGCTTTTTAAAACATGCAAGTGTCCAACACCATATGCACTAATGCATACCCGTACCATCAGAGATGCTAGCTTTTGAACTGAACGCTGATAACAGAAGGGGTGGTCTTTCTCCTCTTTAGCCCGTAGGACATGACGGCCATAATTTCCAACAAAAATGTCAAATTTTGACTCATCAGACCACAGGACACTTTGCCACTTTGCTACAGTCCATTTTAAATGAGCCTTGGCCCACAGAACACGGCGGCGCTTCTGGATCATGCTCAACAATGGCTTCCTCTCTGCAAGATAGAGTTTTAGGTGGCATCTGTGGATGGCATGGCAGACTGTGTTTACAGACAGTGGTTTCTTGAAGTATTCCTGGGCCCATTTAGTAATGTCAATGACAGAATCATGCCGGTGAGTGATGCAGTGGCGTCTGAGGGCCCAAAGATCACAGGCATCCAGTAAAGGTCTTTAGCCTTGTCCCTTAAGCACAGAGATTTTTTCCAGTTTCTCTGAATCTTTTTTGATGATGTTATGCACTGTCGATGATGAGACCTTCAAAGCCTTTGCAAATTGACATTGAGGAACATTGTTTTTAAAATATTCCACAATTTTTTTTACGCAGACCTTCACAGGTTGGAGAGCCTCTGGCCATCTTTGCCTCTGAGAGACTAAGCCTCTCTAAGACATCCCTTTTATAGCCAATCATCTTACACACCTGATGCCAGTTAACTTAATTACTTGCTAAATGTTCTTTCAGCTGATGCTCTTATATATTAATTGCCTTTTCAGCCCTTTTTTTGCCTGTGTCCCAACTTTTTTGAGACCTGTTGCAGCCAGAAAATTCGAATAAGCTAATTTTGCGGATAAAAGTGTAAAATGTCTCAGTTTCAACATTTGAAATGTTATCTATGTTCTGCTGTAAATAACATATTGGCTCATGTGATCTGAAAGTCATTGCATTTTGATTTTATTCACAATTTGCACTTTGTCCAAACTATTTCAGAATTGGGGTTGTAATTTTAGGAATTTTTTCAAGAAAATCTGAGAGCACTCACTGGGGAGGGTGTGTGAAATGACATGGGATGATCCCCTAGTGTACGTGGATGCCACACACGGTAATTCTTGGGCACAGAACATCATAGAAAAAGATCTAAGGAGACATACAGCGGAGATGTTTAAAAGCAGATGTAATCATCCTGTACAGTCAATACGCAGCCAGGCTGAACAATCTGCAGGAAACTTCCTCCTCACTCTCTGCTTAGGTGATTGTAGTAAGTAATTCACTGTATATTTTATTTATGATCATTTTTGCAATTATGTTTTTGATGATTTGCTTTTGTTCGATTGAAAAACTATTAACCTTATCTCGCATCGATCTTTACCTAGATATTGTCGCATTTTTACTCTGTACCTCATGTATATGAAGACCACAATGGAAAAATGATCAGAGTGAATGTTTTTCTATTAATGATTCAGCATTGTAACTCCAGCAGTCAGACCTGCTTTATCAATTTAATCACTCAGGTTTTAAATATCTGGGTATAATTGTGACACGTTCTTTATCCAATCTTGTATCAGCCAATTTCACTCCCCTTATCTCAAAGATAAATCTGATATTCAGAGGTGGAGCAACCTCCCCCTTACACTTATCGGCAAAATTAATGCATTTAAAATGAATATATTGCCTAAATTTCTTTTCTTATTTCAATTGATTCCCGTATTTTTGCCAAAACATGTTTTCAATTCATTGGATAAAATAATCTGCTCATTAATTTGGGGTGGGAGGTTTCCAAGGGTTTGAAAAACGTTATTACGGAGATGCAGATTTAGTGGTGGACTTGCTCTTCCTAATTTCCAGTTTTATTACTGGGCAACACATGTACATAAACTTTGTAATTGGTTGAGATCCCCTGGATCCTCCTGGTGTACTTTGGAATTATGGTCTTGCAGATCATCTTCTATCCCACTTTGATTTACTCTTCCCTGCCCACAAAACTCTCTCAATACACAGATAGTCCAGTGGTACTTAATACACTTAAGATTTGGTATCAGTTTGGGTGTCATTTTAAATTCATAGCTGCATCCTCTCTTGGTCCTGTACACAATAATTTATCTCCTCCATCGGTTTTGGATACTACTTTTTCTTTGTGGTACAACAAGGACATTAAAAATTTTCAAAATTTGCATTTGGACAGTGTCTTTGACAGTTTTACCAACCTAGCACTCACGGCCTACCTGCATTTATTACACATTTATTCAGTTATCTTCAAATTTGTTCTTGTTTTTTAAGTCCTAATTTCCCCTCTCTCCCTCCCAAGCAACCATGGGAAAGTTTGCTTTCTTTCAATCCACAACAGAGAGGGCCAAATTTTTGCAGATATACGATTTTATTGTTTCATTAAGTAGTCAGTTAGTCATTAAAATTAAGAATGCATGGGCGGGAGAATTGAGTAAAGAATTAAGTGATGAGTATGGGGAGGAAGCAGTGGACAGGATACGGTCTACTACTTCTTGAGCTCGTCTTTGACTTATTCAGTTTAAACTTTTACAGAGAGTCCATCAAGTCAAATCTCTCTCAAATATTTCCTGCAGTAGAAGACAAATCTGAAAAATGTCATAGCTGTCTTTGCCATTTAAGTCGTGTTTTTTCTTTGCCCAAATCTATTTGATTTTTTAACTGGTTTCTTTACTATTATGTCCAGCGTACTTGGAGTAAATCTGCAACCAGGCCCACTGATCGCCATATTTGGAACTCCTGGTAAATTAGACTCTTTAAATTCTGTACAAAAAAAGAGATTATAGCTTTCGCTTCTCTACTAGCCAGACGTTCCTTACTAATGCACTGGAAGGCCTCTAGGTCCCCCTCCATTTCACAGTGGCTTTGTGAAGCCATATTTTTTTATAAAACTTCGAGAAAATCAAATATACATTGAGAGGGTCTACAGATAAGTTCTTTCATAAATGGCAACCTTTTAAATCTTATTTTTAGAACCACAGGTACTGCCTTAATGAATGAAAGACTGTTTGCTACTGTACAGTACAATACAGATATGCATTGCTTTTTGGTGAGCCGGGTGGGACAGGGAGGGGGATGGTGTATGTATGTGTGTGTTTCTGTCTGTTTTATTCTACTTTTTGTAATTTTTTGTTTCTTGAAAAAAAAAAAAAAAAAGACTGTCAGTTGTGTATACCATTGTAAATATGCTATTATTATTTTTCAATAAAATATTGTAAAATTGATCAGTCACATTTTCACATTGTGGAAAAATGATGAATTAAAAATTCAAAACGATCTTGGAAACAAAGCACTGAAAAAATATGCAAAAAATGTAAAATATATCAAATATTATTATATATTATAATAATATGTTATAAATAAAACATAAAAGAATGCAAAATTTGGACTGATTGTTTTTCCATTCTGGTCTTCATATAATTTAGAATACTTTGTGATGCAATCAGAAATCACATCACATATAAAATTTTGCTGTGGAGTTTACATACTTGTTGGGAAAAAAATAAACTACACCTTCTTTTGTTGTGCACCCAAAATCATCTCTGGTGAGAAGAATGGTAATCTTGCAGAATATTTTCTTTTTATTGCTAATTGATTGATACAATAATGTTTATCCAGTTGACCTGCTCAAAGAATTACACCCTATCATAATGGTGAAGAGTAATACCTGTAAGATTTTACTGTGAAACCAGACATTAGGGGCACTAATTTCTTGGCGGCGCAGGGTGGCGCAGCGTGGCGCCCCACGCAGTGGTAATTTCGTCCAGTGCAGCCCGCGCAGTGGTAATTTTGTCGGTGCAGCCCGCGCAGTGGTAATTTCGTGCGGTGCAATACCGCGTGCGCAGCCACTTTGGCAATTTGTAGACGGACGCTACCGAGATGAGTGTGGCGGCGTGGTAGGGGAGGTGTCACATATTCATAAAGACGCAGTGACAATTTCAGAGAAAAAGTCTTCGCTGAAGTTGCGCAGAAAGCTCGCCAGCTCCGACCTGGTTTACTTTCTGTGCAGTGGTAATTTAACTGACCGGCGACAGTGCGCACACGTCACCGAAACCTCACAGGCAGGTTTCCAGAATGTCAGGCACATTTCAATGTAATGAATACTTACAGCAACCACTATTTAATGTAACTATCTGAATCAGGACATAAATTATAGTATCTATATCGACTGTCCTGATGTCAGATCAAAAAGCGTTGGCACGTAATGGAAACTCGACCTGGCTTAATCAACGCAGCTGAATCTGTGATGCAAACTAACAACTTCACATCTTTCATCTTTCATTGTTGTGTGTGTGTGTGTGTGTGTATATATAATATACAGTGGCGCCAACTTCTGGTCAACATTGGGGGGTCACAATATTTTTTTTCAGGCTGCTGTATTCCCAAGGGTAAGCTGCCTTGTCCAAAATCCAGCCTTTTAGAATGTTAAAAACGTTTATTTAGAAAATATCATTAGGCTACTTTATTTGATTAATGTTAAATCTGGTTGTGATCTGTGAAATAACGTTAATTGGCTGAATGGATGCGATGTATGAAGGCATACACGAATTGAATGTCGGAGGGCGCATCCATTTTCCATCCCCGCATTTATGGACGTAGGCTAAACTGTTTTCAGTAATTTATTTAGCCTAGGATTTGAAATTGCAAACGGGACCTTAAACATTGCGTTAGCCTAGCCTATAGGATACTCATGTGTCGCATTTTTTTCCAGCTTGCTTCAAGACGCAAGCAATATGCGCACACAATAATTATGCATGCAATGCGTGGTTCATCGGCCAAGGCCGCTGTCTCTTAACGCTGCTCCTACTACAACGCAATAGGCTACATACCTTCCTTCATCCATGCATCTGCTGTGTTTAAAGAGTGCCACATGCTGCAGACGCATGGTTAATAGTACACCCTATCTCGACTATGAAAATGAAATCCCAAGCTGCAAGTGAAAAAGCCGATATGACCTCAGCGCCAAGGGCGCATTGTGCCTCAAACTTTGGGGGGACAAGATTTTAAGGGTCTTTTTTTTTTTTTTACTCACAAGCAGACAATGTTCAATGCTGCGCAGTCTGTTAAGATAAAGGCTGAAATGCTCCAAAAACACGTATCTACAAAAAAGATTTCTAATCAAGGTTTTGGTTACAATGTTACTTAACATTTTGTCTAGAAAAGGAGCACTGTCTAGGTGAGGAGTGTCCAATCTTATCCACAAAGGGCTGCTGTGTGTGTAGGTTTTCATTTTGGCCCAGCGCTACATCACCTGAATCATCGAATTAACTAATCATGGGGTTCAATAAAAACCTTGATTACTAAAATCAGGTGCAGGACTTTTAAGTGCTTTTTCCATCGGACGCGAAACGAATTTTTCGCACTACAGATTACTGTGTACACGCGTGTATTTCCGTCTTTGCATTGACTTTGAATGTGATCGGTCGTGCGAAAAATTTGTTTCACATCCGGTGGAAACCAGGGGGGTATAGCACAAAGCTGGCTAACTGAGTAAGCCTGGCTTTTGCACAAAGTAAAACCCAGAAAGCTATATTTATTTCAGTCCATGTTCTAGATTTGAATAGTTTCCAGGTTTTACTTTGTACAAAAGCCAGGCTTACTCAGTTAGCCAGCTTTGTGCTATCACCCCCAGCTTAGTAGTGCTACACCTGATTTTAGTAATCAAGGGCTCAACACTAACTTTTTTTTTTTATTACTCATTCGGGGAAGTAAAATCAGATTTTTACTTGCCAAAAGAAAAATTTACATGCAAAAAAATAAATTAATAATAATAATAATAATTTAAAAAAAAAACATTTCTCTATGACTGGGAACCTTTACATCCTTTCTATAGCAGGAGGACAACCAAGAAAAAACAAAAATAATTTTTTAAGTTCTGGTCTCTTCAGCATTCTTGCATTCAAAAATGTTTTCTTTTACTGTTCTGTGAAACTATGATTTGTATTCCAGGTCATAATATTTTTCAAAGTGATTTTACTGTTGTGTGTCAATAAATACAAACATGTTTATTTTTACACACTGAAACGAATTATGAATTTTCACACTCTTTTCGACTCAAATCCTCATTTGTTACTTCACAGTCACCAATAAACACAAGGAAATATATCTTATACCAGTGTATAAGAAACCCTTGAAAAATGATATCGCAAATAAAATTTTACTTAAGTTTGTACCCTTTTAAATTCTAATTAAGAAACTCACTTATTTACCCTTTAAATGTTTTAATCTCACAAATTTCACTTGGGTTCTCTTAAAATTCACCCAACAGGGAAATTGGAAAATACAAATAGGCTTCACACACAGGCCCTCATTTATCAAACGTGCGTACACCAAAAAAATGGGTGTACGCCAAAACTCCCGCAAGGATCGGCATTTATTAATCTGAACGTGAGCTAACTGTCCGCAAAAATCTCACGCCAGGTCAGACCAGGTGTACGCAGATTTGAAACCAGCGAACAACATGCAGGAACGAGTGCAGCTGTCAAAATGAGTAATAAACCATATGCAGTCTGCATTTCGCTTAATCAAATTGATTGTAATTGTCAGCCGTCTGGCCTGACAAGCAGGTTATCTCAAAGTATAAGTTTAATTAATTTCTCAACATAGGTGTCTTATTTATTTATTTATTTATTTATTTATTGATTGATTCATTCATTTTAGGCTATTTTTTCATTGATTCATTCATTCATTCATTTATTTAGCCTATTTAACTATTTAGCCTATTTATGATTTTACTAATCAGAGTTACAACAGCATGACGTCCGCATCGCTGCATATGGTTTATTACTCATTTTGACAGCTGCACTCGTTACTGCATGTTGTTCGCTGGTTTCAAATCTGTGTACACCTGGTCAGTCCTGGCGTGAGATTTTTGCGGATCGTTCGCTCACGTTCAGATTGATAAATGCCGATCCTTGCAGGAGTTTTGGCGTACACCCATTTTTTTGGTGTACGCACGTTTGAAAAATGAGGGCCAACGAGAGTGAACGTTACGGGTCCCGCAACTCATCAAATACACAACAGCTCCAAAACGCTCTCGTGGATAAGTTGCGACCATAGAGTTACATACTAATATTAAGTTGATGTTTGATTTGTTTCATTTTTGGGGGGGACGAACACCACCCATTTGAATGTTGAGGGGGACATGCCCCCCCCCCCCACTAACAACGCCTATGCTCAGCGCTAAACTGAAGCATAACCTACTGATTAAGGCAATGCGGGACCTTTTTAAATAAGGCTAATGCAAGCCGTCCACGATTGCAGCTGCAGGTTTAGAAGCTGAATTCATATTGGAATTAATATTCAAGTCCAGAAAATTTCAGGAAAGTTGGCAGTAGGCTTATTCATTAAATCGGCTGTTGCTTCATAAACATAATACAGACGGGGTAACAAAAGACAAGTATCAATATCAATGGGCTCTTTTTAATGAACTGGTTTAAGAAATATAATTGCACAATATAGCCTGCATGTCACTTTCCGGAAATATAAAATTATGCTAATTAACTACGGTACTTTGTATTTTACTGCGTTTAATCTCAGTAAGCGAAATTCTGAAGCAAACGTCACAATTCATTTCCAATATGTATCCAGCTGGACGATGAAAATGAGGTCCAGATACAAGTAATTAAATCCTATTTGCGATAGAGCGCTGTCCCTCGATTAAAACATTTGAGCGAAGACACGAAAAACGGAACACTTCTGTAAAAAATTATGGTGTGTATTTTATTATTGCCAATTAAGGATCTGTTTACTTATTATTTTAGGTGTAATTTTTTTTTACACCTAAAAATTCTGCCAAAATTTACTTTACAAGTAGTCAAGACCATACGTTCTTCATATAAAGCACACGTCTAAATTATCAAGTTGAAAACCCTATTTATTTATCCACATTTCTGGGAAAAAATGAAACTGTACCGTTTTCGTGCCGGCTCATATGGAAGTGGGGAACACTTCTTATTAAAGGCGATTGCATTAACGTATTCACGCACGCGAAAAGCATGAAAAAACGAACCAAGGTACATTGAAAGTAACCGTTCAGGGCTACGTTCCTAAAACCTTGGTTTGAACCAGACTATGGAAGTTGTTGAAAGTTAGCAAATAGCAACGCTTTTGGGAAACATAACCCCAGCTCAGTAAATTGCAGTACGGTTGCCCGCATTCTGTTACAATCTACCTGAGTTGCTTGGCTACAGCAGCAGCTAAAGACGATGTGTTATTCACTATCAGATTTTTTTAGTGTAGGCCACGGCAACGAATGAAGGACACACATTTTCTGGACATGAATATTAATTCAAATATGGATTCATTTTCTAAACCTGCAACTGCAATCGGAGACGGCTTGCATTAGACTTATTTATTATTATTATTTAGTAGCTTGACTGAACGGGGCAGACAAACAACGAATACTTGCGGTTTTAATATTGCTGGGTTTTTGCACCCCCAACCTTCACTTTGGAGGTGCAGGAGACCCAATGCCCCCCCACAAATGGCGCCTATGTATATATAGATACGCACTGCCTGATGCCAAGGCAGTCTGTGGTTGGCTGAGTAAGATGTGAAGTCGTTAGTTTGCATATAATGCTTGCATTCTAGGCTCAGTAAAGCCGCAAAGACGCGTCTTTGCATTGACTCTGAATGTAATCTGTTGTGCTAAAAATTAGTTTCGCGTCCAGTGTGCAAGCGGCTTAATACTACTATTATTGTCACTTAGGTTTTATCGTTTTTAGCGGGGGAAAGGAATACAGCCTGATTGCTATGATCTCATCCTGAGTTAAGATCACATATTGAAAATAAATGTGTAATGTATCTTACATTGTTGTCCATGCATGTTAATCCCAAAATTTTAAGCAGCAACAGGGTGTAATAATAGGAACACGCTGTCCATCGTTTCTCTTCCCAATGATGCAGGCAGAAGAAATAAATGAGCAACTGTCGTATTTCGTTCCAACTTCATAAGTTTGAATAGAGGAGAGGAGTAGAGGAGCTCATTTTGATTGGTGAAGATTTGACTCGGCTGTGTTAAACCCACTCAGGCCTTCCTTCCTCCCTCTCTGCCACTTGCACCGGCAGGAGGGACCGAGGCGGGACAGAGGAGTACTTGCACCAGGCTACGCCGGGCACGAAATTGCAAAATACGCCTGGACACAGCCCCTTGGCGCAGCGCTCCCCCCATTTGCCGCACCTGCGCCGCGCCTGCGTCTGGTCTACGAATTTAGAGCCCTAGATGTTTATGATGGGCAATGCAATTATGCAATACAGGTACACGTTCAGGCGCATACGAGCCGGAGTAGAGTTTTGGTGCATGTTTTATAAGCATGTTAGTGTGATGTTGGATACTAGACTGAAAAAGTCAGCCTCCAATTATTGATAGTGGGAAGAGTGATTCATATGTAAAGGTAGATAGAAAGTGGGATAGTAAATAATGATTTATGTGGCACTATTTTCAAGCAATTTCACTATCTAGAAGTTGAATGAAGTCTTTCTATTAAATAAATCAGGTACTTTGTTTCCTTTGTTTTATTTGCAGAACATCAAGAAAATAAAGAATTGAAATCATATATAGAAGCATCTGCCATGGACTCCCAGAATTCCATCGACTCTCTAAATACAACTTTTGATAAATCCGTCCTTTTTTGTTGTTAATGGCTTATATAACTTACCCCATGGAAAATACTACTACGGTTTCTTGTGTTTAGTTTTTGTGGCCTCTGTCTTGGGAAACTCCTTTGTCATGTTTATTATATACAAAGAAAACAGTTTTCATACACCAAAGTACATGGCTATGTTTCATTTGGCTGCGGTTGACATAGGTGAAAGCACTGCTTTGATTCCAAATGTAATTGCAGTGCTTCTGTTTGATTTACAGTTCATCCCCTATGACGCGTGCTTTGCTAAACATGTTTTTTTTTTATATTTCTTCTCTGCTTTGCATGCTCTCACTCTTACTGTTATGGCCTATGATAGACTGGTGGCTATATACTTCCCACTAAGATACCATGCCATCATTACAATTCCAGCAATGGCTGCCATGTTAGCAGTTGTATGGGCATATTCTGCTCTTTTCTTTGTTTTAACAGTGGCTTTGCTCACCAGGTTGTCCTTCTGTAAATCCTTTGTGATTAAAAGCTACCTCTGTGAATATCAACCAATTGTTCAATCTGCATGCAATGACAATTCCGCCAATCATATCATGAGCTTTGTTAACATAGTTTCATTGCTTTATTTCCCATTGATTTTGACAGTGCTATCATATGTGTTTATTGCTGTTGCAGTATTAAAAGTAGCTTCACGGGAAGGGCGGCTGAAAGCATTTAAGACTTGTTCTGCTCATCTAATGATGGTAGTTTTTCGCTATGTTCCATTATTGGTAAATTACATTGTTGACATGACTCTTACGCTCCCGGCCGAAGCAAGGATAGTCAATACATCACTTATATTTGCAATTACTCCCATGATAAACCCAATCATTTATGTGCTGAATACAGAAGAGGTAAAGAGATGCTCGAAAAGACTTCTAAATAAAAATTGCTACAACTGAAATAAACTAATTGGTTCCATGGAAAATCTCCTTCTGTGATATGAAAAAAGTATTTGCCCCCATCACTGTCTTCTATTTTTGCTTATTTGTAATATTTAAATGTGTCAGATCATCCAACTAATTTTAGTAAAAGAAAAAGACAACACGAGTAAACACAAAATGCAGCTTTTAACCTCTTCCACCCAAATGGGTGAAATACCATCTGTTTTGACTGTAACATCTGTTACCAGCACCTCTGTTTCTGAGATATTGTAAATGCCGGGCATATGGTTCAAAGTTTTGTTAAATTGGAGACCTATACTTTTCTGACTATCATTTTTGACTGAAGTCCAGTTTATAATGCTTATATTCAAAACCTTGTGTACAGTGAATGGCTAAAATTCAAAAATTGAAAATGAATTAATGTTTTGGATATTTTTTGTTGAATTGCAACAACAGGTATGGAGGAAATTACACCAATTTGGAGTGCATGCATGTGCTCAAAAATACAGGGGGGAAAAAAAAGAAATTTTCCGCCAAATTTTTGAGCATTTTTTGAAGAACATTGAAAAGAGCCCACAGTCATTTTTTTACTGGTTTAATTTACTGAAAAATTCAGAATCTCAAACATTGTAATGCTCAAGAATATGGTTCAGTGTTTTTTAAGACTAGCCAGAATCTGATATTTAGTTTCAACAATGTCTGTGCAAAAAATGCAAAATTTAAAAAATTAGGAAAAGCTGGTTGTAATTTCCCTGATTTGGTACAGCAATTATGGATTTTATGTCACTTTTTCAAGGTTCCTGCATATGCTGATTATTTGTGTAAAAACTGGTATCAGTATTTTTAACCTCAGAGATTTGACATTCTACTTTTCACAATATTCCCTTTTGTTTGGCACCAAAGTGTCTTTACAAAGATTGCTAATGTCATTTTGAAAACATGCTGTGTCCCTACATTTCAGGAAGGTGATGGTATGATTACTGATAAATTTGCTGATAGCTAATCGATCAGATGGCTAACATTTGTTTTTTAAGCCTCTGGACATCATTTTTAAAAGCCCTGGTTATACCCAGCGCTCTCCTGGACTCCAAATGACACTGGCTAATGTGCTGTCGTGTAGGCATGACATAACATATGTAATGTGGTAAAAAGCCACTAGATGGCTGTATTGACATTTTTTTTGTTAAGCAATCTAAAACTAGGTTTGGGCATGTCTCGGGCATGCCTCAGAGGGGGCTGGAAAAGAGTATAAAAGGAGAAAAATCGAGGGAGTGTAGAGTAGTAGTAGGAGAAATTGCAAGAAGGATACATTTGACCAGACCTGTCACTCTTTTCAAGACCTGTTAAGCTTTTTGTGGATTTTTGCCTGTGTTGGAGCATTTTCCTGTCCCAGGACATCGCAACATAGCAGCCCATCTCCATTACAGGGAACTGTAAATATCTCATTTTTTTTATTTTCATTTCAATCTTGGTCAGTAGTGTAAGGTGTAGATTAGTTCTATGTGTTTGTTTAATTAAATCTGTTGAACTTAAAGGATTTTGTCTGTCATCCCTTGCTGTCCGTGACGCCATAACAAATTGGGGCCATAACAAATTGGGGGCATAACAAATTGGGGGCTCGGGTCCGGGGTAGACCATTGTGCGAGTCATTTATTGAAAATCTAAAATTTCAAATTGTGAAATTGTTTTTGAATTTTCCTATATATATATTGACAGATCAACAGCAATGGATGATTTCTTGGCATCACCAACCGTAGAGGTTTTGAAGTCTTTTAAAAAGACAGAACTGCTAGAAATATGCAGACAGTTAGAGCTGACAGATGTAAAACCAGCCATGCGAAAAAGCAAGACTGGCTAGAGAGATTGTTGAATATTACATTGACGAAAATGTGTTTGCACCAGGAGATCTGGAACAGTTTCGGTGGAAAATCCCAATGTAGAATTGGAAATTAAATTAAAAATGCTAGAGATTGAAAGGGAGGAAAAAAAAGAAAAACAAAGGCAGTTTGAATTAGAAAAAATTAGCAAGAGAAGAGAAAAAAAAAAGGAGGAAAAAAAAAAAACAAAGAGAATTTGAGAGAGAGAAAGAGGAAAGAGCAGAAAGAGAGAGACAGAGACAGAGAGATTTCGATTTAGAAAAATTAGATAGAGAAGAAAGGCTCCAAATGGAGCTACTAAAAATCAAAATTCAGGCTGAAAATAAATTTCACGCCAGCCAGGAGGTAAAGCTGGTGCCTCCATTTTCAGAAAAGGAGGTTGATAAGTATTTCCAGTGCTTCGAGAAGGTAGCAAAGAGTTGTCAGTGGCCAAAGGAACACTGGCCTCTGATGTTGCAAACTGTCCTCAAGGGTAAAGCTCAACAAGCCTATTCAGCTTTGTCTGCAGATGATTCCTCTGATTATGAGGTTGTCAAAAAGGTTATTTTGACAGCTTATGAGTTGGTTCCAGAGGCTTACCGACAGAAATTCAGAGGTCTGAAGAAATCTGACAATCAGACTTATGTTGAATTTGCTAACGAGAAGAAGGTTTGCTTTGAGCGCTGGTGTACTTCTATGGAGGTCAAGGATGATTTCAACTCACTAAAAGAGATGGTGTTAGTTGAAGAATTCAAGAACTGTGTCAAGGATGATATTAAGACCTACCTTAATGAGAAGCAAGCACTGAATTTGCAATCAGCTGCCAAGTTTGCAGACGAATATGTTCTCACACATAAGTCCAAATTTCAGTCTAGCAGTAACAATAGATGGTCCCAATTTCAGAAGAAAGGTAACGGTGATACCCAAGATTCCTCACCCAAAGATAAAGACAAATCTGGTGATGGTGCTCAGAAATCCAGTAAAAGGTCTGAACAAAGTGTGAAAGCTGATAGTGACAAAAGTGGTCTAGTTTGCAATTATTGCAAGAAATCTGGTCATGTTACAACTAAGTGTTGGTTCCTTAAAGCTAAGAAAGAGCAAGAAAAGGATACCAAACCCAATGCCTTTGTGAAGACAAGGTTAGAAACCCCTGTAGTAGATGACCGATCTGCTAAATTGCCTGCTCCTTGTGAGGCTAAGAAGCCTGATACTGCTGACTTTGTGAGGGAGGAATTTCTTCCATTTGTGTCAGAGGGATTTGTGGCTCTGAATGAGCATTCTCCTCCTGTCCCCATATATATCCTAAGGGATACCGGAGCTTCTCAGTCACTTTTGTTGATGGACTCCTTGGAGTTACGTGATGAGACCGCTTCTGGGGATTTCATACTTGTACAAGGTATTGAAGGGAGGACTGTATCTGTACCCCTGCGCTCTGTATTTTTGAAGTCAGATTTAGTTACAGGACAGGTAAAGGTGGGACTTATGTCAAGTCTACCTATCAAGGGTGTTTCTCTGTTGCTAGGCAATGACCTGGCTGGGGGCAATGTAGTTCCCCCTGTTCATCTTACTTCACAGCCGAGCACTGACGATGGCGATGAAGACCCATCTCTGTATCCTTCCTGTGCAGTGACTCGTGCTATGGCCAAGACGGCTCAAGAAGAAGATGATGTGGTGCCGTCCAGCACATTGAATAGTCATGACTCAGGTGGTTCGCCTCATGACTCTGTTCAGCCTACTATGGTTTCTCCGTTTGAGGACTTATCAGACACTTTTATCAGTTCTCTATTCAGCCAGCCAGATGGGTCTGGTGATTCTGATGTGTCTGGAGACTTGTCTCTGTCCAGAAAGCGGTTGATTCAGGAGCAAACTAATGATCCTGAAATTTGTGTACTAAAAAAGAGAGCCCTTCCTGATGAAGAAATAGACGCAGTTCCAGTTGGGTATTATCTCAAGGATGGAGTGTTGATGCGGAAGTGGCGCCCTCCTGATATCCCTGCCAATGCAGATTGGGCAGTGGTCAAGCAAATTGTTGTTCCGAAGGTCTATAGGAATGAGATCTTAACAATGGCTCATAGTTTGCCTTTAGGAGGTCATCTTGGTGTTAACAAGACTGTTGACAAGATCATGAAACACTTCTTTTTTGGCCTGGACTTCAGAAAGATGTTTCCAACTTTTTGCAAAACCTGTCACACTTGTCAGGTAGTTGGAAAACACCAGTTAGACCCACCTGTAGCTCCATTGCAGCCTATCCCAGCATTTGGGGAGCCCTTCTCCAAGGTCATTGTTGATTGTGTTAGTCCATTACCCAAGACTAGATCTGGAAATCAGTACTTGTTGACAATCATGTGTGCATCTACCAGATTCCCTGAAGCCATCCCTCTACGCAACATCAAGGCAACTGCAATTTCGAAGGCTTTGATAAAGTTCTTCACGTTGTTTGGCCTTCCCAGGGAAATTCAGTCAGATCAAGGTAGCAATTTCACTTCTGGATTGTTTCAGCAGGTTGTGTATGAACTAGGTGCGAAGCAGATTCTTTCCAGTGCCTATCATCCAGAGAGTCAGGGTGCCTTAGAGCGGTTTCATTCCACTCTTAAGACAATGATGAGGACTTATTGTTATGACCATGAGAAAGACTGGGATGAAGGTGTTCATTTGCTGTTGTTTGCAGCTAGGGAAGCAGTGCAGGAGTCTACTGGATTCAGTCCGTTTGAGCTAGTGTTTGGCCATGAAGTGAGAGGACCTTTGCTATTGTTGAGTGAACAATGGCAAGAGAAAGAGCCACATATCAGTCTGTTAGACTATGTTAGCAAGTTCAAGGAAAGACTGCGTGCAGCTTGTGACCTAGCCAAAGAGAACTTGAAATCAAGTCAGAGAAAAATGAAAACTTGGTATGATCATAAGGCTAGAAGCCGTGAGTTTAAACCAGGAGACAAGGTCCTTGTGTTGTTTCCCTTGCAATCCAATCCATTGCAGGCTAGATTTCATGGTCCTTATGAAATTCTGACAAAACTCAATGATCTCAATTACACTGTGAAGACTCCAGATAGGAGAAAGCCAAAACAGTTGTGTCACATTAACATGCTGAAGCCTTATCATGATAGGAATGCTAGGGTTGCAGCTGTCACTTCAGATCCTCCTATGGCCGAAACTTGTGAAGATGAGGGGGAGTTTCAAGATGATGAACCTAGAATTAAAGCTGAAGTTCTCTCATGTAAATTGTCAAATTCTGAAGTGTTGCAAAATCTTGATGTAAAACTCCAGCACTTAGAACCCTCACAGAAAGATCAGTTTGAGAGGTTGATCAAGAAATATAAAGATCTATTTCCTGATGTTCCAAAGAGAGTTTCTATAGCCTCTCATGATGTAGATGTTGGTGATGCCAAACCAATAAAACAGCATCCGTACGGATGAATCCTGAAAGGAGAAAGATTGCTGAGAAAGAGGTTGAGTACATGTTAGAACATGATATTATCAGACCCTCTAACTCAGATTGGAGTTCACCCTGTGTTCTAGTTCCAAAACCTGATGGAAGTACTAGATTCTGTACAGATTATCGCAAAGTCAATGCTGTAACTAGAACTGATGTGTTTCAATACCTAGGATTGATGATTGTATCGATAGAGTAGGGCAAGCAAAGTTTCTGACCAAGATTGATTTGTTGAAGGGTTATTGGTGTGTGCCTTTAACTGAGAGGGCCAAGAGCATCTCTGCTTTTGCCACACCATCTGGGTTATACCAGTATGAAGTCCTACCCTTTGGCATGAAAAATGCCCCAGCCACGTTCCAAAGGATGATACAGTCTACAATCGCCAGATTGCCACACACGGGTGCGTACATCGACGACCTGATCACATGGAGTGACTCCTGGGAAGAACATCTGAAAGATGTAGAGACGTTGTTCCAGCGCTTGACCCAGGCTAACCTGACTGTTAACCTGAACAAGAGTGACTTTGGTTGTGCTACTGTCACGTATCTTGGCTACGTCATAGGCCAGGGTAAGGTGGCACCCATAAATGCTAAAGTCCAAGCCATCATGGACTTTCCAGTTCCTGACAACAAAAAAGCTTTGCGCCGCTTCCTTGGAATGATCAGGTACTACCGCAAGTTCTGCAAGAACTTTGCTGAGATTGCTCTCAGTCTCACCAACCAACTGAAGAAAGGCGTAAAAGTTCACTTGGGATGAAGCATGCCAAAGAGCCTTCGATCGCCTGAAAGTCTCTGCTGTGTCACTTCCCGTGCTCAAATCTCCTGACTTCAACAAACCGTTCTCCATGGCGGTCGATGCTAGCGACCAAGCTTGTGGATCTGTGCTCCTACAGAGAAGTGACTCTGATGACATTGAGCATCCCGTGGCATACTTCTCCAGGAAGTTCAATCGCCACCAAAAGAACTATTCCACAATTGAGAAGGAGCTGTTGGCTCTGGTTCTATCCTTACAACACTTTGAGGTTTATGTTTGTGCGGGGCAAAAAGCCAATGATTGTATATACTGACCACAATCCGTTAATGTTTTTTGAGTAAGATGAAAAACAAAATCGGAGATTGTTGAATTGGAGTTTGATTTTACAAGAGTTTGACTTGGAAATTAAGCATGTAAAGGGTGCTGACAATGTAATTGCCGATTGCTTATCCCGTGTTTGAATATGTGTATATATATCACCTGTGTTTATTAGCATATTGTATTATATGTATATATATATATATATACACAAGTGTCTACTTAACCATTTTTAGATTGAAAAAAAAAAATTTTGCCTTTATAAGTCAAAATTTTTCCCTTTTGGAATGGAGGTGTAATGTGGTAAAAAAGCCACTAGATGGCTGTATTGACATTTTTTTGTTAAGCAATCTAAACTAGGTTTGGGCATGTCTCGGGCATGCCTCAGAGGGGGCTGGAAAAGAGTATAAAAGGAGAAAAATCGAGGGAGTGTAGAGTAGTAGTAGGAGAAATTGCAAGAAGGATACATTTGACCAGACCTGTCACTCTTTTTCAAGACCTGTTAAGCTTTTTGTGATTTTTTGCCTGTGTTGGAGCATTTTCCTGTCCCAGGACATCGCAACATAGCAGCCCATCTCCATTACAGGAACTGTAAATATCTCATTTTTTATTTTCATTTCAATCTTGGTCAGTAGTGTAGGGTGTAGATTAGTTCTATGTGTTTGTTTAATTAAATCTGTTGAACTTAAAGGATTTTGTCTGTCATCCCTTGCTGTCCGTGACGCCATAACAAATTGGGGCCATAACAAATTGGGGGCATAACACATAACATAACATGAATGGTGAGAACAGGCCGTTCAGCCCAACTTGGCTCGCCAGTTTCTTTATACTATTGTGAATATATCAGTTCAGATACTCAATGACTCAATGGTATCTAGCTTTAAGTCAAGCCTGCTCTTGAAAATTCCCAAGGTTTCTGCCTCAACAACATGGTCAGGCAAGCTATTCCACATCGAAATTACTCTTTGGGTGAAGAAGTATTTCTGAATATCAGTGCTAAATTTACCCTTGGTAAACTTCCATTTGTGACCCCGAGTTCTACGAACAACACTTGGCCGAAGGAATCCTACATAATTCACTTTGTTAATCCTTTTAACATATTCAAAGACCTCAATCAGATCACCCCTAAGTCTCCTTTTCCTAAGCCTAAAGAGATTGAGGATCTTCAGCCTCTTCTCATAGCTTTCATCTTTTATACCTGGAATTAGCTTCGTGGATCTTCTCTGAACTTTTCTAGAGCCTCTATATCTTTCTTAAAGTATGGTCCCCACCCACGCAGAAAGAACCTGTATAAACATATAGGTTTTAATGTAGGGCCACATATAGGTTTCGCATATATGCGACATCCATAAAATTGGCCGTTTTCATATATTATAGGTACATATAGGTACATATATGTACCTATAATATATGAAAACAGCCAATTAAAACTTCTACTTTTTATATTTTATTTGGCATTTCCAATCCCACCCGAAGCAGGGATATCCAATTAAGTTACCACATACAACGGAACTGCTTACACGTTCCTAGACTTATTCAAACATGCTGCCGCCTGTTAATATGTCAGTAAAGTGCATGTCCCCAGCCATTAACAATCACTTATTTTACATCTACTCAGGGCAACTTTGCAAGTGCAGAACATAGGCAAAAGAAATAACATTTTTTACAATCAGAATTTTATTTATGAGCGGCTTTCAAGCCAACAGGATGCGCCTAGGGGAACTCTAATCTCCATAACCCTTCCCAGCAGGCCCTTCGCAATTTGCATCCCTGTAGCGCATTGGCCAATTGCGCGCTACTTCTGAAAAGAGCTGCCGAACACTGCTGGTTGATACAAGGCGGGGATTAAAACCTATATGTTTATATAGGTTCTTTCTGTGTGAGAATTGAAGAATCCTAGTTATTTCATCCCTGTAGGAAAAAGTCTGGGACCTTTAGTTGCTATACAAGCATCTCAGATAAAAGACAGGTGTCTGTTCATTAAAACTGTGAACAGAAATGTAGACTTTGTCTTCAAATTCATTAACCACAGTGAAATGCTCAAATAGATGTGGGGATGAAAATGACTTTTGAAAGGCATGTTTACTTGAATGTATGTTCTTCTGTGTACTTTTATTTTGTTATTTTTGTTTTATTTTGCTACATTTAGACTAAGGACCTCTGAGCCATAATGATCAAGAAACTGCATTACAGACAAGATCGAAAACATTGCATTTGGTGGATGTAACAGTGTAGTGTATTACCTTTCAGTGGATGTGTATGAGCTGTAATGATGTTAATCCAATTTTATCTAATGTGGTGACTCTGGCAGTGACTTAAACTTGAAAAAATGCTTAAATGATGAAATAAACATAATCAAACCATTTTGTTTTCATACATTTCCTTCTCTTCCACAATACACAACTCAATCTTCATAGAATGGAAATAAGTATGGCCAAGAAAGAATTGATGACCTTGTTATTCTTAATGTTTCAGGAAAAAAAATGTAACAAAAAGTATTAGATATTTGTGTTGATATTGAAGCTTTTTTGTCTCCTCTCACTTGCCATAGTTAATAATGACTGGTTTACACATTATATGCCGTTGTCACATGTCAACACATATTTAGGATCAGATGTGATGCCAATTTCACGTGTTCACATGCGATTAATAAGTTATTGCGTAAAATTCTTGTTATTTCTGTGAGGGACTTTGGACTAATATGCAGGTGTTACCTTGAGAATAAAAATATGAGCTAGGCATCATGTATGACAGCTGCAAAAGTGAGATATGAGCTATACAAACAGAAACAAACAGAACCTGCCACTGGGTATATGAGCTATATAGGAGACATATACCTTGTATGTACATATAGGGCCTATATGTGGATATAAAGAAGCGATGTAGGAGACCCATATGCCCTGTATATGCACATATATGTACCTGAATTTGGCCTATATGCGCATATATGCTGCATATAGGTTGCATATATGCGCATATATGTTCATATAGATTCTTTCAATGTGGGCAGAACTGTACACAATACACCAGATTTGGTCTGACGAATGTGTTGTACAAAAGAAGCATCACCTCCTTGGATTTGTACTCAATACTTTTGGCAATGTATCCCAGCATCCGATTGGCTTTTTTAACAGCTACGGCACAATGGCTAGAGCCTGTGAGGGTTTGGTCAACAATCACTCCCAGATCTTTTTCTTGTGGAGCACATTCCAGTTTTAAACCTCCCATGAAGTAATCCCATCTAATGTTTTTATTACCTACATGTACAACTTTATATTTCGCTACATTAAATTTCATTTGCCACATTTCTGCCCAATTCTGGATTCTATCCAAATCATCCTGAATCACTTTATAGGCCTTTTCGACTGACATGGTGCCGGGCCGGTGTCTGAACTTGAACAAGTGCTGCGCTTTTCCACAGGAGCTCTGTTGGTGCTGGTGCCCAAAAATCGGCACAAAACAGGCGCCGAGCGGCTCCCTGAAGTTGCTGGGCCCAGAGCCGGACACCACTGCGTCATAAGGGGTATGGGCGGGGCTACATCATCCACAACAGACGTTTTTTCCGCCATTTTTTTTTGACAGCCGAGTCAAAAATAGGTTCCATTAATTTCAATGGAGCAACGCCCCGGCGGGCGCGCCAGATTTTTATTTTTGGCCACTGCTCAATTTCTTAGAGTCAACACAATAAAAAATGCGTTTGTCTTTTTAGATGATATAACTTTATCGCCTTTGTCATGGTTAGTGACACACATTTAGCGGCAACATGACATGCAGTTGTCAAAACTGATGTAACTGCTTTCTAACCAAGTCGCAGTTTTGAAAGGAACCGTTATTTTGCGGGCATTTACGTTATCAAGTGATCTACATTTAGACAGTATCTAACTCAAGGTACACTCGTAAGAACTTAACACTGCTAAGTTATCGAGCCAGCTAATTCGCTGCTGGGTGAAGTGATGTGAATCATAATCTTAATTTACCAAATGGCTAAATTTAGGGGAAATTATGCCTATAGATAACGATATTGCGCAGTAACCTGAACGTCGCACTTTGCCATCACTTAAAATAAGCTTATCGATGGGTCTTTTCAAAATTAAACGTTGTCTAGTTGAATATTTTGAGAGTCACACCCATGGCTTGCTTCTCGTCCTGTTGTCGCCGTCAATAATTTGACGCTACTGACACTTCCAGTGGGCTTTTTAAAAGGTTCATCGTCAGACGCAACGCTCCACTTCAATTCAGTGGGCGTTGGGCTTAACTCTTTTTCGACTATTTGAAGAACAGACAGGCAGCCGCGATGTAAATAAAGATTGTAGTATGTTACCAGAGACAGCTAACTGTTATGGCCCCAATTTGTTATAGCATCAATTTGTTATGACGTCCACGGACAGCAAGGGATGACAGAAAAAATTCTTAAACTTCAACAGATTTAATTAAACACTCACTTTGAACTAATCTACAATCTACATCTACTGACCAAGATTGAAATAAAAAAAAAGAGATATTTACAGTCCCTCGGTAATGGAGATGGCGCTGCTATGTTTTATGTCTTGGGGCAGGAAAATGCTCCAACACAGGCAAAAAATCACAAAAAAAAGCTTCACAGGTCTTGAAAAGAGTGGCAGGTCTGGTCAAATGTATCCTTCCACAATTTCTCCTTGCAATTTCTCCTACTACCCTTTCACTCTCTCAATTTTTCTCCCAATATACTCTTTTCCAGCCCCTCCCATTCTCTGGGACTTTCCCTCTGAGGCATGCCCAGGACATGCCCAACCTAGCTCCAGACTGGGCTTAACAAAAAAAATGTCAATACTGCCATCTAGTGGCGTTTTTTTTTTTTCCACATTACATAACGCAATGCTGACATTATCCTATCGTTAAAGCTGGAGTTTGCAATTTTAAAAAAAATCACTTTTTGTCACATTTGTTAAAACTGTTACTATGACCTGACAGTGGGATGTGAGTCACATGATCTTTTAAGAAAATCAGAGTCATCTGGCTCTATCTAGTGCTTCTCATTCCTTGTGCAAGATTTCACCGCGACAGGGACAAAACAACCAATCAGAGCCAGGAGGAGTGACTGAAGATGTCAATCATTTCTGTGCACACGCAGCGGGCCGCCCCCTCAAATTTTAACCTGTGTCTCACGTCCGGCCTCTGGAGTTTTACCAAAGCAATTAATCAGGGGGCGTGGCTTTGGTCAGAGACTTGAGGGAAGGGGGTGGGTTTAGAGGTGAGGCTACATTCAAATCTTGCCTGCTGTTCCAAGATTGCATACTCTATCTTTAACTGACATTCGCCTATCGTTGACTGACTTCACGTACGCACCCTCCGTCTGGAGCCTAATCTCTCATGTTCTGTATGCTGTTAATGTTCATTACAGGACGCCAGCCTTGAAAACTGAAGTCAAATCAACTAAACCCTACTTCCCAGCATTCCTAATTGAACTCCAGAATTACTTTGAGTCAAGACAATATTTTAACAATTCTAAAGCCAAAAGAACGACTCTTTTGTATGGAAGCCCATAGTGGACAATATTCAAATAAAAATGTAATCCCACTATTGCATTATAATTTTCCACTTATGAATGAGTTATTTGAGAAAATATTAAATTGAAAATGCATTAATCCAATTATCACTTTCATTTTTGCATACACATATGGGAAATCTATGACTATATTCAAATGATAATGAAATGCTGATTGACATTTAATTTTCAAAGTCATGCTCTGCAATACAGTGGACAATATTCAAATGCAATAAGCAAAACAGCACCCCCAGCCTATTGCATTTACATTTACATGTCATCATGCTCTTTTAGGGTCAACATGATAATGAAAATGCTGTTTCTCTTTCTGTCCAACTTTAATTCTTAAAGCCTACCATGGACTGGTGTTGAAAATTAGCACTTTGCTATAAACACTTACAGCAGTGCATCTGGGACCTGTGTATATGTAAATATCACAGCATCAATGTCACTGTGTGTCCATGTCAAATAAAGGAAATTATTATTATTATTATTATTATTACTAATCACTTGGAAATAATAATGATATAATAATGATGACGACATTTGACATTTCATTTTCAAAGACTTATCCTGCAATACACGGGACAATATTCAAACGCAGTAAGGGGAACAGCGCCTCCCAGTCCATTGCATTTTCAAATACATGTCACCACGCTCTTTTTGGGACACATTGAAAATTAAAATGCAATCTGTCAGCGTCTCATCAAGGCGGGTCTTCCGCTAGGACGTCACTCATTAGGGGCGCGATCAGAAACCATGTTCCTTATTTGCATACCAACCAATCAGCTTCTGGGTAGCGCTTGTGCGTACGGAGGCTTACTGATAATGTCATGATGGCTAGGCTGCTATGTATTGTGTGCCGTCGCGCATTATCTTGGCAGCTAGTATGCTAGCTAACGTTTACTAAGGAAAATATTTGTAAATGATCATCACATTAAAGCGATATGATTTGATTTTTGCCCCAACTCTATTAACTGAGCTAGCTGTGATATGCATGAACTAATCCGAGGCTTCGCGGCAGTGTTGTGCAACTGCGACCCAAGTGTGCTTGCAGATTTCAGAGACGTTAGCTAGCTTGCTAGTGAGTCTAAAAGCAATCGCTTAGTAAAGCTAGCTAGCTATGATGCCTACTGGAGAAGCTCTTACAGCCCTGATTTGTCACTTTAAAGGCCATCTCGCACACACGACCTCTTTCACCATTGATTAGCAGCTTCTTTTACCTAAAGAACGAACTGACAGTTCAGCCTGAGACATGTTATTTCATAGCTAGTTAAAGCAGCATTATCCTTCCATGCGTGCTATAGCGTATTACATTACTCCAGATAAAACGCTATCCGTCTTCCCACCAGTCTGACCACGCTAGTCAGGGGAAATGTTTGTCATCATTTTTATACTTAATCGCTGTGATTTGGTTTTTGCCCAAGCTTCACAAGCTAGCTAGCCGACAGCGATTGCTCTTATGCTTGCAGATTGTTCTTGAGCTAGCCAGGTAATGAGCTATCCATTTAAATCTCCCAGAAATCTGATAGTACTCTTGGGACGTACAAAAGTGCTGCCAAACATATCAAAGAAGTTCATATTTCAGCAGGTTAAGTTAGCAAGTGAGGAACATTGTTTTCAGCGAGTCAGAGTCATCAATACTTCTCCCATTGCTACGTGGCTTGGGAATCGCGATTTAACTAGGAACAAAGGCAGCCTGACTGCTGGCCGTTTATCGGGCTGTTCTGCATGATGCATACATTGTGCATGTTTCAGGAGCGTCGAACTTGCAACTCGGCAAGCACAAGAGCAAACGTCAGCTAGCAAAAACCGAATCACAGCGATTAAGTATAAAAATGATGACAAACATTTCCCTAACTAAGCGCCAGCAGGGTCGGAAGACGGATAGCGTTTTATCTGGAGTAATGTAATACGCTATGGCACGCATGGAAGGATAATGCTGCTTTAACTAGCTATGAAATAACATGTCTCAGGCTGAACTGACAGTTTGTTCTTTAGGTAAAAGAAGCTGCTGATCAATGGTGAAAGAGGTCGTGTGTGCGAGATGGCGCTTAAAGTGACAAATCAGGACTGTAAGAGCTTCTCCAGTAGGCATCATGGTAAGAGTACCATACACAACCTCCAGCAAAATAAAAAAAAATCTCAACTTTTTTCGGGCACCTTAATGTTTAGATACCAAGTGAAGTATTCGGTGTGGAAAAACGTCGCCATACATCCAGTAAAGATAATTTACACTTTAATTTCCACAGCGGCTATCGTGCTACTAAACTTATAAAGGTGGCAGCCATGACACTGTTGACAATACTGGGACATGCGCAGCGCATGCATAGTTCGAAAGTCGCGATAGTTCGATTCTGCACGCGCATACAGCGAGGGCGGCTCAATTTCCGTGCGCTTTGTGTGTTCAACATCCAGCCGTTTGTGTCATTGTCGGGGGTTTTTGTTATTAACATCTGGACCTTTCGTTTGAGTAGTAATTAGCGTGCTTAAGCTTGGCTGGCGCTAACTACATTAAGTTGGAAAACTTACATCGAAGTTGGATTTATGGATACTATTCTATTGATGTCGTCTCGGTGTGCAAATAATGCTGTGGTGGTGGTGCCCGGAACCGTAAACAATACGGTTCCAGGTGAAAAGTTTAATTTTTTTTTCTTTAGACCTCATAGGAGACCTCTGCGAAGCAGAAGTCTGGAGAGTGGCGGCAAGATGTTACATGCTCTTCGGTGGCGCGTACAGCAGCAGGATGTCTGCTAAAATTTGAGTAAAGTGGTCGACGCCGCTGTGTTTTACGTCGCCACATATACTCGCCAGATAAAAACCTAAGCGTCGCTGCTGCTGCGTTGTGCGTGGATGGCAAGGACCTCTTGATCTGCCACCACTGGCACTCAATATTTTGAGTGTGCACGCCAGGGGAAGCAGGATCAACGAAGTTGAGGGAGTGGTTCACCGTGAGATGCTGGAAGTTCTCCTCGCTGAAACAATCGTAAACCACGCCAGCAGTCGGTTACGATTTGCGAACGGCAACATACTCCTTAATAAGGGGGTATTAACGTCGCCGAATTCGGTTCTCAACCTCGACGAAAAAAAACCTCCTTAGTCTCACGGCAAATACCCCCAAGACCCACTTGCCATCAGCAAACGACCGCGGTTGTATTTTTCGGCGGCCAAATTTAGACTCGTCGATCTCTCACTACAAGCCCTGGGCCCCCTATAGCGGTGGTACTACACTGCTGGACAACGTGAAGGCAAACTTAGCGACAATAAGTGAACCAGTCGACGACGGTTTCCTTGCTTGTGACTCCGTCGTCGAGGCTGGATTCCTTTATCGCCCGCTTTGTTTGACATCTCGCCGCCCAGCAGTAGGTGAGCACCAGGACTTTTTCGGCGACATCCTGCTACCAGCGAACCAGGTCCCACGACAAATACTGCGGTCGGAGGTCCGAGTGCTGCATCTCCGATTGTGGCAGCGCCATACCAAAGCCCACTCGAGAGTCTGCCTTCGCAAACCACGAGAGAGCTCTGCGGCACCGCCGACCAATGAGCGCTAGCAATCAGACCCCTTTCGCTTGCAGAATTGTATCGTGGACTCTGGAGTCCGCAGCTGCGAGACAGCCGCCACAAATTCCACACATCTTGCACCGTGCAATCACTCATTTTTTTTCTTGTTTGTCGCTGATTACTACGACCCTTTATAGTCACGAAACTAATTCTTTGCACGTATGACCAATTTTAGCACGCCTTTTTATTTCCATTCAAATGGAAAACACGCGAGAGTGCATTTAAGGCTGCCCATTTACATGACGTTAACAACAATAAGTTATTAAGAAAGAAAAAAAAACCATATATATATATATATATATATATATATATATATATATATATATATATATATATATGATTTTTTGTGATTATGTCATCCATGTCTCACACCACGAAAATTTAGCTGCCTCCTAACTTGAGCTGCAAGACTTTGGCACTGTCGTCACAAGTACATTTTCTTTAATTTGTCAATGACACTGATCTATTGTTCTGTCATAAGCACGAATGTGACCTGACTCTGAGGAATGCTATCCCTACCCCTATCCTAACCCTAACCTTAACCTAACCCATAGGAATGCTATCCCCTACCCCTATCCCTAACCCTAACCTTAACCTAACCCATAGGGAATGCTATCCCTACCCCTATCCCTAACCCTAACCTTAACCTAACCCATAGGGAATGCTATCCCTACCCCTATCCCTAACCCTAACCTTAACCTAACCCATAGGAATGCTATCCCCACCCCTATCCCTAACCCTAACCTTAACCTAACCCATAGGGAATGCTATCCCTACCCCTATCCCTAACCCTAACCTTAACCTAACCCATAAGTAATGCTATCCCTACCCCTATCCCCTGACCCTAACCTTAACCTAACCCATAGGGAATGCTATCCCTACCCCCTATCCCTAACCCTAACCTTAACCTAACCCATAAGTAATGCTATCCCTACCCCTATCCCTGACCCTAACCTTAACCCAACCTATAGGGAATGCTATCCCTTCCCTATCCCTAACCCTAACCTTAACCCAACTCAGGCACAAACAATGGCTTGTTCTCCTCAAATTATTCTAGCCAGTGTCAACAGATCAGCCAACTCACCAGCATGAAAAAGCATCAAAATGAATATTCACTCGACGCCTCCTCATTGACAACAATAAATAAAAAGAAAAAAGAATATATTATTTCTTTTCATATATATATATATATATATATATATATATATATATATATATATATATATATATATATATATATATATATATATATATATATTCAGTTCTCTTTTTCACCTTCAGCGATGAATGGAAACTAATGGCTTAAGCTGGCAACAAACTCAGTTGGTGTAGTGGTTAAGGCCACAGTGAATGGTGTGATTAACATTGCTTTCTCCACAGGTTTCCTGGTTTGAATCCCGCTTCAGACACTAATGAAATGTCTAACTTCACATGTATACCTTTTGTTCACAGTTCATCAATGGAGAAGGAAAAAAAAAAAAAAAGAAAAACATAAAAAAAGAGAAATAGAAGTAGTGCAAGAGATAGGACTCAGAGTGAATGACACGAGGGATCAATACAGATGCGATAAAAGAATTACCGCAGATATTTTTTTACCGCGCCGCATCTACCCCTTCCTTTTTAAATCTTTCCCCCATCATTCTAAACCCCTTCTCACAAATAAAAACCCCCAAAATATTTGTGCCCCCTTTTAAAATCGTTCTGGCCAAAAAAACCCAAAAAAGTGGAGGTTGTGTATGGTACTCTTGCCAAGATGTATCTCGGCTAAATGCTGCTGAGTCCAATTTATATGGATCGACGCCAATCAAACAAGTTTTTCGCGTCATAGCGCGATGAGGATGCCATGACGGCTCGTTTAACTCAATTGAAATCTTCGCTCTGCTCCTCAGCGGTATGTCAACAATATGGCGCCCGTGGCGTCAGAAAGGCTGTCTGCAAATACCATCAATTGGAAACCTTCTCTACTGTAAGTACTGACCTTATCGTGACCAGTAGTCATTATGGGGATCAAAAGCCTGGTCCTAATATGGCGAAGGTTATTTCTGGGATGGTGGTTATGGTTCAGGGGTCAGGTGTGAACTGAGGTTAGGTTCTGATTAGGGTTAGGCATGATTTGGTTATGTTTAGAGTGAGGATTAGGCTCCATAATGAATAGAAGTCAAAGCAATGTCCTCATAAAGAATGCTGTGTGAACTCGCATGTTTGTGTGTTTGTGTGTGTTTGGTTTCTCCACAGGTTGGTTTGGTGTAATCTGTCCATGCTTGTGTGTGTATGTGTGTGTGTCTGTCTGTGCGTGTTTTTGTGTGAGTCTTTGTCTGCATGTACTTGTGTGTGTGTGTGTGGTTCCTTCACCGGCTGGATTTGTGTGTATGTGTGTGTGTGTGTGGTTTTTAGACTGGCGGGGTTTGGTGTTTGTGTGTAAATTTCCCTGCTCTGGCACTTCCTTGGGCAGCCTCGATGAACAGGACCCAAAGGACTGTGTGGCGGTATTGGACGGCGCACTGCGCTGTTTTTAGCCTGCGAAAACCTGCTGCGTTGAAGGGCAGAAAACAGGCCACCAACCGCTTACGCGTTGAGCGTGTATGAATCAATAAGTTTTGTACCTCATTATCATTATTGGTTGTTCTACAAAATGGGGTTTGAATGTTAATAATAATTACCCTTCTTTATTACTGTCCGTAATTATGTTCAGGTCATGCTAGTTTTTTTAAATAGTTATGTGATTTCATGCTAGCTAGTTAAATTACGATCTGTAATGTGGGAAATATCTATACAGATGGTTCATTAATCGGCAGTAATTATATTGTTCTGTTATGATACCGACCACCTGTTTTGTATTTTCCCTTCTGAAAATACTGGCGATTAGATTTGTTACACATGGGGGGCTTTATCCAGTAATATGATTATAATGAGCGCGTTGGCGCTTCTTGTATGATATCGCGTGCTGTTGTAACCGGAATCACTCAGCACGCGCTACTGATTCATTTCATGGTCAAGGGAGACCTCTTGTGGACATTTTGAAGCACTGCGTGTGATATTGTGTAGCTTTCTGTCTCCAGCGGAAAGTGTACTGAATGTAATGACTAGAGTTTACATTATTATGTGATTGTTGCAAATATTACGATAATAGTGTTGATTTTTTAGGTTAGCTTACACTAATTATATACAAATGTTTTCCTTATATTCTGTTAGAGGACCATAACTGCATACATTGGCTGGCTACATGGTTAGTTATAAAACATTGTTTATACGAAATTCTGACCTGCTGCAGTTTTTGAACCAGAAACTTGGACCAGAGTTGTATCATATGCAACTGTAAAAGAAATATCTAATACTGTGTGTGGGTGTGTGTGTTTGTGGTTCCTCCATACGCTGGGTTGGTATATTTTGTGTGTGTGTGTGTGTGTTTTTTCTCCATAGGTCGGTTGGTTTAATTTGTGTGTGTGTGTGTGTGTTTCTGCACAGGCTGGGTCGGTGTAATATTTATGTGTGTTTTTGCACAGGCTGGGTTGGTGTAATCTTTGTGTGTTTCTGCACAGGCTGGGTTGGTGTGTGTGTGTGTGTGTGTGTGTGTGTGTGTGTGTGTGTGTGTTCCTGCACAGGCTGAGTTGGTGTAATCTGTGTGTGTGTGTGTGTGTGTGTGTGTGTGTGTTCCTGCACAGGCTGAGTTGGTGTAATCTGTGTGTGTGTGTGTGTGTGTGTGTGTGTGTTCTGCACAGGCTGGGTTGGTGTAATCTGTGTTTGTGTGTGTGTGTGTGTGTGTGTGTGTGTTTCTGCACAGGCTGGGTTGGTGTAATCTGTGTGTGTGTGTTTCTGCACAGGCTGAGTTGGTGTAATCTGTGTGTGTGTGTGTGTTTCTCCAGTGGGTTGGTGTAATCTGTGTTTGTGTGTGTGTGTGTGTGTGTGTGTGTGTGTGTGTGTGTTTCTGCACAGGCTGTGTGTGTAAATGTGTGTGTGTGTGTGTGTGTTTCTGCACAGGCTGGGTTGGTGTAATCTGTGTGTGTGTGTGTGTGTGTGTGTGTGTGTGTTTCTGCACAGGCTGGGTTGGTGTAATCTGTGTGTGTGTGTGTGTGTGTGTGTGTGTTTCTGCACAGGCTGGGTTGGTGTAATCTGTGTGTGTGTGTGTGTGTGTGTGTGTGTTTCTGCAGGCTGGGTTGTGTGTGTGTGTGTGTGCACAGGCTGGGTTGGTGTAATCTGTGTGTGTGTGTGTGTGTTTCTGCACAGGCTGAGTTGGTGTAATCTTTGTGTGTTTCTGCACAGGCTGGGTTGGTGTAATCTGTGTGTGTGTGTGTGTGTGTGTGTGTTCCTGCACAGGCTGAGTTGGTGTAATCTGTGTGTGTGTGTGTGTGTGTGTGTGTGTGTGTGTGTTCCTGCACAGGCTGAGTTGGTGTAATCTGTGTGTGTGTGTGTGTGTGTGTGTGTGTGTTTCTGCACAGGCTGGGTTGGTGTGTCTGTGTGTGTGTGTGTGTGTGTGTGTGTGTTTCTGCACAGGCTGAGGTTGGTGTAATCTGTGTGTGTGTGTTTCTCCACAGGCTGGGTTGGTGTAATCTGTGTGTGTGTGTGTGTGTGTGTGTGTGTGTGTGTTTCTGCACAGGCTGGGTTGGTGTAATCTGTGTGTGTGTGTGTGTGTGTGTGTGTGTGTGTGTGTGTTTCTGTGTGTGTGTTTCTGCACAGGCTGGGTTGGTGTAATCTGTGTGTGTGTGTGTATGTGTGTGTGTGTGTTTCTGCACAGGCTGGGTTGGTGTAATATGTGTGTGTGTGTGCTTCTGCACAGGCTGGGTTGGTGTAATCTGTGTGTGTGTGTTTCTGCACAGGCTGGGTTGGTGTAATCTGTGTGTGTGTGTGTGTGTGTGTGTGTGTGTGTGTGTTTCTCCACAGGCTGGGTTGGTGTAATCTGTGTGTGTGTGTTTCTGCACAGGCTGGGTTGGTGTAATCTGTGTGTGTGTGTGTGTGTTTCTGCACAGGCTGGGTTGGTGTAATCTGTGTGTGTGTGTGTGTGTGTGTGTGTGTGTTTCTGCACAGGCTGGGTTAGTGTGATCTGTGTGTGTGTGTTTCTGCACAGGCTGGGTTGGTGTAATCTGTGTGTGTGTGTTTCTGCACAGGCTGGGTTGGTGTAATCTGTGTGTGTGGGTTTCTGCACAGGCTGGGTTGGTGTAATCTGTGTGTGTGTGTTTCTGCACAGGCTGGGTTGGTGTAATCTGTGTGTGTGTGTTTCTGCACAGGCTGGGTTGGTGTAATCTGTGTGTGTGTGTGTTTCTGCACAGGCTGGGTTGGTGTGATCTGTGTGTGTGTGTGTTTCTGCACAGGCTGGGTTGGTGTAATCTGTGTGTGTGTGTGTTTCTGCACAGGCTGGGTTGGTGTGATCTGTGTGTGTGTGTGTTTTCTGCACTGGGTTGGTGTAATCTGTGTGTGTGTGTGTGTTTCTGCACAGGCTGGGTTGGTGTAATCTGTGTGTGTGTTTCTGCACAGGCTGGGTTGGTGTAATCTGTGTGTGTGTGTTTTCTGCACAGGCTGGGTTGGTGTAATCTGTGTGTGTTTCTGCACAGGCTGGGTTGGTGTAATCTGTGTGTGTGTGTGTTTCTGCACAGGCTGGGTTGGTGTAATCTGTGTGTGTGTGTGTTTCTGCACAGGCTGGGTTGGTGTAATCTGTGTGTGTTTCTGCACAGGCTGGGTTGGTGTGATCTGTGTGTGTGTGTGTTTCTGCACAGGCTGGGTTGGTGTGATCTCACAGAGGGCTGCTGTGATGTTCTGGCCTCAGTCCTGCGTTCTCCTCACTCAGAGCTGAGAGATCTGGAGCTCAGAGACAATGGGCTGCAGGATTCAGGAGTGACGGCGCTCTCTGCTGGACTGGAGGACCCTGACTGTAAACTGCAGAGGCTGGGGTGAGCGCACAGATTGTCTTACATTAGGGAGATAGAGATCCTCAGTTTTCCTCTGTTATCACCTGTATCAGGCTGTTATGATCCAGACCAGGGAGCCACACAGATCAGCTGAAAGTGTCACTCAGGTGTTTATTAGAAGAGTCGCTTCACAGCAGATGTTACAGGAGAGTCAGTCTGATGCAGGTGGGAAAGGGGTCTTAGATGCACAGAAACAGTTACAGGAAACAGGGTAGATTTAAAGGTGAGGTCAGAGCTGATCTGAGGTCAGTCTGAGGTTTATAGTGTATGGTGCCCTACTGTCCCTGCCCTTTCAGAGATCAGTAATCCTAATGTAAATATAAAAAGAATCAAAACACAAGACTTGTTATAAAAGGTTTTTCAGGAGTGAGGTTTCTTGTCCACGAGTCGCTGGGCTTTTTAATTACAGGATTTATTAGCTCAAGACATTTGTTTTACTGTGACTGTGAACTGTCAGAAATGGGGAGGGTGTGGTTCCATAGCTCCGCCCATGCCCCTTGAGTTTTTTACATCTTTCTGCTTCAGGGGTTTTAAATGGTCCAGAATTAATGATCATTATAATAATCATTAATAATCATTATTCTGGATTTAGTCAGTTCAGTCAGGAAATAATGATTTATTTTCAGACTTAGCTGCCTGCTGGATTATGGTGCGAATGATTTCTCCTGTGAGGAAGTTGCTTCCAGATTGTTCCGACCCCTTAGGCCAGTGCATCCCAAACTCGGTCCTCACGACCCCTGTCTTGCTGGTTTCTGTTCTGACCACTGTTACAATGACAGAATTTTAATGAGCTGTTAATTTTTTCTTAATTACTTGCTGTTAATGTTTAGAGAGATGATTTGACCTGTTAAAAGGGAATAGAAACTCTTTGATATTTATGCCTGGATCAATAGTTAAACAGTAAAACACTTAAGTCTTGGTCTCCTATCAGTCCTCTTGATTGGTGAAAGAAGAACGGGTTTTCAAAATACCTGCCACTCTTGAGCTGTAATCTGCCATTGGCTTCCTCAGGTGGACGTTCATGTCCGTGAGGTAACTGATTGGAGAGCCTGTCCTCATTGTGAATGGAAACCCATGATTTCTGTTCAGTGCGTCCATGTGTGGCGCTATTTTCAGTTCAGTGCATCACATAAGAATCACTCACTCAGTGTAAACGGAGTTAAAGCTTATTTAGGCCCCGTCTCTAGTGAGCTCATGAGGGGTCACTGGGCTGTAGGCAGTGGCGGTTCTGGCAGATAGGCGCCCTGGGCGAGACCCCTCTGGTGCCCCCCCTCCGCCGGTGGCCCCACTCAAAAGTAAATAAAACTAACCAGAACTTTCTGCTCAAACTGTTGTTTTGTTTTAATAACAATATTTTTTGTAAAATCCAAAATGTAGAAAATGTCATAATAATAATAACAATAACAATAATGAATATAAACAAAATAAAATAATATTACAAATAATGTAAAAATAAACTATAAAATAAATATTATAAATGGCACAAATCCTTTATCACACTTCCTGATAACGGACAGCGAGGCAACTTGAGTGCGTTTCGTGGAGTTGGGCTACTTGCCGTCATTTGGACTTCCCAAAGCCCGCTCGCGCCGACACTCAGACTTTCTATTTAGAAATGCATTGGGTTTTGTCATAATCTCTGTATTTTTTATCCTATTACGCGTAATTAATTAATAACGCATTTATCATTTGTCCGCACTGCTTAAGACAGACATATCCTAAATCACACGTTGTTACTGCCGTGGCAGCCAGCTAAAAGACTTAAAGGGTTATAAGCGTTCGTACTAACGGGATCATTGAGGCTTGAACTGCTTGTAGTACTATGTGTGTCTCGTAAAATTTAAAAGGAAGGAAAGTTATATGAAACAGTTCTCTCCATGTAACCTTATTTTCAGATTGATTGGGATGTTGGATTGGATTGCATCTTCTAGCATCCGTCACATTCACGTGGCCAGACGAGGTCAGCTGGCTGCCAAGGTTGAAAATGCTTGAGTAGCTAATTTAGAGTAATATAGCGCTAATAGTATTTTGTTCACTTGCTTTATTCAAAGTATCATTTGATAGGCAGTTTGTGAAATTCGCGGAATAAAGATAGCTGAATATCGACAGCAAATTGGGTTTTTAAGGAAGGTGCATGTAATTCTCATTGAAACAGGAATGGATTTTCATCACGTGAACGAATCATGAACTTTCCATGTGATTTTCGAGTATCACACTTGAATTTACTTTTCTGTACAGATCTGAATAAATGAGACGGGTCTCATCTCTCCGCTCGTCCGTCCAGGGCAGCCCAAATGACCCCAGGGGCGAGCCCTGGAGCGCAAAGGTGTGTGTGTGCGCGCGCGTGTGTGTGTGTGTGCGTGCGTGCGTGCGTGCGTGTTTTTTCTCGTGCTGCTCGTCCGTCTCTCCCCCCCAAAAATGCCGCCCTGGGCGGTTACCCTATTGCCCATGCCAAGAACCGCGCTACTGACTGTGGAGGCTAACTATGATGGACAGAGCATTCATCGTGTTAACAAATGAAATGTCAGATATAATAAAATGTTCAAGACTATCAAATGATCTTGCACGACTGTTTTAAGCAGCTTCTATAATGAAATTACCTGGAAGTAGCGATGGTTAACTGTTTATGAAATATAATATTTTATTCTCAAGTGTGTAGCTGACTCTGCCCAAAGCGTCTTCGGTTTCCAAAACACAGAAGGCAGCTTCATTGTTTCTACGGGCCATCAGTCAACATGGATGTTCCCGCCACCGATGTCTGTATAAAACCCACAAAACAATAACCAACGACGGAAATTGTAGGGCAAAGGTTCAACGTGTTCTGTTGGCTGGTATTAACACGCGTGTCGCCCTGGCTGGTGCGAATCACAATAAAATGGATACATTTTCTCCGTTCGAACAACGGGGCACAAAGCACAACGGTTACAATTAATCTGACTCCATAATAAATTTAGAATGCCAAATTTAGTTATACCCTCGTTAAATATCTGACTCCAAATTAGAATTAGAATTTATAGTTTAGGGACACATGCGTGAATCTCCCGGAACAACTAAGCCGCCAGACTCTTCCGTACCAAATTAGTTCTCAACCGACGCCCCGGGTAATAGCGGTTGCCGGATCTTTAGTTCGGTGAGAGTTCTAGAGGATGGAAGAAATTACCATGATAGTAGCAACTTTGGCATAAACATATCGCAAACCCAGATTTATGTGCACCACAGGGCCCTTAAGGAGATCGACCAGGCACCGGCATAAGCCCAGGGGTGCCCAAGGCCAAATCCCCAGGACCGATACTACATAAACCCTTTATATAAGTAGACCGTAATCTGCAATCCAACAAAAACCCATCACTACCTTTAAAACATCAACTAGCTAGTCTGGAATGCAAGGACTCGCCCTAAGTACCCGGTCGTTAACGTGGCTAGAAAGAACAAAAAGGATTAGGAGTCACGGAGACCACGCAAGCTTTAAAGGAATGACAATAATTTATTCACCAGGTAGGCAAAAAGCTTAAATCAAACAAATCAACGTTAGCCAATTACAAGTTACGCATAATTTAGAAGAGAATAAAATTCATACCTGGAGGAAAAGGATACACGCACTAACGCGTGCTGAAGTTCGAAATGCGATGTTACATCATTGAAGAAGCTACTCACGCTAACGTGGGAGAGATCGGATACGATCTTCCCTGACTATATAGATTGGCTACATACGGCATAATGGAATAGCTACTCACGCACTTCGTGCGCGGGGACAGATCGAATACGATCTTCCCAGAATGGATTGTTCTCTTTGCTTTAAGCCAAATCACGCCTTTGATCCAGGCGGCATGGCCATAAACACTTGAAGGGGTCCGAATCCTGTTTTGGGTAATAAAACACTTCAGCAGAGAGGGAGAATAAGGTGATTACCAGAGAGTATTCTGACTAAATTCAAGGGAGTTTCCAAAAGAGAATGAACCATAATCTAATGGGAATGAAACATACCCATTCAACTCTTAGATTCCCCGAGAATAACAAGACCAAACATGGTTCTTCCCCCCAAATTATTTTTGGGATTTAAACAGATCAGCCAACTCACCAGCATGAAAAAGCATCAAAATGAATATTCACTGACGCTCCTCATTGACAACAATAAATAAAAAAAAAAAAAGAATATATTATTTCTTTTTCATATATATATATATATATATATATATATATATATATATATATATATATATATATATATATATATATATATATATATATATATACTTTCAGTTTTCCCTTCAGCGATGAATGGAAACTAATGGCGCTAAGCTGGCAACAAACTCAGTTGGTGTAGTGGTTAAGGCCACAGTGAATGGTGTGATTAACATTGCTTTCTCCACAGGTTTCTGGTTTGAATCCCGCTCAGAC